>WAAB01017456.1:0-52554 GCA_013389865.1 Piaya cayana | reverse complement strand
GGCCCCGCCCCCTCCGCAACGCGACGGGGCGGGGCCTAACGGGGAGGGGTGCCCTAACGCGAGGCGGGCGGGGCTAAGCGCGAGCGGGCGGGGCGGGCGCGCGCGGGGCGCGGGGCTGTGAGGCGGCGGGGGCGGCCCCTGTCGGCCGCGCTTCTCCTCCCCGGCGCTGCGGTCGGGCGGGAGATGGCGCTGGGCGGATGGAAATCCTAATGACGGTCTCCAAAATCGCCTCCATCTGTACCATGGTGAGTGAGGGGGGCCGGGTCGGACCCTCCTGCGCCGACGGATCCCCCGGGGCTGGGGGGAGGCCGGGCTCACGCGCGGCGGGTTTGAGGGGTGGGGGTGCCGGTCACACACCCGCCCGGCGACTGGGGGGGGCGGGGACACGGGACTCGCGCACCCGCGTGGAGGTGAGGGGAGGGGGGGGTAAGCGGGGGCGCTGCCGTGGGTGGAGATCGGAAGCCGAGCGGCGTTAATCGGCTTTAGGAGACTCAACCTGGCCGCGGGCACCGGTGGGATCGGGCTGGGCCGGGGGCTCGGGGGGGAATCCCGCCTGCGAACGGGGTCACCCAGTACAGGTTTTCCCCGAAGCGCCCGAAAGCTGGGAGGGAGAAGCCTCAAGCCGCGGTCATGGCTTGGAGCGGGGCTTCCAGGAGCGCCCTGATCCACTTGACGCTTGTCGCCAGCTCAGGGGCCGTGGCTGCCCTGCCTGCTGGCGGGCTGCAGCGCCTCCGGTTGCTCCAAGCGTCGGCGTCCCACGGGATCTGCTCAGCCAGGCGCGCTCCACGTGTTGGCGTGTAATTCGGCTTGTTCGCATCGATCCGGAAGGCTTCTTCCAGTGATTGATTTCTCGTTAATCTTTCTCTTGATAAATTACAGCTATGAGCAGATACATAGATGTGAAAAAGAGTTTGTTTGGTTTTTTTTTTAAAGAATGGGTAGCTTAGTACGTTCGCCGACGGGTGAATGAGATGCTCAGTAGATTGGCAGGTGGAGTGATGAGGAGCTGCCTAGATTCACAGGTAGAGGAACAGGGAGCTCAGTGGGTCCACCAAAAAAGGAGCAGGGAGCTCAGTAGATTCACAGGTAGAGGAATGCTGAATTGAACGAAGGAGCTGTCTCTTTGTCAGTAGAAGTCACTGCTTCTCGTGGAACGTGTTGATGGCTCAAAGCTGAAGGTCTTGCTTATGTGCTTTTTTCCTACCTTTTCCATGGTCAATTGGAAGTTTGTTCCAAAATCTGTCTCCACAGGGGAAGGGAAGAGATGGTTAAGGGAAAAAATGGACTCTATCATCAGCAGAGACCAAGCAGCTAGTTCTTTATTTACAGTTATTAGAAATTATATGATGTCATTGACATTTAGGTCGATCCTGAAACAATTTTTTTTCAACTGAAAATCTTATGATTAAGTAAAGTATCTGTATGCATGAACCTGAGATTCTCTTGGCAATTACGTATAATCTATCCAGTCATAGTCATGTGCACTGAGCTAGATAAACTCTACGTATAAAATTTTTCCAGTGCCTTTCTTATAGCATTCTGCTTAGGAAACTGTCAGCCTCTGGACTGGACAGGCGCACACTCTCCTGGGTGGAAAACTGGTTGGATGGTCAAGCCCAGAGAGTGGTGGTAAATGACGTTAAATCCAGCTGGAGGCCAGTTAGAAGTAGCATCCCCCATGGTGCAGTGCTGGGTCCAGCCCTGTTCAATGTCTTCACCAATGACCTGGATGAAGGCATCGAGTGCACCCTTAGTAAGTCTGCGGATGACACTAAGCTGGGTGGAAGTGTGGATATGCTGGAGGGTAGGGAGGCTCTGCAAAGGGATCTGAACAGGCTGGACTGCCGGGCTTTGTCCAGTGGCATGAGGTTTAATACAGCCAAGTGCCAGGTCCTGCACTTGGGGCACAACAACCCTATGCAGTGCTACAGATTAAGAGAAGTCTATCTAGAAAGCTGCCTGGAGGTAGAGGGACCTGGGGGTGTTGGTTGACAGCCGACTGAACGTAAGCCAGCAGTGTGCCCAGGTGGCCAAGAAGGCCAATGGCATTTTGGCCTGTATCAGAAACTGTGACCAGCAGGTCCAGGGAGGTTGTTCACCCTCTGTACTCGGCACTGGTAAGACCACTCCTTGAGTCCTGTGTTCAGTTGTGGGCCCCTCACCACTAGAAGGATATTGAGGCTCTTGGAGCGAGTTTAGAGAAGAGCGACGAAGCTGGTGGAGGCGCTGGAGAGCAAGTCTTACAAGGAGCAGCTGAGGGAGCTGGGGTTGTTTAGCCTGGAGAAGAGGAGGCTGAGGGGAGACCTTATTGCTCTCTACATCTACCTCAAAGAAGAATGTGGAGAGGAGGGTGCTGGCCTCTTCTCCCAAGTGGGAAGTGATGGGCTAGAGGGAATTAACACAAGCTCTGCCAGGGGAGGTTCAGGCTTGACATAAGAAAAAAAATTAATGAAAAGGGTCACTGGACACTGGAACAGGCTGCCCAGGGAGATGGTTGAGTCACCTTCCCTGGATGTATTTAAAAGCCCGGTGGATGAGGTTCTGAGGGTCATGGCTTAGTGATTGATAGGAATGGTTGGACTCTGTGATCCTGTGGGTCTTTTCCAACCTAGTGATTCTGTGATGCATGAACTTTAGTGAGATGGGACAGCTAGCACAGGATACCTGCTGTAAATTTTTTTTTCAACACTTGATATAACATTGTCCTTAAAAAAAATTTGGTAAAGGTAGTGTGAAGAAGCACTTGGCATTTACTGTGGAGTTGTTTAGAAGAATGTGGTTGTGGTCAGGCTGATCTTTTTAATTCTATCAAGAATCATATAGTCATGTTTAAGCATATGTTTTGCAAAATCAATAAGGAATATGATTGCTGAGTGTTGCTATTTTTTTCTGGCAAATCTTCTTTTTGTCAGCTTGTTGTTTGATAAACTGCTTGACAACTTCCTTCCTTATAAGTTTTTCTTGCATTTCCCCATGCCTCTTAGAAGAACTCTCAGGCTGTTGCTTCTCCTCTTCTACTTGGTCAGTACAAACCCAATAACAGCTAATTTTTGTTAAGAGATATTTTGTCCCTTCTGTAACCTACAGTGCACGTACGCTTATAATCTGCAACAGAGCAGTGTTGAAGAACAGAGCTATGTTGAAGAAACTCTTCCACCACAGTCCTGTGTTTCATGACTTCCTTTTTTTGTATCCAACTTTCACAACAACTTATTTATTTATATTTTATGCATTTTATCCTTATTGTTTAGGCTGAGTATTAGAAAGCAATATGCTACATTTNTTTTTTTTTTTTTTTGGTCTTTGCGGCAAAAGTAGAACTCTGTCTTTTACCCTTATCCATGCATTAAACTGCAGTCAGTCTTACCTGACTTGGTTATAGGGGTGTTTTATGCATGGCTGAGAACTAGTAAGATAGCCCATGCTGACTTCAGCGAAGATGTGCCCTAGGCTGTGCTTGCCATAAAATTGTATCTACTACTTATGCTTCTGTTGTCTAGAATTCAACAAATGCTTGCCAGCAGTTGAAGAGTATCAAGTCTCATAGTAGCTGAAGAAAAGAGAAGATAGAAATTGTCTTTGTAGTTTAAAAGCTACGAAATGATACAGACATCAGTCTCAGACATACAGAAGGAAGTTGTAATGGTAGTAGTACTTGTTTTTCAGCATTTCTTCTAGAAACTGGTTGATTATGTTAGTACAACCTGAAGAAGTTTAATGAAAGTTAAACACAATGCTAACACAGAATCTGTAGCATTAGACATGAAAATATTTTCTTTGTGTTTCAGGTATTTGTCTACATGCTCCCTTCTCTATCTGCCAGTTTAACATCCTATATACAGTCAGTATCACTGAATGTTTTCAGTGATAATGGCGGCCCCTCGAAACTGACATTAAATCTAGTTTGTAGCTACATGTGGGTTGTATGATGTAACAGTGTGAGGAGTCTGCACGCATCTTACCATCCAAATTCCTGGTTTTGGAAGGAGTAAGATTTGTGGAACTGTGCTGAATGGCTGGCTATTGTCCCTTTCATACCCATTTAAGGATACTGTCACCAGTGCCTTCTTGCACATTTCAGTCACATTTGAGAACGCTGAAAAGGTCTTAGAGGTACTTGGGTTTAAACATGCGTCTGGGGTTAAAAAAAGGTGGCTTACAGGAAACAGACCCTGTAAGTGCCCTGCTAAGGGGAGGTTGCAGTGCACCTGCCTCAGATGTTTTATCAGAGAGGCTCAAAAACACTTAATTGCAGGAAGATTTTATAACTAACTGTGAGATAGGTAAACATGTATGGGCTTCATTACTGCTTATGGAACTATTTGTTTACAATAGGGCTTTCAAATCTGACTGTGAAAACTTCACTTAACATAAACTGAAGTTTGCCAGTTCGCAGTCAGCCAGGAATGGCTATGATGTACTTGATGTACTCACTCCTGTTCCTTCTAGTTAGACTGTCTCCTCTAAAGCACAAATTATTAAACATTAATTGTTGATCAGGTTAACAGATTCCATGGGTAAGTGTGCAGAAGACGAGTGCTGGAAGAAGTAAGAACTGGGAATTACTGCAAGGCAAGAAAAGTTGTGGGAAAACATAGCTTCAAAATGAGGAGGTGGTAGAAAGGGCAGAGGGGAGAGGACTAAAGTAACACAGAAAATAGCCATGTTCTGATATTCATTTATCCAGTTGTCTGCCTTGCTCATGTAGCAGAGTTGGCAGGAGGGAACATGTGCTGTGTCTCAGCTGCTGCATTTCACCGTGGCATCATGAACTGAATCTGCCTTTTCAGTGGACTGGAGTGTTCAGGCATGTGTTCTGTTGTGATTCTGCTGCAAGCACATTAAATTTTGGAGAAGTGCTTGTTAGGTAATTTCTTCTTTATCAAAAGATTCCATCAGTCACAATGCAGTAACTAGTGTAGGCTACAAAATTCTGTATAGCTTCACTAGCAGCACAGACAAGGAAGAGTCTTCTAAGGTGAAATTTTTAGTTGTAGTCAGGAGATTTAAAACTTGTTAGAGAGCTGTTACAGCAGACTACTGAGAAGATGACCTACTAGGTTATCAACTGCTATTTATTCTAGAAAGGGATAGATCAAAAGTGCTTTATCCCACCCCAGTAAAGCTAACACCAGTTTAATCTTTGAAACACATTACACTGGTTATGACTCAAGTCTTTCTAAGAGAAATGCTGACTACTAGGTTGGATGATGTAGGGGTGCTTTAAAACTGCAATTGTTTGCCTGTTTGCTAACATGTTTTTAAATAGTATTTTTAAAATAGGGTGGCCTTTTTTTTTTCCTCCCCCTTTAGACAAGCGCTGTGTACATTTTTGTTAGTGCTTTAGTTCAGATAAGGCATGTGCAATTCTGAAGTGATCCTCCCAGGCATCCCAATATACTATACTTTGGTTTGTACCTTGGAGTGGTCTTAGAATGCACAAATTAGATTTCTTTTGGAAGAAGCAAAATTAAACAACACAGTTCCCTAGCAGCTGGGTATTTAGTCACAGAGGCAGCCCTAGAACTAGTCTGGTGAAACTCAACGTCTCTTATGTCAGATCATAAGGACCAATGGATTTGCTTTACAAATTGGCTTCAGTTAGCTTATCCGTATGTTAGCTGCTGCTGTGTCTCAGGAGTACTAATTTGACATATAGCACCACAAAAGTGTGACCTCTGAGAGAGTGAGAAAAAGCAAAAATAAAATTGGAAATAAAATTATTTAGTAATAAATTATTAATACTGTATAATTAATACTATATAATTCTGTATGCTGTAGCGTACATCACAGTCTGAAATCACCCTGAGTCTAGATTGCAAAAACAGTAGGTCCATCTTGGCTGGTGGAAGAAAGTGGACTCTAACTGTTGTCTTAAACCTCTGCTGACCTTCTGTCCAAGAGGTCATGTAGGTCATAGTTTGTAGTGTTCATAGAATCACCAGGTTGGAAGAGACCCGCCGGATCATCAAGTCCAACCATTCCTATCAAACACTAAACCTTCCTCTCTGCGTCTGTATTTCCATGATGGAAGAGTCAGCTGGAACTGCTAATATGTACTGTAATGCTGAATGGGAAACATTTTGTTGCAAGAGATAGTTAGGTTTTAAAATAGCTTTTATGGGTCAGATGTGAACATGCAATTTAGCATACTCTTTCAAGCCCCTGCTACATACTGTGTTTTTGTTCTCTGCAGCCAACACAATATGCACAGTATAAATGATTACTTTGCAGGGAGGAATAACATCCTTTATGACAGACAAAAAGAGAGCTGTAGAGGGAAGTCTGAGTAGCTTGAGGGGTTTTATATTGTTGTAAAACATCCATGCTGGTTTGTAGTAAGAAAACATTCATAAACAATTGCATTTGAACACTAGTAATACAAGGCTTTGAAACCTGTGAAAATCTAAGCCGCGAATGAAACAGGGAAACCATAACAATACTGGAATATCTTAACATGTCTTTCTTATTGCCAAGTTGAGATCTTTGTTGTGCTAGAAAACTAAATACAGTGTTCAGTTCTATACAAAACAGAAACATCAAAGTTTATACCATAATATTTTTCCTTCAAAAGATGGAGTAAAGGAGCTACTCCACCCTAGCTTTGAAAAGAGAAAGAATTTCCTAAAAGCCTTCCCTTGAATTTATTTATTTTTTTAAAAAGTAGAAAATATAACAATAGGATAAAAAGGCCTCCACAGTTCCTTTTTCTTCCTAGTTTATTTTTAAATAATATCCACCTTGCTAGAGCTTGTGTATGTATAAGGCTGCAAAACTAGATATTCAGAAGTTGTGAAGTGCTTTAATCTTAAATGAGGGTTTATACCCATTTTCCCTACAACCAACAGCACCATTTAAGAACAGCTTCTAAAGTAGTAAGTCCTGCAGCCAAATCCCCCTGTAAAGGAGAGGTTTTATCGTCTGGATAATTGCAGGGGATATGACTTACGAAAAAGCAGCTGGGGTCATGTTGTGAATGAAGCAGAACCATACTGTCTCAAGTGTGGAGGTATGCTCTCTTTTGCTTAATCCAAGTTAAAGTTGCTATCTCCTAATGGGCCTTTGACCACGTGTTTCCAGGTTCAGAACTACTGAGCTAGATTATCTAACCACTCTTAAGTTGTGCAATACCACAGTCGTGTCATGGCAGATACCAAATAATAGAATTTCATTTAAATTTTCTACAGTTTGACACAGTCCTAATTTTATTTCTGTCCCCTGTCCCCCTATCTGTAATTTATCTGTGAAGGTCTATATGCTGCTTTTAATGCAGTTTGTGATTTTGATTAATTTTATTGTTGTAATACCTAGGGCTATTTGCTGCTTCTTTGGTGTAAAGAAAGAACTTGTTGGGAAGGGGTCACATCTGTTTTAAGTTTCTTTGCTATATACTGTGTGCTATTTTAGGTTCACTTAGACCTAGCTTCAGACTTCATGCTCATGTATTAGTTTGACGTAGGAGACATTAAAAATAATATATATATGTAAGAGTTGTAAGCAACAAAAGGGATTTAGGGTTGGATATGCTTGCTGTTCTCTAGAGGCAAGGGCTGCAGCATTTGTAATGCACTCTTAATGCTACCTATACTGTGCTGTCTTTTAGTTTTACGAAGTTTGAGATGTTTAATAAGGAACTTTAAGCATTTTGCATTTTCAGAGTAAGTGGGACAGACTGGTCTCCTTGCTTCCTATGAACAATTTACATTTCTTAACTTCTTCTGTAATGTGATACACAGTATAAGAATTAGACTTGTTAGTAGGAGCTTACGATTTGGCCTTGTAGCATCTGTTTTGCTATACTCTATTAATGCAAATGTTTTTTAAATAAGCTTCACTCTGAAAGTAATAAATATAGTACACCATACCAGTGTGATTGCATGAAAATACATGAAAGTGAGACAATGTACTTTTGGATGTTTTGAACAAAACATATTTGGAAACACTTATCTCAGATATTTTGGACTATGTTGAAGTAATTTGATGGTGTTAAGTTCTTTATAAGTATGTAATTATTAAGTTTTGACACAGAATACTGTGTCTGCTTTAAGACCTGCTATATGATTTTGTGGACTGTATAAATGACCTGAGAGTGTAAATCAATAGAGAGCTTAAAGGACTGATTTTTCTGTATTTGTGACCTCATCTTTGCATTAAGCAACAGACTAACTAAACAAGTTTGTTTAATTTGCCATGTGAGATTGTTGAGCTTCCCCCGCCACCTCCAGAATAAAAGCAGAAAGGTTTTTCATCCGTTTGCAATATTTAGTTTCTCGTTTATTTTTGATTGTCTCCCTCCTGACTAGAGAGAGATTCAGTGTAAGTAAGTTTAGTAAACTTGAAGTCTTGTGGTCTGAGATCTGAAGTTAATGGTTAGAAGGTCTATAGTTATGACTGGAGGGGTTTTTTGTTTGTTTTGTTGTTTGGTTTTGGGCTTTTTTTTGTCAGTTGGCTAGTTTTGGTCATTTGTCCTTGCCAAAAAACTTCATCTTTTTTTCCTCAACCAGGTAAATTCACTGTGTATGTAGTTACTACACTAATATCTTATTGGTTTTGATTTTTCTAGGGCGCCAATGCCTCAGCTTTGGAGAAAGAGATTGGTCCTGAACAGTTCCCAGTGGATGAGCACTATTTTGGTTTGGTCAATGTAAGTTTCAGTCTGTTACTTCCTTGCTTCGAAATGCCACCAATGGATTTGTTAAATACAGGACTGCAATTGATCAAATAATTAGAAGACTGAAAGATATAGTCATTCAGTATATGTACTTACTGAAATGTGTTTCAGTATTCAGGGTATTTATTGAAATACACTGCTTAACTAATTGTTGAAAATGGATGTGTATTTAATAATTTATTCTGTTTTACTAATTGTAGGGTGTTTTAAAAATAACTTTCTTGCTATTAAATGTATAAGTCGTAATAAAAAAGCTGTTTAAAATATATAGCTTGTAGTTAATAATATGCCAATTTAAGTGAATAAACGCAGGAAGAGAAAACATCTGTGAAAGACTGTTGATTATATGAAATTTCGTGTTAAGATTTAAAAAACCCCCACAAAGCTCATAGGGGAAGGCAATAGTGGAAAAAATTCTGGGATAAATTTCTGGAAAAATTTCTTACCATGAAAGGTATATCTTGTTAGAAATTGTATCCTGAAATGGAATATTAAATTATTTTCTTTATTGGGGTTTCAGAAAGTATGTATTTAAACCACGTTGATACAAAAAAAGCTATCGTCTTACTTATCTTAATGAAGCTAATTGCTTTTAACGCTGTCCTGCTGCTATAACATATGTCTCTACCTCTAGGTTCTCAGCAGTGACATTGTCCAAGACTCTGCAATTTGAGTATACACTGTGCAGTCGATAAAACATGTCTGCTGATAAACTGACTTATGTGCATCTCAAATGCCATGCCTCAAATTAGTAATTTTTTCCTTTGTCATGAACATTGAAATACCTTCAAAATTACATATTTCTCTGAAAAGAGAAAATAAAGTAGTTTAACTGTTAATACTTGTTAGTAGCAGAATGTAGGCTTTCCCTCAAAGCTGTTCCTTTTTTTCCTCAAATCAGTTATTCTCTTGACAGATAACCTGTCTTCTTAATTGTCCAAGTCCAGAAAGGGTGTAAGACTTAACGGTAAAATTGTATTGAATGCCTCATCTTGAAGTTTTATATATTTTCTGTCTTTAAGAAAAGTTTCAATAAAGGACAATCTTCCTAACATATAATGAATATAAAAAAATTCTGGCTTTCTGTAGTCCAGAAAGACAGATCTCTACTCAAATTTACTACTCTTTAATTCATTGCCCTAAACTATAGATGTAAGAGGCAGGCAGCTAAGGTATCTCAGAGTGCTCTTAACTTTCTGTATAGTACAGGATCATTACTTATATTAGCTTCAAACAATAAATTTTTATGGAGCAAAATCGTTTGGATTGTAACAAAGGGTAAAATGGGATTCCATAACATCTGTAGCACAATGGTGGTGTGTTTTTCAGATACAGTGGCTGGCTAAGGAATTTCAGTCATTCTGTTGCTTGGATGGTTTTTGGGTCTGTTACACAGATTGTATTTACTGACACAGTATGTATAATGCCATAAATGTGTAGTAAGCTTGCAGAATTTAAATCTGTCAGGGAAAAGAAAGGTAGCGATCTCTTCATTAGCAAACCATGGCCAGTGACCATTCTGAAAGAATGACAGAGATAATAATAATTAAAATAAATACTAGATAATTAGATAAAAAATTAAGAGTGCTACTAGATTGACAGGTGATGGAAATAACTTTTTTTGCCATCGTTGATGTCTCAAATTGTTTTGTAGCAATAACAAGTGAAGCTCTGAGAGGTTTATTAACTATCGAATTTTTCAAATTTCTTTATTCATTTTGTTTGTCCTGACTTCGTTTGGAGTAATGGAAAAAAATGGAGATAACATGGAAATCAATAGCTCTGTTCTAGCTGTGTGGTAGCTTGCTATTCAAGATATCTGGAAATTAGGAGAGGATTTTAGATAAAGGTGACAATTTGCAGATCTCTGTTTCAGCATTGTAAATTTAGAAAGCTAGTGTAAAATAAGGGAAGGTAGAACTATCTTATTTCCTCTCCAGCTTTGTGGTGGAATCTCGGGGTTATTCAGAGGATGTGTTGAAAGAACAGTCTGGTAAAAAGGTAAAAAAATTAAGGTGGATTATGGGAAGCAGATGGAAGACCAGATGGTTGATGGGGTGTTTGATTCTGTCAATGAAAGCTCTAAATGGAAAAATTCAGCTTACATTTGAAAGAACAATACCATTTACTAAATCAATGGGAAATATTTAAGATGTGTAATAAGATGAAAATTTTATTAGAATGATGTCCCATGCATGTGGACTGTCAGGAGCATCCAGTCTGCCTGTCATTCTCTTCACCTCTACAGTGCTGTAATGCAAACTTCAAATCTGTGCACTTCACAAACTAAATTAATTATTTTATCCAATTAATATGAAATATTAAACATTTAAAATCTCATGGTAGCTCTGCAACAGTTTAGCAGACTTCTAAAGCAGGAAGTTTGGTTTTTCAGGCTCTTGCAATGGTTTTGATAAATTTGGAGAAATCTCGTTTACTGGAGTGGCTAATTGCAACAAATAAAAGTGGTCAGAGTTGCCAATGCATCAAAGCTGGAAGGAACCCTAGTGCTTCACAAAAACACTGCTTTAAGTACATGTAAGTTGCTGTAGATCTGTTGTTAATTTTTGTAGATCAGTGCAATTCAACAAAGAAGTATCTTCCGAGTCGTATTTGCATCAGCAGAATAAAGTATAAGGCTATGAACCTTAGTGAGTGTGCGGTGGTTTTGTTGCAGCTTTCCTGATTGTCTCATTTTATTTTTATTCCCACAGTAGGTTTGAGTGTTGTACTGTTGATTTCAGTATTAAAAAACAAAACAAAACCCTGAAATCTGTATCCGAAACATACGGAGTATAGTATTTTTGTGAAAGGAAGTAACGTGAGAAATGTGGAATGAAAAAAAAGAGAAAATCTGGGTTTTTCATTTTCTTGGGTATTTAGCAACTAGATATTCATATTTCACTAATTTGAAATAAAGAAAATTTACTTTACAGTTTTCTGACTAAATTACATTGTGCTCTTATTTGTCATTTTCTCAGTCAGGAGACAGGAAAAAACAGTTATTTCTCTGCTATTCCTAAGATGGAAAAGCTTTTAGTTCTTTTTCTCTGTTGAAAGAACCTGCACTTAAAATATCTCTAAATGCTCACTGTTTGCTATATAAAGTCTCCCCATCACAATATAGTCTTAGAATTTTCTACCCATACATGCTACTACCTTTCCATAAAACATTATGAACATTGTTTTCATGTTTTACAGCATGTGTGTAACAGGTATAAGCTTCAATTCGCAGTTCAAGTGACTGCAGCTGAAAGGTTGGATTGCTTGCTGCAGCCCTTAAAGATTTTTCTCTTGCTTTCAGAGTTAGGTAATAAGTTTCACTGGAGGAGGGCTGTGTAAAATGAGAGAGGGACTGTCCGCTGACAGCTGATGATGCCTTCACAGAGGTGATGGGGAGGCTTGCAGTGTTGATGTGAGCTTGAGACAGTCTGTGGTCACAGAACTTGAGTGCCTAATTGCTGGAAGGAGTCTGGGAAAAGAGGAAGATTGAGCGTGCCCTGGAACAAAGGGGATTATGAACGCTTTTCTGGCTGGCTGTTCTTGCCCCTTTTCAATTCAGTGGCTCATCTCCTTCAAAGTGCTCGTGTCCAAATTGTACATTCTTATCCTTTCAGTCTACATTTGAAACTACCACCTATGACGTGCCTTTGAAACAAGGTATATTTTATAGCTAAACAAGCCATGTTGCAGTGTTTTAAGAAAACTGAATGCCAATCCTGTAACTGTGTAATGAGAACTGAAAATATAGGAACATGTTAAAGTAGTTATTTCTCACTTTGATCACAAGTAATAACATCTGGAGAATCCAATTCCTGAAGCATCTGAGAAGCTCTCAGTTTGCAGCTGAATTTCTTCGGGTCATGCTGTGCTTGTTCTCTGCTATTGTGGCTGACTTGTGGTAGATTTATATTTTCACCTGGGCTTATTTGAAAGCTGTGAAATTGGTGGTGTTTCTTGAACATTCTGACCCAAGTAATTGCAAAATATTAGTAATAAATATTTAAGTGAGGAAAAATCAATATAGTGCTGTTCAAATTCACCTATTTTTTTCTTGCATTTACTTACAGTATACTTGATAATCAGGAATATGTTCTAGTGTTTTAAAGTTGAGAAGAAATAACTTGCAGAAAACTTGCCCCCAGTTATGCATTCTCCCATGCTTTGGATTTAATTTTACCTCCCTATGGTAACACAAGGCAAGCTAATATATCTCTCTCCTATTTTATAGTTTGGGAATACATGCTACTGCAATTCAGTTCTTCAGGCACTTTATTTCTGTCGACCATTTCGAGACAAAGTCTTAGCATACAGGAGTCAACCAAAAAAGAAAGAGAATCTCCTTACCTGCTTAGCCGATCTCTTCCACAGTATTGCCACCCAGAAGAAAAAAGTTGGAGTAATACCTCCCAAGAAATTCATAACAAGGTTACGGAAAGAAAACGGTAACTTTTTTCCTTACATTATAATCATAGCAATTATGATTTGATTCTGAAGTTGACATAGTGGAATACGTACATATTTGTTACACATGGAAAATGTTCTTGGTCCTACAATATAGAAAAGAGGTGACCCTAGAATAAGGGGGTAACCCTGGAGGCGTTTTTAGAGAAAATCTTTGTCTCTCTTCCTGTAGAACTGACTGTATTTTCAGTGGCTGCTTATCAAATTCCTTGCTAATTTTACCTTTATGAATTGTTTATTTATAATGAAAATATGCTGTAAAGCTTTTGTTTTGTCTTTAAAAATATGTTACATTCTGAATGCAGGAACCAGTCTCCAAAACTAAGAGTGTGCAAAGGACATTAAGACTTCCCTGCAAGAATCTAGCTTGAAAACCCACAAATTTTAAAAATTAATTTAGATTTTATGCAGTGCTTAACCTTTTTTTAAAGGATGAATGAATTTTAAAATCACTAAGTAGTTCTGGCTTATTTGTTTTAATTGATATACTAATTTTAAGATATTTCCAGATTTTTAACATTTCTTGTGTCTTATCTGCAAGGCTAATTGGTCAACATGTTTTAGAAAATAATGTGATGATAAAATGTAATTGAAACCTTGTAATCTCCTAATTGATTTGGATACAATTCTATAAAAAAACTTTTTTTTTCCTTAAAAAAACCTTAACTACTGTTAAATAAACTGTATGAGGTACTGTATTTAACACCATGGCTATAAAAATACTCATACTCTTTATCTCTCAAAGACTGTATATGCAGATTAAAAAAGTGTTTAGATGTTACGATTGACCATCTCTGTAGTAAAAACAAGAAATAAAATATTACAATGACACTCCTAATTTGAAATGACCCCTCCAGCAAATGCACACCTTGATTTGCACTAGTAGTGTCAAAAAAAAAGCTCTCAAGTAATACACAATTTCTTACCTCTACAGAATAGAATGCTGTAATTCAGTTTTTCAGTCAGTATATTGAATAAGGGTGCTATATGTTGATACATTTAAAGAAATAGTTAATTATGTCAATTAATGTTTACTAACTATGCTAAATGTGGAGAATGGTTCAAATGGAAAGCAGAAAATAAACCACAGGAGCCATTAAGTTCTATTTAGAAATGGTTTTTAATGTTTAATTATGTCATGTCACTCAAATTCTAAGCAGGAGAAGGCAATTGGAAAATCTTTGTTAGAGAAATCAGATGTGAAAGTTCAGCTGCTGCTGGCATCTGGTGTTTCTTAGGGATGATACTCTCACCTTTTCTACAAATAAATGGCAAACATGTCAGACAGCGATTACATGGGCATTAAATGCTTATTGTAAGTGTGTATAATTTTGAACTTTAAAGAAGAGTTAGTTCAAGAATTGGGCAGGTATGCATCACTGACCTAGATTCTGTTCAGTCAGTGCCTGGATATACCCAGGTAATGACTGGGAACATAATGTATTCCAGACCACAATGATGCTATTTCATCTTTGTTTTCCAAGTTTCAATGCAACATACGTATATTAATGACTTTAAAGCATAACTGGCTGGGAAGCAGCTCTGGATTGAAGTCAGCTGTAGGTTTACCATTACATTTACTTAAATTTCCTCTAATTGTAAAATGAACAATGTGTAGCTTTCATTCTCATTACTTTCATTCTATTGTACTTTCATTCTTCTTTACTTAATGCTGATTTACTGCCTGGGCACGTAACCTTGAGAGGTCCATGATGTTACACTGAGGAATCTCTGAAGTGTTTTACTTCAGGATTCCTGTAGCTGTTGTTCTACCTTGACTTACTTGATTAAATGAAGACCTGACACTTCAGTGGATTAAGAGTTGAATTTCTTTCTTAAATGTGGTGTAGTTGTTCATTAAATAAGCTACTTGGTTTGTATACTTAGCTGACCAGTTGCACTTCTTGAACTCTGAAAATGATCTAGATTAGCATCAAATTCTCCCTGCTTTGCTCTAAAGTCAGGATTTTTTCTTTTAACTGTAATTTGAATATTGAATTATTTACTCCTAGATGCATCAACTGAATGATAGTAAAGCTTCCATGTAGTCCCCTTATGCACTTCAAAATGTAAGCTTCACTGCATATCTTTTTAATTCATCTTTCCAGTCCTGGGAATTATGCCTTTGCTGAAGGCTAGTCTTTCACTATATTCTTGTACTACAAAGCAAATTGCAAGTTATAATTAATTGAAGTAATTGCACATTAAAAAACTTCTAAGATATTAGCCAGTGATATAGAGTGCTTTTTAAATTGGCAGGTAAATTTCCTTGTAACAATTCCTGGTCAGAGAAGGAAGTAACTACTACTAAGTGTGATTCAATGCCCTTATGGTTTTCATAGCCCCATTCTTAATATGAGGATTTGTAGCTGCAGAGCATTTTTCAGGTTGATATCCCTAGGGATTCCGCTGAACAGTGTTTTCAGGGCAGTACCAATGTGAGCATAAACAAGAGAGTAGGCTTATGAGAAAGAAAGTACAATTTTAGTCTGTATCATTGCTTGTACATTGCAGGTATGTGCCAGTGAAACATTTCCCCTTACACTGAACGAATCCTAAATCTATGATGCCTAGAGATGTGACAAAATGAGGGCATGAAGCAGAAAGCATAGTAATTCCATTATTATCTATCCAACAAGATATTGTGCCTCATATACCAGTCTCCAGAAGCAATATTTCAGACCTTGAAAGACAGATCTATTTATTACTTAAGTCCTAATTTGAAAAACATTTACTATTGTTGTGACTAGAACTTTAGGCTAATTTGACATGGCTTCTACAAATACTACCTTAAAGAGTTTTGAGAAAAAAAGATTGTTGTTTAAAAGAAGAGAGGTGTTTAAAATATCAGTATCTTTGAGATTTTAGTCTTAAACTTATTTTCATTGCTAGGATTGATGACACTGTGCTTGTGACAGAGCAGCAGTGGACTTAAAACTGTAAAAGTGGAGTCAAATAAAGCATTTTTTTTTAGCATTTATTGTTCATGTACTTCCTGTGTTAAAACATTTTCTGTCATAAGTTTTTGCTTCATTTCTGGAAAATATCACCATCTAGTGCTATTTGAGATGCTTCGTCTTCAAGCTTGGCAGAGATAGTATAGCCACTGTAGGAGATCCAGATGGTCATAGACTGGCATCTGGAGGCTAGATAGGATAAGCTAAGACATCACAGGTGGCACTATATATGTTTATGCATTGAATTATCCCCTAGTTTTCTTGCAGAATGGTTTACTCTTCTGTTAATTCTGATCATCTGAAAGATTTCTGTGAATGTAAGCTGATTTACTCTCCCTTCTTCCCACCCCCTATATTTTCAGCTTAGTTTATGAAGTATGCATTTTGGGTTGGTGTTATAATGTGAATTATTCAAGATGTGAAATAAAGATTGGTTTTGAAATTCACCTTATTTAGAGAAATTTTTGCACTAACTGATTGATAAAAAAGCTTCTGTTGTTTTGTCTTGTAGAGCTTTTTGATAACTACATGCAGCAGGATGCACATGAGTTCTTAAACTATTTATTAAATACAGTTGTGGATATCTTGCAAGAGGAAGGAAAACAAGAGAAACAAAATGGTCGCCTACCTAATGGCAACATTGACAATGAAAATAGCAGCCCTAGCAGCCCGCCAGACCCAACATGGGTTCATGAAATCTTTCAGGGAACATTAACTAATGAAACCAGATGTCTTACATGTGAAACTGTAAGTCTGTATATACCTTATAAAATTAATTATTTTGTGTTTCCAACTTAATGTTTCATGATTAATTTATCTCAGTCTAATATGCTAGATTAGTTTGTTTCTTTAAAAATAGTACATTTGTATGAACATTTGGATTTTTTCTTTGTTAGTGAGAAAATTTCAGCAGCTGATGCACGAATTGTAGGACAATGATATTGGTTATTATTAGGAAGTCACCCCATTGAATTTTTGTCAATGTGATCATAATCAACTTCAAAACTTAGGATAGAAAGTTCTAATTTGATGTATTCATAAGCGCAATGAAGCCTGCTACTTGGGGATGTGGAGTTCCTCTCAAAATTAATGTCTTAATATCTTAATGTTGTGCTGAGTGACACATTCCATAAATAAGTATTCTGTATCAGTTTCCACCAATTTCTAGTTTTTAAATTTAAAGTAATTTAAATCAAGGTGCTATGGTTGGCTTTTGGCAGTGATATAGTAGGCTGGGACTTTCAAAGAACACAACTTAATGTGCAAGAAAAGTAAATATATTCCTAAATTTCTCTCCACAGGAATTCTAATATGAGACCCTGAGTTTATTTACCTCCTCCTTTCAGTTAGTCCTACAATAGGAGAAAAAAATTTCTTTGAGAATAGTCCTACAATAGGAGAACGCGTGTGTTTCAGGAAGACTTATAATTGAATTTTACCTGCTTGAGAAAGAGAAAAAGCCGCACAATTTGAAAATTACAGTAGTTCTGTCATAGTCTATGCATTAGATACTGTAAAAAGCTAAATGACTGCTTTTTTTGTGTGACTCTTCGTACCTATTTTCCTTAACTTAATCGGGTACTGCATGTATTTCAGTGTGACGTTGGAAAGGAAGAATTAATAGGATTAAATCTATGTATTTCACATGCATTTTTCTCCATCTAGAAATACACACCTCTCTCTTATTTCAAAGAAAGTAGTTTCTTAATATCACATGTAATATAACTGCAGACTTCCATAGATCATGATATTTTGAGTAATTTAGGTGCTGATTTCTAGCTACCGTATTTTCTTTCACGGTAGGTTTACCCTCCCTAAGAACTCTTTTGTGGCAATTGTCAATTGCTTCTTTTTCGGTTTTTGTACTGTACTGTTCTGTTTTTGGGGGTTTTTTTTCCTTGAAACATGAGTTTAGCTTAGTCTCTTAACATGACTGACATCATTACCTTTTGTTGCTATGGCAGAGTGACTTACTGCTGTCTGGATTTTGATCTAAATACGGTCCCTAATACTATTTCAAAATGGTAAAATCTTTGTCAGCACATTTTATCACTTATCGGGCCTACCACAATGTTGGGGGTTTTACTAATATTGCTCAGTTCTGTTCTCCTGATAGCTGTTGCAGAACAGGATACGCCATGTCTCTTTGTACTGTGATTGTTTGGACAGCTGAATTTTAAATTTAGTGTTCTAATATACATTGGTTTTCAGTATATTAGGGCCTTTGTTTTCCAAGCCCTAATAATTAGGAAACTTTTTTTTTCCTATCTACTCAACATATCTGCTTGTGCCTAATTAAAACACGGTGATCTGAAAATGGACAATTAAAACCTCATTTAGACAAGTTAAATTAGTAATATTACTGTGAGTAATGTCTTACTTTCAGATATAGTGAACATACATGATTGTTTAAATGTTTATTGGAAGCTTTTGGCATTTAGAGTCTGTGTTTAGAAATGTAGCTTAAAATGTCAGGAGTACTTGGATATAGCTAATGTAGAAGATTACACAGCAATAGTGGATGAATTAGTGCTTCTAAATGATAAAACAATAACATTAGTATACTTTTTAAATTTAAATTTAAAATTTAATGCATACTTAAATATAAAGCATAATATAGCTTTGCTTTAAGTTATAATGATTGTCTTCTAACTGGCCAAACCTCCTCAGTGTTCCTAAAATCAGCATGGCAAGGTTGTACTCTAATTTCTGCTGTCCTGATTGTAGAAAAAAGCTTCTTTTCAGGACACACTGTTTCATTATATCATGCAAAAGTTAAAAAATGAACTCACTGAAGATTTATCCTCAGTTTAACTGTGGACAGTGATATATAAGGAACATTGATATGATTTTTTAACAAAGACGTATGTTATAAGTCAAGCCATGCTATAAAATGAAGTTAACGAGGAAGCCTTTAATGATTCCTCATTATTCTAAGTGCACAATGGACTGGCTAACCTGAGAGAGGCTCTTTAAGGCAATATTATCAGTATTTATTATTGATAGTAATCATTATCACTAAGAATGGTAGAATTCCTTTTGTGAACTTCTGGGTTTGGTACCAATCTCTTTTCAGCCAAGTACAAAACATCCCTTCTCCTCTTCTTCATCTCCCCGCTGTTAGAAATTTTATATGGGATAAAACTGTCTGTGAAATATTTATTGTTTCATGGAACTTTCCTTGATTAGAGTGAGAGCGGAAGAATTATCTAATTGCATGTCTGAATAAGACTGAGCATATGACTCCTTAATTCCAGCTGTCCTAGTTGAGGACTGCAGCATAGTATTTTCTAGAACTGATTAGTTGTTTTTTTCTGAGCCGTTCTTAGTCCATAGGTTAAGATGATTTGCATCAGAGTTTAATGTTATAAACTCAAGTTTGATGATTCCAAGACTGGTTTACAATGGGATGTTTTGAGGAATTATCCACACAATAAACTGTAATACATCCCTGACGGCAGAGAAGTGCAACACAATGAAGATGCAAGTGGCTTTTTTTTTTTCCCCCACCATAAAAGTATATTGAAAGTTCTCCATATGTGTTTTGTGAGCTCTTTAATAAAAAGTATAAGCATTACACTTCAGCATCTAAATAATGTAGTATATGTGATGTATACTGGCATAGTGACACTTTCTGTACATGTGCACTTATTCTTGGAAAGATCAGGTACAGAAAAGTGGGAGGAATTCTTACCCATTCTTCTCGCAGATTTTATCAGAAGCTTTTAACCTAATTTTATAAGCTTTTGAATTTGCCTTATGGTACTAATTACCAAAAATAGTTGTCTTGACCAGTGGTGTTTTTCTTTTGATTTTCCATATATGCTTCCTTTAGGAGTTGTGTGATTTTTGTGACTTAATAATTGGAGAACAACTTTCCATTTATATTTTTTTAATTCTGAATTGAAAAGGGACCATAACTCTTACCTGTTTCAAAAATCAGCTTTGATTAGTTTTCCTGTAGGTATTTAACTTTCTCTGCTTTCAATTAAGAAGCTACAGCCAAGCATCTTTTCTAAAAGCATTTGCTTTTGTGCCTGATAGTCATAAAAGGCAGAGGACATTGTTGTCAGTGGCGTTGAGTATCTCTAGATACAGAGAGGAAACATTAGCAAACAAAAGTTAGGCTTGCAAATTGCTATTTTCTAAACCTTTTAATAACATAGCTGATTTTCAGGGCAGTTGTGGATTTCATCCATAATCCTTTTTCAGGATTTGTGGTGGAATTTATTTTCTGCTTCTAAGAATTTCTTTTTTTTACTTTAATCGTTATTCTTGCATTTCTGTAAGAAATGACTATGCAATATTCTGCATCTATGAGACCAATTCCCAAGCTCTAATTTACCAACAAATTTTCTGTCTGCTGTTCATTTAACAGTATGAATCTAGACAGGAAGAGACTTCAAAATATTTGTGTTCTTTATTAGGAACAGTATTATATGCAAATATGTATCTTTCAACTGGAGGGAATTATAGAACAAGAACAGAGGTGAAAGGACTAAATAGAAGGATCTCAGTGATCGTACTGTTTTGAAAAGAGTGAGGTGTAGCAGGAAATTGGCATTAATATTGTTGAATTGAAATCACAGTGTAATGACAACTGGTCATTACACACCCCCAAAACCACATGTACACTTCCCCCTTACTGAACAAAATGAGAATGTAGATGTAGCAAATCTCTGAAATAGCAAGGCCACTTGTAACATTTTTTAAAAGGCTTTTATAGGGTAAAAGATATCTTCTGTCAATAGAAAATGGTACTGAAAAACAGAGGTAAATTGGTATAACTTGTTTTAACTATTATCTGTTGGTTCTTTTTCATGCAGATAACCAGCAAAGATGAAGACTTCTTAGACCTTTCAGTTGATGTGGAGCAGAATACTTCAATCACTCATTGTTTAAGGTAGACAGAAAAATTTGAGTTATCATAATTCTCTTTAATGTGTTACCTAGAAAACAGGAAATAAAACTAAAAGCTCACAAGCTTAGCAAATTTTAGCTTAGAAATGCTTGAGATGATAAAATTATGTTTATATTGTATGTGTTTACATGTATATTTCAGATAATAAACTAGTATCTAAAGCATTTTTTTTATTCAGGGGTTTCAGCAATACAGAAACTCTGTGCAGTGAATACAAATATTACTGTGAAGAATGTCGCAGTAAGCAAGAAGCACATAAAAGGTATGTGAGACTCAAGGAGGGGAAAAATATCCCTACCCTTTAATGAAAATACTGATGTGTTGGCATGTGTATGTGGTAGAGGGAGAACATTCTTTTTCCCTTAATTTTTTTCACTCTTCTTCCACTTAAGAGTAACTTGGTTACATTCCTCTTGCTTGAATTCAGTGAGCCTACTTCCATGAGTAATGAGACTCCATGTAAAGTATTCTGGGAGCCCTTTGATCATTATTCATTTTATGAACAAGAAAAAGAATGGTCTTAAGACCAGAATTAGTTAAAAAGATAAGTTAAACTGCTAGTGACTAATCAAAAATTATGGGTAATTATGAAGTGACTGATTTCATGTCACCCTTTAAGCTTGGTTTTGTCTTGGTAATAAATACTTTTTTCCATTGCTGTAAGGCTCAGTTTGATGGCACTTTTTATCTGACTCAGTCAGAATGGAGCTTGTAACTTTTTTTGTTAACTGAGTTTTTTCGTTTCTTAAAAGTGTATAGTTAGTTTTGCTGAACCTCTGCTTGACAGCAGAAACTTGATTCCTGAAAAGCGTCAAAGTCTCCATGGAAGCCTGAAATTAAGTTTAAAAACATCTTGTCTGCCTAATAATTCTTCTAGTCTTGTTTACAGCTTTGAAAAACCTCTGATTTGCGTCCTATGCTGTACTTATTATCTGAGAAAGTATTTGACTGAAGGCGTGGGAACATACTCTACTGGTTTTACCACTCATTCTGGTTATTTGGTTTACCACAGATTCAGCACGTGGCTTATGTTATATCTTGTCTGCAAAGTCTGCCTTCATATGTTGCTTAAGCTTACTAATTGGCATGTATTAGAGGGATGTGAAGCCAGGTCTATCCTGTTGTTTGCTGTTGCCTTAGCTCTTCTGCGTGGGAGGTAATATGATTCCTGACCAACATTGACACAAACCTGTGCTGTTGGCACTGCCATATTGACAAAACACAGTTTTAATTGTTTATATTTTGCTTTTCATGTGGGGCTTAAGTTCAGTTTCACTACAGTGATAGTTTTATTACATCTCTGTAACATGGAGCTTATCTGTGATAGCGTCTACTCATCTAGCAAAGGTGATGTATTGAATTTCTTTACCAGTGAAGGAGCTCCTGTTATCAAATACAGTTGCATTGTAAGAAGAGGACTTCATTTTGAAAAAAAGAAATACGACAGAAATTATAGCTATATCTCAGTAATATAATAAAAATGTAACTCTCACAAAAAATAGTAGCTTTTGTGATCTTTCTGCCCCTCCTGCTTTTTTCATTTCCTAGCTCCCTTGCAGACAATGGAGAAAATCTGGGTCTAGCAGGGTTTCCTACAGGTTTCTGTCAGTCTAAATTTAATGAGGAAAAGGGAAAGAAGGTGAGTTTTTAAGGATTTTGTCCCCATCTTCCTGTCTTTTGAAAAAATATTGCCTTGTGCAAACATATTTCCTGACGTTCTGAAAGTAGGGTCTTAGTAGACGTGTCTGAAACCTAAGCTGTGTTGTTCAGGCTTCTGAACTGCTTTTTTGGAGCTCAGGGCAGTTTGAAAAATCCAGCACAGTGCTGATCTAAGTCAGTTAGCTGTGTTAAGAAGCAGAGCACTCTCACTTGGTTGCTTTGTTAGTATGGGTGAATTTATTGCCCAGAGAGCAGAAGTCTGTGTTGGCCGATGAGGATTTGTAGGCAGTGATGTGAGAGGTCTCAATACCTCAAACTAGGGTAAAAGGCCAGTGAGCTCTCAGTAAAACTAGATTATCACTTTCTGGCTTTGACTGCCATGAAATAGTGCTGCAATATTTGTATAGAATTATTGTGCTAGAGCACAGCATTACCTTTTTTGGGTGGGATGAGGTAAGGTGAATAACAGTGGGCTATCTGTATCCCTTGGCAGTGTCAAATCAAGAGCTTAATAGGAAAACTTGGAGTAACAAAGTATGTAACAAAGCTTAAGAAGCTTGTTTGACTTGATTGGTTTACTGAGAAATCCAACTGGAATGGGATCTTTGGAACAACTCAGTTGTGATACCTTCACTGTATATGGAGCGGGACGTAGGTTTTGCTTTTGGGAATGCAGTAAAACTATGGGGAGGTATGTCAAAAAATTGAATTTGTGCTATGCAGTCACTATGTCTAAATTGTATGAGTTCATCATGGCTGTAATTATATATTTTACTTTTAGCAACATGGGACATGTTCAGTATTTGTTAAACAGCTGATTATTTGTGCTTCTTTTGATGCTTGCAAAAATTTGTAGAGACTTCAGTAAGAACAGGCTTCCTATTTGTTGATATCAACTGAATGTTTTGGTTGGATATTGGAAATAGAGTTGATTTGTTTGTTTTTCAGGATGAAAATAAAAAAGCTACCTATGATTCTAGCTCTCTATTTGAAGAGATTTAAATACATGGATCAGCTGCATCGATACACAAAACTCTCTTATAGAGTAGTTTTTCCTTTAGAGCTCCGTTTATTTAACACCTCAGGAGATGCCACCAATCCTGACAGAATGTATGACCTTGTTGCTGTGGTAGTTCATTGTGGAAGGTAATAACTATTATATGCGAGTAATTTTTGTGTAACTAACTCAGTTAGTTATCGCCCAGTATTGTGTAACTCTAATAGCATTAAAAGACTTCTTAAAAGAAAAGTTTCTTAGGAAAGAATGCACTGCGGGGAGATGCTACCAGTCCTGACAGAACATGTGACTCTCTTGCCATGATATTCTTTGAGGAAGGTGATAACAGTGTTATTTCACATTATGGATCTTTGTATGAACTTAACTAAAACCCCAGCAAACATGCAGTGTCCTGTAACTGGATGGGATTTGAAGACACTTTAAAATAAGTTTATTTGGAAGGAAAGCAATATAGAACAGGTTCCCTTATAAATCCCTACCTTTGGGGTAGGGATTTTTAAGGCTTGAGTGACGTTTTCTGAACTATATCAATGAATTATGAGTTTTGTTGATTACTTTGTTTCCTTGCTTTCAAAATATGACTGTTAGATTTTTATTTTTAAGATGTTACCTTCTTCAACAAATGCTTTAATGGTTTCATGTCTTAGAATCAGGGCTGCTCTACAAGCTGCTGATTGACTAGATAAAAGCCTTGAAGTGGAAAATGGTTATTTGACACCTAGAATCACAGCATAATTTACATTGTGAGGTCAACTACTTAAAGCTCAAAGTAAAGCTAACTTTGATATTAGATTAGGTTGCACTGGGCTCAAGTTTCATAACCAGGAATACTGATTTCGTTGATGCTTTGCGTGATTTGTTCCAGTCCACCAATGTTCTCACAGTGGTGTTTTTGTTTGGTTTTTTTTGTCGTGTAGCTGGTCAGTATTTCCCTTGCTGCAGTTTGTTACCGCTGCCTCTTGTCCTTTCACTGTACTTTTTTGAGTAGAGCCTGTCTCTGATTTCTTTATAACTCTTCCTTTTTGGGTGGTGGATACAGCCCAAATTGGCCTGTTGGATTCCTCGTTTAGTCTTCTGCAGGCTGAATAAAATCAGCTCCCTCAGCTTCTCTTCATCCGTTTGGTGCTTCAGCCCTCTGAAAAGTGTAGTGGCCTGCCACTGGATCAGTCTGTCCCTTAAACTGACAATGTCACGTTTGGAGTCCTATGTCCAGTTCTGGGTCCCCAGAATGCAACGTGGGAGGGATTATCACTTCAGTGCTGACTCTGCTCTTACAGTACAGCCCTGCAAAACTCTTAATTGTGTCACCAAAATGATGCACTACTGGCTAACAGCTCAGCATGTTGATTTCCTGGCCCCACCTAGCCAGGTGGTTTGTAGCTGGTACTGTTGGATGGACTTAGTCTGACACAAGATTTAGGATGAGAGTGGTGAGGCACGGGCACAGGTTGCCCAGGGAAGCTGTGGCTGCCTCATCCCTGGAGGTGTTCAAGGCCAGGTTGGATGGGGCCTTGGGCAGCCTGGTCTAGTGGGAGATGTCCCTGTACATGGCAGGGGCATTGGAACTAGATACCCTTAAGGTCCCTTCTAAGCCAAACCATTCTATGATTCATACGTGTTAAACTACATGAGGTTCTTAGCCCATTCTTCCAACTTTTTGAAGTCCCTCAAATGACAGTCCTGTCATCTAGTTGCCAGTTACTGCCCTTTCTTCCACCACCACCCCTGTTCCTCAAGTTTGTCAGGACAATTCTGGAAAATAAGTCTTAATGCCGTAGTCTTCTTGGATGCTCTCGTTCCACATTTTAGGAAACACAGGATCTGCCCATTTCTGACCATTCTGTTCAGTCTGACCGTTACTTTTCTTCTTCATTCAAGTTGCAGTCTTGGAAACCTACACATTCTCAGAGCCATGGAAGGAGATAAACCTTGCGTTCACTGGGTTATGTGATTTGGTACACAAGCATGTCTCTCATGGATGGTGACTTTCCCCCTCTGATGCAGGCATAAAAATTGCATAAGTACTTTCAGCAGTTAAGACAGTTCCAGAACTGCTTTAACTAGTTGTCTACTTTCAGTTGTAAGCTTCGGCTATTTCAGGAAGTGTATTATGTCTTTACTTGAAATCTGCTTAGAAGGTTGGGATTTTTTTTTTTCTGTCGTAGTTGTGGTGCAATTTCAAGTTGTACCAGGGGAGATTTAGACTCGATAGTGAGAAAACTTTCTTCATGGAAAGAGTTGTCAAGCATTTAAACAGGCTAGCCAGGGAAGTGGTTGATTCATCATTCCTAGAGGCATTTCGAAGATAGTTAACGTGGATGTGGTGCTTAGGGACATGGTTTAGTGCTGGCGCTGGCAGTGTTAGGTTTACAGCTACACTCAGTGTCAGGTTTACAGCTACACTCAGTGTCAGAGGTCTTTTTCAGCCTAAACAATTCTAGGACTCATCTGCCATAGACTGGAGAGCTGTGCATTATAACAGTTTTAGTTTAATCCGAAGCCTTCTCATGGCTATGAGGAATCTTGAGACCTGTAAACTGTCAGTTTCATTAGGTTTTTGTTTACAAAGCACTATATAAAGGGATTCCTGATTGAGACTGTAAATGAATAGCAGCTCTGCAGGTTTTTCTTTCTGAAGATCAGAAATAATTTGGGATCTGTTCTACCTCTATGAAGCAACAAAATGTTTTCTTGATTTTCACTTCTCTATCTCTTTTTTTAAAAAAAAACCCTGTAATTGCATTTTCAATGCCTGTACTGCTTATTCCTCATTTAAAATTGTAATCCTTTTTTAGCACAATATAAGTGTAGAGATAAGTAAGACCTCATTATGAAGATGATTTAAGTGGAAGAGAAAATAGAAAAGAAATTGTACTGGTAGCCATTTTAGTTACTGTTAAGTATTACAAGGAGAAAAAAAAAAAGAAATACGTTTGTACATACATGTGTGTTACTGTCTCTGTTCTTTTTATTTTACAGTGGCCCTAACAGAGGACATTATATTGCAATAGTGAAGAGTCATGACTTTTGGTTGCTTTTTGATGATGATATTGTTGAGGTGAGCATTGTGGAACCCTGGGCTTTTCTCTCATATCAACCAGAGCACATGCACTCCCCTTGTGTATATGATTACTTAAAGTAAAAGGACTGGTATGCTAATAAAAAGAGGCTTCAACTCCTGTCTAAAAGAGCAATAACTGTGAGTACGAAGCTACACCTTAACAGTTTGACTGTACAATACTTTGAATTGCATTTTGGTTTTTATACTTCTTAAAAGAAGCTTTTTTGTTTATGACTGCTGTCTTTTATCTTTGTTTAATAAGCTCTCCCTGTGGTCAGAAGTTATGGCAAGTGGAGATATATACAGACTGGGTTTACTGCAGTTCTTTTCTGAGAGCAATTTTTTAGAATAAGCGGTTTGTTCATATTTTCTAGGAGCTTATATTTCATTGGAATCTGTCTGTAATCTCTTCTATCAAGTGTCCTGATTTGTTTCAGACAATGGTGTAACAAATATCATAACAGGAAGAAACTTCAGATTTTTGAGATTTCACTCTAAAATTTAAAAGTTAATCCTTGAAACAAGAGCCTTTTGCATTGTCACAGATGGAAATATTTTACACAGGTTTGATTTAGCAGCAATTTAGAATTTATCAATAATTTAGTAATTATCTGCTTCATTGAGGGCTTCTTCAGGTGATGAGGGAATCTTTTCTTCCCAAGTACAGCAATTTCAGGTATGCCAAGAGGATACCCTGGCGTCTTAAGTGACGGCCTCTATATGACTGGAATTCTCCCCACCAAGCCTGTGTTAACACCAGCCTGGTTTCAACTGGATCAGCAAGTAGCCCAGATTGGGGAGGGAAGGTGTTCCAAGTGAGTTGGAAGTTGTGCTAAGCAGCCTAAAATTGCCTGTGTGACCTAGCTGGGGGGAAGGAATCACACCATCGCTTACATGACTCTAGTGGTATTCTTCCTAATATTAGCCACGCTTCCATCAATTCTTATTAAAATAACAGTTTCTAACTAATTTCTTTGAACAGTAGAATTCCCTTCATCAGTTTTGACTTTATCATCTTTCTGTTTCATTGGTTATCTCTTATTCTTTATTGAGAGAAAGAACAGAAACTGCTGGTGCCTTTATATCATCTCAGGTTTTTTACTTGTTCTGTTATCTTCCTTTTTTCCTATCTATGCTTATGCATGAATAGGAGTATGATTGCTGTCCAAGTCCTTTTCCTGACTTTATTTGAATTAATTAAATCTATAAAATGAATAGTTTACATTTTCCTGACAATACACAAGAACTGCATAACTGAAAAGAAAAATGAATGAGACTGGTATTGGACTTAGGTTGTTAATTGGCAGGATATCAAGGGTATTGAAGAGTTCTTCTCTCCAGGCCACATTATGGATGGTTTTACACACAGGAAATGACAGGCAGTGCTATTGGGAAAGTAAAAGGGTTGCCTCTGTCTTATGAAGATACGCAGTAAATAGAAATGGCACAATAGGGTCAAAAGTTCACTTTCCTCCAGGGAAAACAGAAAGCTCTGTAGTATATCCCGTATGGTTTCACAGACATCAGGGACAATCTCGCCAATCCCAAAGCAGTAACGCCTGGGAGTTATGTATTCTTTTTCACTTAGCCCTTCTAAAGAGGAAGGAAACATTTTTTGTTCTTAGATCTAAAACATCTCTTTGACATTTAGGCCATTTAGACCAATTCCATCAAATTGGAATGGCTCCCACCTTCCCGGGGGGGTTTCATTTCAAATAATGGGAATATGATTAAATAAACTGCCTTAGTGAAGGAAGACGTGTCTTTTCACTTTTCTGTTGTTGTATCCTAATTTCCTTTTATTTTAAATATGCCAGGAGAACTTACTCTCAGTTTCTTTTGTAGCTGAAAGTAATGACAGTGAAACCTGGATGATACACTTTTCATCTCCTTAGCAGAAATATTGCATCTTTCCACAAAACTTGATTATAGAAGGTTTTCCAAGCTCACAGGATCATAGACAAAATTTCTGTATGAAAAACATAGAAAAAGTTACCCTTTATTCTGTGACTTTTCCTTTTTCTCCATTGTGCTCCATTGGCTCACACTGGTTAGATTTACAGGTTATACTCTGTGTTTATATTTTTCATGTTAAATACAAAGTCTCAGTGGTATATTGTTGTCTTTAAAACTTTTCTGTGTGAATTTATGCAAGCATTACATGTAAGGTTGCACTCATAGTAGGTTCGCTTAATACCTAGAAATTTATATATAAAATGTATCTGTGGTTCTACCTTCTATCCAGTTAATGGCAGGGGGAAAATCAAAACATAACTGGCTCTTACTTTATGTAACTAAGTGAAAGCTATTTTGTTTGATAATATTTTTTAGAGTGGAACTTACTGCCATGTATATTATATGTTACACAAGATATTCTTACTTTAAATTTTTGGGTTTTTACATACAGAAAATTGATGCACAAGCTATTGAAGAATTCTATGGTTTGACATCAGACATCTCAAAGAACTCTGAGTCTGGTTACATCCTCTTCTATCAGTCCCGGGATTGAGGGGAAGCTGTAGTGAAGACAGATTTTTATGATTCACATCTTTTGTATCTTGGAACGGAGCAAGCACTGAAAAAAATGGAAGCAGGGAGCTCCGGGGGAAGCAGCGCAGTTTGCACACAACTAAGCAAAGAGTTTGGGATTCTGAAAACTTTTGTATCATTTTCATTTTATTTGCTCAGGTATCATGCTGACTACACATCTCCACTGCATCCCATAAGCAAAGAGGGATACCAGCTACACTTATAGGAGCTTTCTGTTAGGTAATACTATCTCTGTAGTCCTAATTCAAAGGCCATTAAGGAGAAACTTTCATGGACTTATGTGGAATTTGCAGGTTCAAACTGCACTGCCAGGTTGGTGCAATAGAAGCATTAGGAATCTGTATTTTATACAGACTTTGGGTTTAAAAGGTAAAGGACTCTGAAGTTAGTGTCCTGTGCTTAAGTTTAAAAGAATAAAATGGGGAGGGTTAACATGTAAGCAAGAAGATATATCTGGGCCCAACACAATTGCCTTCTTGATGATAGTAGTTTAACTGAAGAAATAAACTGGTGTCAGGGGGGCAAGTATGTTTTGCTTCTCTGAAGAAGCTTATGTTATTTATAATGTATGATCAGGAGCAATCAGTCAAGGTTATGGCTTTTAATCTCCGTATGGGGAAAGGTTTGGGTTGAAATAGTTTATTTTTATTTATAAATTATTGTAACTTAGGATCTTGTGTGTTGTCTTTAATTCTTACAAGTACTGGACATTTTATGTATTAATTTGAATTGAAACAAATTATGTTTAAGTGTTAAAGGGTAGCCAGTATAAATTCTAAAAACAATGCCTACTATGTATGTAAAAAATTGATAGTGCAGAAGAGTGATCTTCTTCTACAGGATCTAAATGAGGTACTTTAATTAAATGATACTATCTTTTTCTGTTAATGAGAGGAAAAAAACTGACTAAGCTGTTACATTAGAAGACTTTAAGAACATGTATCATAAGGAAATGATGGTGCAATGGGGGTAAACTGGTCTTTATAGTTCTTTAATAATTTGTTGATGTTTCATACCCTAAACCAGTTAGAATGATTTGGATCAAAGTAAACCATTTACAGAATATTACTCCCTCTTCTAAAAATCGGTCCACTTCTGTTCCCAGTGGCACAGGTGACTATCGTAAATACCACGCAAGGTCTCAAGTATAAATTGTGTCTGAATAATAAAGAGAAATAGGGCTGGAATTTCATGAGACTGAAGATAACCATGGTCTTTTAAAAGTAGTAATATTTCAGCCCCATATGGCAAAAATATCTGAAACTAAGCAGTTTAGCTTGCTTTAGGTTTATGAAACAGCATTAAGAATTAAATCTTGACAAAATACTTGGTCAGAAATGTGAACTATTGTGTTTTGACATTCTTCTGCTTATGAGTACATTGTTTGATGGTAACTGAATGTAATTTATGGGAAGTCTTGGGATGTGCATTCCAGATTATGGCAATCAGATCTTGATGGCCATGTCGCTCCCTTTTCAGCTAGTGGGTTTTACATCATTGTAAATGTATTAGGTTATTTTATTGATAGTGTTACAAATTTTAAAAAGAATGTCTGCTGCTATAACTGACTATTTACTTACCTGTATCTTTTCGCTCAGGAAATTACTTCACCTATTCACTCAGTTGAACAAATCTTTAACAGGGTCACTAAATAAATTGGGCGATTTAGCAACTGTAATACTGAACAAATTGCTTTTGTAAAATGCAAGGTTTCTAAAGCCTTCATTTTGTTAGAATTCTTTTATAGAAAATTATGTGTAATGATTGAACTACCAGCATTGTAAAGTAAAACTTAAGTATTGTTGGGGATGCAGAAAATATAATTGGGTTTGTCTTGAAGGGTTCCAAATAATTTTGAAATCTTTTTTCAGCCTTCTGTGGGTATAGGGTTAGGAGGTGAATCAGTTGGATAGTGGTGCACATTAAAAGGATGAAGCGCTTTGCATTCTAAAGGCAGAGTATTGTAAAAACTGTTATGTTACTTTTTGCTAATTGAAAATGTTTGGTTTTATGTTTTCTTTTTTCTTTTTTGGATCTAGTTAAAAACTGAGGTTAGTTGCTAAATATTTTATACCCTAACAAATTTTAAAACATTTTGTTGTATCACTGGTTTTACTCCTGCAATGTATTTTTATAAGATATTGACCTTTATTTTGTATAGGGTTTTTGAGATAGTATTCCAAGTTATATATTTCATTTTTCTTTTAGTGCAAATGAAATAATTGTAATCTCTTGATTAAACTGATATCAGAAACTGCAAGTTAAATAATAAGAAACAGGTTAGTACAAAATATGCTGATTGGTATGTAAGATGTTATAGGATTTTTTCTTGGCTGTAATACAGTGGGGATTATGGAAAAGTCATCAGTTGTAAATGGTGGAAAATATTTGCTGTGTAACTATTTAAATGTTAATTGGGACTGCAGTCCTCTATTTTGTATATGGAGCAAAAAACTTCTATTAAATAAAGTATGTTCTCTAAAGGTAAGAACTGTATTCTTTGTGGAGCCCGAATGGTCAGTCAACTGTTTTTTGCTTTTCAGTGTTTTCAAATGTAAAAAGTATCTTAAATTCCTATATTAAGCTAACTGTCCTGAGTCATGGAGGGAGAAGTGCTTTGACACCATTTCTTACATACAGTCATTTTTCTGGTGGTATACTTCTCTAGAAGTAGTTTTTAAGTAAATTGTTAGTTTCTGAGGTCGGGGAGAAGGGAATGTTTTGAAATACTGTTCTTTCTTGACTTCCATTTCCTAAAAAAAATATGTACCTTGCTGTAAAATATGCATCTGAGTTACTTAAGGGAGTTTTTGGATCACCACTTTGTGGGAGGGAAAACAGAAGGAAATTAAAATAGGATTGTTTACAGCACTGTCAGAAAAGAGAGGCTGACCAAAAAGCAGGAGTCCAGAATCAGAAGAAAAACATGCAGCCAGTTACAAATATCCATGTATGGTTTGATATCAAGTCCTTCTTCACTTGGAGTATATACTAGTATTTGTAATGAATATCTGTACTTAGAATTTTACAAACAGTTCTTTCCCTACCATTTTTGTTGTTGAGATGCCTACATCCATAGCCTTTGACTGCTTGAAAATAGTGACGTTGAATGGAATTTTCAGAATACTGTCATAAATAAGATCGCATATCTTTAGGTGACATTCAGATGTTAGCACAGAGGGATTTGATGTTACCTTGCCATACCATTTGACATCTGTGTAGGACTGGCAGGTATAACAGAAGATACATAGAAGATCTGCATCCTTTTGGAGCAGCAGCTTGAAGCCAGACGCTACACACTGGCTTGTTCCCCATGTCTGTCTGTGTTTCCACAGCACTATTGCATATGCACTATTTGGATCACATACATATGAAAGTCTATATTGTTGGGTTGCTTTTTCTGTGGTGATGTTTGTAAAGTTTAAAAATTGACATATCTGATACCTTTAGTTACTTTCATTATTCCTGTATTAAAATTAACTTTATCTTTTGCAATTTGGTCCAGTCTCTTATGATCATGTATAGACCTATTACTAAGCTCATCCGTGTAACTAAAAGGAATTTTGTGGAATCTCCAGTCTTCACTTACCAGAACTTACTTCTATTTCTTACGTTTTTCTACAGAAATTTCCAATTATTTTTACCAGATAAAAACTGTTTACAGTTAATGTTGTAAACAGATCCTCATAGCTCTTTAGTCAAAATTAGTAGCTGTCCTTTAGCGTAGTATAACTCCACAACATTGGATTGTAGAAGAATGGTAATAAATTCTCTTGTACACAAAGCTTTGTCTGCGTGTACGCATGAAGAGGTGACATATTTTTTTTTCTGTTTAACTGCTGACTTTGACTTTGTTCATTGACAGAATTCAGCTTAGGCTGGAAGATTGGGGGTGAGAACTTCTAGAAAGTGTTGAAAGTGCATCAACTGAGGATGCCAAAAAGTTTTAGGTGGTGGTTAGTTTATTTGCTTTTGTTTTGGGTTTTTTTTTCAGTTATTATTATTTTGATTTGGTTTGATTTTTTTTTAGGTTGCCTGATAGCAGTTGTTTGAAACTAGCATGTCTTCCCTTTAAATACATGTACTTCTGGCTTAATCTATGAATATATCTCTTCAGTTACCTTTATCTATAAGAGGAACAAAACCTACTGTTAAGATTGGAAACAACAGATTCCAGAGATCTCTGTTTAAAAGATGAAGCCGTGTTCATTTGCTTAGTAGTTGACTTCTGTAATTCTTTTGTAACAATCAATCAGTAGCAAAGCTGCTGCAAAATGAACAAGCCTTGAATACAGATTATGTAGAATATTAATTTCATTAGTAATTGGGTATTTGGAGGCTTGCATGTAAAGAGAATAATGTATTATACATCTCACATTATGCTGGGAGAGGTTAGAGGATGTTGAAGCCTTACAAAACATAAACCATACCATTGCAAGAAGGAAAACAAAGACTGAATTTCTAAGACACACAAATCAACACAGACAAATATGGGAGGAAAAGTGGGCAGCTTACACTGTGAAGTCACTTTCCGAAATCAAATGACCCATATCTGGATTATTTAAACTTTTGGAAAGAGTCGCAAGGTTATTTGCAGTGTAATGCTGCAACCCACAGATTATTGACATGTACTGAAATGAAGTTGTAGTGAGGCATAAACTTTCTTTGATCTGTATTCAAAAATGTCTGCAAAATTATTTGCCTCTTACGACTGTTTTTTTTTTTTAAGTGAGTTAATTTCTAGGCTAAACCTAAGAATCTGCTATTCCCTTTGAGGGAACTTGTGTAAGAATGTGTTGCATATATAAGGAGCATTGTTTACAGGTGTCGTCAATTTTGAATTGACTTGGTATCTTCTATTTTCTTCCCAAAAGTATGAATAAAGTAGATTCTTTCTTTCCCTAAAGGCGTGTGAAAGCTGCCTGCATAAGAGATTGTAAGGGCTTAGAAGAGGGCAAGGTACTTTCTACCTGGCTCTTTGTATAAAGCTTGTGTTGGCAGCATTAGGGAGCTTGTAATCACAGAAGGATCATCAGTCATGTCCTTGATCTGCATTCTGCAGTTTATGTAATCAAGGCAAGAAACCAAACAACAGGATCTGTCAGAGAATATGGGGAAGTAGCCTTACAATTATTTACTAACACAATAAAAGTGAAAGCAGCATTTCCCAAAAAGACAAAATATTATATTTAATGTGGATTTCTGGTGTTTGGAGAATTTAGAGGGTGCTGAAAACATCCTGGCACACTAGACTTTTGTTGTTTAATAAAGAATCATGCTTTTGTATGTGTTTAATTTGCTATTTAAGCCTATATTTGGCATTTCCATCTGTACACAAATTTATTAGGTTGATATGACTGTATTAACATGTGCTCTTCCGGAAACAATTCATGTGTATATATATATCTGTCAAATGGAATCTAATCCTTTAATGGTATAGTCTACAAAGCCTTTTCAGCTATTCACTAAGATTGATTTCTGTATATTCCAATTCTGATTTCAAGTTAGAAAAAAATTGAAAATCTCCAAATATTAGCATGCTTTATTAGGTGATTCAGTATCCATGGTTGCCTGAAAATCTTACTGCTGCCAGGTATTGGCCGTTCAGAATTTGAATGTCATCACATCATAGCACCAGATGATATATATCAAATGCTTTGAGCTGTGATCGTTATGTTACTTCAACTCTGTTTCACTAAATGTTACTTCATTGTAATAGCTGCATTAATCAGGCCTCAAGAGAAGTGCTAGCGACATTCAGCTCGAGTTACATACTTTCATGTGTGCGCATTTATTTGTGTTACTAGAAGCTGATTATCCTAATGTTATGTCACATCAGTCTTCTATCTACATCTTTCCAGTCAAAGAAGACTGTTGATATGCAGCTACAGGCAGTGTTTGCAAAATTACTGAGCTGTATTTCAGAGATGAGATCAGTGTTTAAGATTTTTGTACTGAAAATAGCTGTAGCTTTTTGTCTTCTAATCTTCATGCCTCTCCAGTGAAAATATTCTTCAATATCAAAAGCACTTCTGGAGTCACAAGGTTGAACAAACACAGATTTTATGTATTTGTTTCTTCCTCTTTCTAAGGACACTGAAAGGCACTCAACAAAGAAGATTTTTACACAATCAGAGACATTTGGAAAAGGAAAGATTTGGTTTAATGGAAGATACTCTACAGATAATTTTTGAGCTTGCTTAGCAGAGTTCATAGTGGAGGATTGGTGAAGTTATGCAGAGATCTATCAGAATGAGTAACCAGTTATGTTAACACCCGCTAGGAGGTAGAAACCAAGGAGCTGTCACTGTTTGCTAATCCCAGTGTATATTAGCAGAACCCAAATTTTGCAGACCAGCCACCACCAACAATTTCTAGAGAATCTTTTCTAGAGAAAAACTGCATTCAGCAGGACTGTCCTTGCTAAGTATATTCAAGGCTCTGAGATTGGTCACTGCTCCATTTCATTCCCTTTTTTCGGCTAAGAGGGAGACCATGTTGAAGGCACAGTGCTGATAGGTAGAGGCTAGGTATTCACTCACTTTATTTTCAATTTTTGTAATTTTTTCTGAATTGCATAGTGTTGAGGGGAGGGAATACAGGTTGAGTTGAAGAAGGATATTCTACACATGTACTGCCACACCAGTGAACCTCTTTATTTTGCATATATTACATACAGAAAAAAAAATCATAATTCAGTGGAGGAGAAACAAGAAAAAAGTGACTAGACATAAGGTAGAATTTCTTCACAATGAGAGTGGTGAGGCACTGGCACAGGTTGTCCAGGGAAGCTGTGGCTGCCCCATCCCTGGAGGTGTTCAAGGCCAGGTTGGATGGGGCCTTGGGCAGCCTGATCCAGTGGGAGGTGACCCTGCCCATGGCAGGGGGTGTGGAACTGGATGATCTTTAAGGTCCCTTCCAACCCAAACTATTCTGTGACTATAGTTCCTAAACTGTTTTTTGTCTTCATTAATGCATTGTGTGCAAGATAACCTTTCCCCCTCAAATTTTGCATTAAAGTTAAACATGGGCGTTTTAAAGCAAACACAATGCAGGATAGTTTTGTGCTTCAATGAGTAATAGTAATTGTTAAAGATTACAAAGCAGCGGAACACTGCTTTTGGCCAAATTTGGTAGCTTCTAAAAATAAAACTAGGTGGCATACAGAAGCCTTATTAATAAGGATTAGACTCAGATGAAAAAAGCCCCAGAGCACTGAAGTCTAAAAGCAATGACCATTCTACCAGAAGGGGTGTGGAGGGAAAAGCTGTTTGTATAGGTTGATAGGGGCAGTCTGTACAATACAGATTGTCAGCCTGTGCTATGAGCCTGTGTGTCCAAAAAATGGCATCTCCTGCTGTTTGTGCCGTGTGTCAGATACATCTAGATATGACATAGCTATTCATTCAACAGAAGACTTCCATAATAAACATATCTATGATAATAGTTATAGCACATGAATATTTGTCTTTAACTGCACAAATATCAACTTTAATTTTGGAAATTGAGAAAATAATGGGAAAACACAGCTGTCATGTGTACCCAAAAAAGAAGTCTTGGATTTATGGGGATGCTGAGTGTCATTTCCAGAGTCTTGGACAATTCAGTCCTGCTTGGTTGTTTCCCTTCAAAAAAATGTGTGTTTTAGAGAGCTGTCACTTCCATCTTATAAAGCGTTCCTCGCAAAATTGGATATAAATTTGGGTAGAGGGCTACATTAGCTGGTTGCCTGCTCTTCCTCTTGTGTACAACAGGTACAGCAGCTTCTAGGATTTATGAGTATCCTTGATGTCATTTTGTATTCATGTCATCCTTGTTCTCACTTGCTCTGTTTGGTGGTTTATAACTGAGGGGCATTTAGCATCTGCTCATGAAGATTATCTCATTAAACCATGATGTGACTCCAGTTTCCATTGCTGGCAGGGCATAGTTAGAAAGCACTCCTGATATTTCATGGCTGTTTACATAAATACTAAGAGCAACACTGCATTTTCTGTTTAGTTCCTGCAAGGGCCGGATAAGATTACAGGGGTCAGCATGCAGAGAGATTACAAGAATCCAATTAATAATTAGATTTAGTAGGAGTTATGTATTTTAAATACCTTTTTCATTAAGAACCGAAGATAGTATACTGCAAAATCAATACTAATTTCTGTGGAGGCAAGGAGTGCTGGAATTATGTGATCTTGAATACCTGAGAGAACAAACCTTCCAGGTGCTCCCTAAGAGCCTGTGGACCCTCAACAGCTCTCCCTGAGCATCATCATGGAGATGCTGATTCAGTGCAAATTGCTTACGTTTTTCTGGTGAAATTAAAAGCAACAGAGCAGTTCTCCCATTCTGTAAGTGAGGTCTACATGATTTTTGAGGCTGGAGATGTTTTTCATTGGAAAATTATTGTGATATTTCATGATTAAGACTTTACTGAAATACTTCTCATAGATGATTAAGTTAGGTGAATTAAAGTTCTAAATCTCCTTGTATCAATGCTGGTTTCCCATTGATCCTGTTATTTTTTTAGTTATAGTATGGAAGGTGTGAAGTCAGCTGTCATATTGCACTCCATTGTTTGGCAGCTTGGTCTGTCTGGATGTCTAGATAATTGCTTGTAAAGCACTGACACTTGCTAATGGCCAACTTGAGGGTTTTTTCTCCACAATCTGTCAGTTCTTGAATGTTTTTCCTAAAGTGTAAGGAAGAATTAAAAAACATTTTGACATACGCATGCAAGTGTAAGCTGAATGTAGGCATGCAAATGCTTAAACTCAAACAGCTACTTTTATGGTGGGAAACAAGGTATGTATTTAAAATCAAAAACTTGAAATGCAAGTGTCTGATGCTAATAATCTCTACATGATTTAAAATTCTACTTGTCTTTTGGATATTTTTTCAGTTTTAACAGTAAAAGTCCCCTACAATGAGAAGGAGCTACATAATCTCAATGTCTTTAAAAAGGTCATTCTAACGTAGATTATTACATATACAATTTTGAATCTTCAGAACTGAATTAATAATACTTGGAGAACTGTGCTTGTTCTGTTTTCCTATACTATTCACCTTGGGTTGTTTATTTTGTTTTGGTAAACATACTTGTTATTTGAGAAGAAAAGCCTCCTTCTATGAAATGTGACAAACTAAACTACCAATTTATATAAATATATACTTGTAATTCTGTGAAACTGTGTAGGTCTTTCATAAAATACTGAAAGAAACATTTATCATGATCCTGATTTAATAAAGAGCAATTCTGAGCCACAGAATGGCTAGTTAACTGGAAAGCATGGGGGTTTTGTTTTGTAAATCATGCTTTGATTGCTGGATACTGGCCTTTCCCTAATGCCTGTCTTGTGCTCTCAGAGTACTGAGAATAAAAACTAGATCTGGTGTTCATGTTGCTGGATTAGGACTAGTAAGCAAAGAGGAATACTGGCCACCGTGCATGATGCAATGTACTCAATTTCATACCAGCTGTGGTAAGTGTTGACGTACATTACTCTAGAGCAAGGCAAACTGGAACAGTACAGTTATGGAACATGTTTATCCAAATTCATGATTTCATGAAAGGCAGTTGAAATTTCACCATGGGGCTAATGTTAAGTGACTCCCAAGCAATGCCAAATCTCTTCTCCCAAGTGACAGGGAACAGGACAAGAGGGAATGGCCTCAAGCTCTACCAGGGGAGTTTTAGGCTGGACATTAGGAAAAAACTTTTCATGGAAAGGGTCACTGGGCACTGGCAGAGGCTGACCAGGGAGGTGGTTGAGTCACCTTCCCTGGAGGTGTTGATGGGATGGGTGGACGAGGTGGACACGGTTTAGTGTTTGATAGGAATGGTTGGACTCGATGATCCAGTGGGTCTTTCCCAACCTGGTGATTCTGTGATTCTATAATCTCCTACTGCTGAAGATCCTACCAGTGGAACCCTTAGCCCACCAGGCTGCTGGGTAGTCATGAGGGTTTAAGACAACATAAATATCTGAACGTACTATGATTAATTAAGGTCTTCACATGCTGCAGTAGCTGCAGTCTAAGCACTCGGGTGTTAACGTGTGTGCACCAGGAGGCTGGATTAAGATTGCCTTTCTCCAATTTCTACCCTTTGCATGCATGACTTTCCAAACTTGATCATGGGTTTGTTTGTCACTTTCTGGATTTTAATGAAAGGCAACAGGGAGAAGGAATGGAAGTTTTAGATCTGTCTAAAAACCCTGGCTTTACTATCTTATGAATGGTTTGATATGAAAAGAAATTAGTCATATGAGATTGCAAGTGGGCTTCACAGATATTTTTTGAGAAAATAAGTGACCTTGAAGAAAGCTTCTGACTCCCCAGGCAGTAGGAGGCTGTTTCCCACTTAACCCTTCATTGTCTCATGCCCACCCATGGCAAATTTTTTTAATTGCTTTCCAATACCATCCGCTTGTTTGCTTTTAACACTGGGGTATTGAACAGTTGGTTAGTGAAAAAGCAGGGTCTGTTCCCTTCCCACACCTGTGCTCAGACAGCATCTGTGGTCAAATCAGGTTGCTTCGGGCTTTCTTCATCTGCATCTTGAAAAAGCCGAAGGCACAGATGCTGCAGGCTCTTGGGGCAACATGTGCTTCACTGTCTTTGTTCTGGAAGTTTCTCCCTGTGAACCTGAACTTCTCTCTCTTCAATTTCTAATGATTATCTCTCGTCCTCACCCCACGTACCACAGAGAATGGCCTGGCTTCTGTTTTCATAGAATCATAGAATCACCAGGTTGGAAAAGCCCTCTTGGATCATCTGGTCCAACTCTTCCTAGCTGCCACTAATCCACATCCCTGAGTATCTTGTCTACCCGTCTTTTAAGCACCTCCAGGGACGGTGACTCAACCAGCTCCCTGGGCAGCTTGTACAGTGCCCAGTGACTCTCTGAAAAATTTCTTTCTAATACCTAGTTTGAACCTTACCTGGTGGAGCTTGAGGCCATTCCCCCTTGTCCTGTCCCCTGTCACTTTGGTGAAGAGGCCAGCACCCTCCTCCCTCTCCTGTGCAGTGTTTTTGTTATACTATAAAAAAGCTACTTGCTTTTGTTCCACATTTCCTACCTATCAGTGACCTGCTCCTCATCTCTGCCTGCACTCTGGCTTGGACTGTCAGCTTAATTTTCCTGGCAAAGTCATATTACCTTTTCCTTCATCAGCATTTATCCCTAGTAGGAGTGATCTGCTTAAAATTTAGTCATTTGTAAACTAAAAGCACTGGCAGGATGATTTAATTATCTTCTTCCTAAGCAAAATTATCCTTGAAACTCACCTGGAAAATTATCTTATGTACCATGTCTGCTGCTAATGATATAATTCTTTCATTGTCTAATTTTAAGTCTGCCCTGCTCACATCCATTTATATCTTCCAGTGAGTTGCAGTGTTATCCTTAATTTGTAGAGGGGACCAGGTTATTACCATCTGTTTATGCAGGATAGGTCCAGTGGGGCTGGGGCCCTGTAAGCTATGGAATGTCATTTATAACAATCATTATCTATGGAGGTTATTAGGCACTCAAATAGGAGTGCATTACTGTTAAGCTCAGATTTATACGTGCATTCCCTGTGACAGTGATGGAAACTGCATTTTTATTTTGTGATGAAAATAGTTCAATATCACTTCTAATTCCTTTTTTTTTTGCCTCCTTTGATGGTGGTGGTGATTTCCAACTGCTATGGGATTCCTCATTACCGACTCCATGTAGTGCATCACTGTTTTCATGTTTTGTCCTGCATAGCAGGCACATTGGGATTTCTTGCTGCTGTAATTAATCCGTGGTGATGGAAGCTGGGGGCATTGGAGGGGGTGTATCTCAGGGAGGCGGCTGCAGGGCTCCGGCTGCCCTGCCATGATCCCTGGCTTCAGCATCACCCCATAAACCTTGCCGTGCTGAAACAAACCTTAGGGTCTTTTCTGTACACAGCGGTTGTTCCACTGCTGGGTTCAACAGCCAGGCCTGTCTCACCTCTTCTGCAGCAACAAACCAAGCTTGCTAGGGGACTTCTTTCTGCTTAATGAAGAGTGTGCAACCAGCACTGAGAATTTCTGGTTTTCTGTTGATAAGTAATGAGGAGATGCATGATGGCTCCATGGACGTTGAGCCTTTGTGCTCATGGTGGGGAGTGAGTTGTTACCATCCATCCAAACAATGCTCCAGTTTGACACACTGGTTTTCAATGAACAGAGATGGAGTTTTCCCAGTTACTTGCTGCTCCTGCCTTATGCAGCAGCTGCCTCCCAGAATGGCTAACCGCTCCCCAGCACACCCACCTCCCTCTTCCTTGTCTAAATATCAGTTCTTGTACCCCTGGGGGATGTGAACAGCTTGGTAGCAAGGCAAAAAAACCTCAGGAACTAACTCTCTAGGAAGGATTTTATAAACATTGCACTAATTCTTTACAAAATGACATGAGGCTGTAATCAGAAGTAATGAGAGGACGTGCAGTTCCAGCATGCCACTAATTAAGTACTAAAAACCTGAGCATGGTTGTCAGCACCTCTCCCTCCAGTGATAATTCAAACTGTGGTATTCTTCCCCTGACAATTCCTCCTTGATGAATAAATAAAGTGACATTCAGTTCTAATCATCTAAAATTACGGCAGAGCCTATTCACTTTAAACTGTTACATATCTAAGAGCTGTTTCTGGAAAAGTCAAGAGGACTCACTCCAATTACACTGAAACATGAAAATATATTGCTATATTTTTTTATAAACAGTTACTGAAAATTGCTCTTGTTATTTCCCCACAGCCGATGGCAGTAGCACCGCTTCCTCACTTGGCCGTGCTCCAGCCCAGTCTGTGCTGTGTGCCTGACATGGCTTGTTTGGGAAATCAGCTCCCCAGCTGTAATTTATCCCTCCAGCTGGTGCCTGTGCAGCATTACTGTAGGGATGTGCTAATTACCTGGTATTAATTCAAGCAAAGACAAGCACACCACACTTTCTAATTTGTAGGTAGAATGAAGGTGGTGGACATTAGTCCTACCTTTAACAACCTTCTGGTTTCTTTCCTGGTTGTTGCACTAGGCGAAACGTATGTAAACACCTTGCTGGAGATTTTAATATTTGGATTTTATTTCCTCTCTATCCCAGCTGAGAACAAATACACAAAATGCTGGAAACATCCTCTAAGTCAAAGAGCTTCAACATGCAAATTTTTACATTTTAAAATTTCCTGTGAAGCAGACCTTACTTCATGTTTTTACTTTACTGAATCAATTAGGTTGGAAAAGACCTTTAAGTTCATCAAGTCTAACTCTTAACCTAGTACTGGGACCTGGGACCTCCCCAGTTAGCCAGAACTGTCGATAACTACTGAAAGTGGCTGGGTGAGCACTTTTGCCAGATCCCTCAATACCTTTGGGTGGATCTCGTCTGGCCCCATAGACATCTGTGTGCCTAAGCATCCTTGGATTATGGAGGTTTCATTCTGCTCCCTGTCCCTGTCTTCCAGCTCAGGGGGAACCCTGAAACCTGTGCTTTTGCAAGCCATGATGTAAAACATGCAGGTAGTCCATACTTATTGCTGAAATCTTGGAGGAGGGGAAAGCAATTGCTTCTCTTTAGAAAATCCTCTCTTTTCTAGGTCACACTCTCCTATTTTGTGTTTGCAAATGGGAAGTGCACCCACTGAATGTTGGACTGTGTGGAGATGCTGGGTGGCACTGAAGCCAACTGGCATGTGAGGTTTGTGAGATGCTGCGGGTGCTTGGGAGGCTTCTGGTCCTTGGCTGCTGTTTGTGCTGGACCCTCTCCACCAGCCAGCAGCTCCCCAAAGTCCTGGGGTGACAGCCTGCCCCAGCTATTTGAATCTTCCAGCTGGGAGAGACCTAACTATGAACAACAGGGAAAATTTTCATCCTTGATCCCCAGTGGACCAAAAATACATAAATTGTGGAAACCCTGATGGTTCGTATTACTGTTCTTGGTAACAGATTGGACTAACTGGGAGGTCTAAGGGGGCTGTGGCTGTACAGCATCCCTGCCCGTGGCTCCTTAGTGTGCTGCTGAGGGCTCAAGAACCCCCTTCCCTCACTCCTGATGCTGCTAGCTACATCCCGTGGGAGAAATACATTTCCCAGAGCTGTGAAAGCTGAGAAACTAGAAATGAAAGTGTTTACCTCTCCCTCTGACACTTACTGTAGAAACAAGAACAAAATCCAGATCAACGATAGCAGATAGGTTGGCAGGCGGTGCTGAACTAAGAGTCTGATGAGCCGAATGGAAGGGTTGCTTTTGCTTTGGAGTGCAGCAGAATTTGTGCTCTTGGACCCCGGTGACGTGCTGGGGTGCTGGCTGCCACACTGGTGGGCTCCGCAGAATCCTCTCGTCACTTTCTGCACCCAGAACCTTCTTGCTGCAGGGCAGTTTTCCTTACCTGAGAGTCTGAACCATGGAAAAGCTTTCCCTGAATTTTGTACCTCACATGCAACCTTCCCTCCATGCTGTTTCTGCAGCAGCTTTTGAACCAAAACCTGAGCAAAGTGCAGGAGTCTTAAGGGTCATCAAGTTTCTCCACATTTCATGCGTGCTGGCAGGTGGGCAAAGGAGGAGACCAAAGCACATATTTCTACCAGTTGTTTACTTAAAATTTTTCATTATTTTAATTATTTTTAGGCATTGGGGAGTGAAAACCATATCTGAGAGCTGAAGACGGAAAAAAATAAACTCCCTGCCAAATGTCAGTGACTGTCTCAAATCCCAGGGATGTCTCCTTGACATCACTGCCCTCCCAAGCTCTTCAAATAGTTCTGATTTTTATTACAGCACTTTCCCTATTCAGAAAGACTATGCCTTTTTTTTTTCCTTTTGGTTGAATATAATTTTACTTGCATCCTAGTTTGTGTTTTCCATTAAAAAAAATATTCCTCCAATAGCTCTATGAAAACACGTCAGCACTCATTTTTACTGATTGTTTATAGTCCTTTGTTAGGTTTACACTTGGTCCTTTCTGAGAAGCTTCCATTAGGGGCCCTTAAACCTCAGTACAGGGAGGCCAGCCTGAGGCATGCAGGGTTAAATAATGGCAGGATGTTTTGATTCCAGCTATGGTATGAAAATATTAACCTTGATACCAGTGCTAGGGCCTTAATTCTGGTCAATCAGCCCTGCTGGTGTATAGCTATCTATGAACATCATAAACTAGGGCATATAAACTTCAATATCCCAGGAGTTTTCTAGCTTGACCTCCAAGCCCTCTGCTGTGCACAATGTTTTTGAAATTAAGTTCAGCATCCAAGTGTGCTGCCTTGGCTGAGATCAGAAGTCTTACTTTAGGGCATCTCCAAGGCTGTGTTACCATGCTGCAGCTTTGCACAAAGTGTGGAGCCAGCTCTGCTTTCCACCTAAGCAGTGATCTGAAGCAGTGGAGTCCAGGTAGCATCTGCATTTTTATACGTGCTCTTCTAGCTCCTTAAATTGCACTTCCCTCCTTTGAGGCTAGATGGATGTATTAAAGTCCCACAAATATTACAGCTGTCATCAAAGGTAGAAAGACCTGAGTAGGCAGTCATGTATTTTTATTGCTGATGGTAAACCCATATAAAGGATTTTGCAACTGCATCCATGAATATCTTTCCACTTAATATGAATTATTCACCCACTGCCACAATTTGCTTGTCTGGAGCAGGCAGTGATTGGGATTTCCAGTCATAAATCCTTGCTCACCATGTCTGAAAATCCCTCTTTGCATGTTTTACACCAGCCAGCTTGGTGATGGGCTTGCATCAGCCCCTCAAATATGTCTGCTTAAGGCAAGGGAAAGACAAGTAGTCTGTCATCTCACTAACATCAGTAGGAAAGAAGGCAAACCTAGTGCATCAGAGGCTGAGGACTTAGGCTTTTCATCATTCTCCAAGCAGCTGAGGATTGCATGCTGCTGTTAGTAAAATGGACTGTCCCCTTCTTCTTTAACTCTGGAAAATATAACCTGTTCTTCCAGAGAATACTTCTGGGAAGTCAATGACTGCAGGGAGGTACCAGGGACAGGAGTTGTACTCCAGGCAACAGTATTTAGCATCATGATGGCTCAGGTCCATGCGGCTAACCCACCTCTTAGTTAATTGACTGATGTTTTACAAATTGCCAGACTATCAAGGTGGAGAATTCTGTCATTCAAGGTAGAAAAACATGAAAGAAAGCAAGAAAATGCCTCTGGTCTGCGATGGGCACTGAGTAGCTGTGATGAGCAGTGTGTATACGGGCAGCATGGGTGGTACTGTACACAGAGCAGCTGCCAGATGTGGTTTCCCATAGTAGTTAGAGCCTCTGTGAGAATCGGTTTGTACTAAAAATGCTAACATCTACTTTAAAGAAATCTTGACAGTAGCTATAAATTCTGTAGCAGTATTATTTATTTCAATTAATCTGTTTTCTGATTAAAGTGATCAAGCCAGCAGTCACCCATTTCATAGGAAGGGCCTTCAACATCTGTTTTACATCACTAACACTGTTAGCTGAGCCAGAGGAACCTGGAATCCAAGCACTGAAGTGCCTTGGACTTGCTGCCTTCTTGGTCCCATGTCCACCATGGATGCTTTCTGGCATTCAGCTGCATCAGTATGTCAGTGCCATCAACACTGGGACAGCTGTGAGGAAAAACTCTCTTCAGTAATATCAGTATTTTCCCATGCACTCTGTAATGCCAGGACAGCACCTGCTCAACTCCTGTGCTGAAAATGCAAGTGGAAGTCTGTAGGATAACAGAATGGTTTGGGTTGGAAGAGACCTTTGAAAATCATCTAGCACAAGTCCTCTGCCATGAACAAGGACATCTTTAACTAGATTAGATTTCTCAAAGCCCCGTCCAATATCAGCTTGAACATTTCCGGGGCTGAGGCATCCACAGCTTCTTTGGGCAACCTGTTCCAGTGCCTCACCACTCTCACTGCAAATAATATCTTCCTTATGTCCAGTCTACACTGAAATCGCTTTCAGTTTAAAACCATTGTCACTTGTCCTGTCACTACAGGCACTGGTAAAAATCCGTGTCCCATTCATCATCCGCTGTATGTAATCTGTAGATATGGGACTGAGGTCCCTCCTGTACACAAACTGAAGTCAGTCCCTGTCTTCAGTTCAGGTGGAAAAGGATCAGGAGGTCATGGCTAGGTTATGCATCTCCTACCTCTGCTCCCCTGTGGCCAGTTGCCCAAGGCCAGTCTGAANTGTAATGCCAGGACAGCACCTGCTCAACTATTGTGCTGAAAATGCACGTGGAAGTCTGTAGGATAACAGAATGGTTTGGGTTGGAAGAGACCTTTGAAAATCATCTAGCACAAGTCCTCTGCCATGAACAAGGACATCTTTAACTAGATTAGATTTCTCAAAGCCCCATCCAATATCAGCTTGAACATTTCCAGCGCTGAGGCATCCACAGCTTCTTTGGGCAACCTGTTCCAGTGCCTCACCACTCTCAATGCAAATATCTTCCTTACGTCCAGTCTACACTGAAATCTCTTTCAGTTTAAAACCATTGTCACTTGTCCTGTCACTACAGGCACTGGTAAAAATCCGTGTCCCATTCATCATCCGCTGTATGTAATCTGTAGATATGGGACTGAGGTCCCTCCTGTACACAAACTGGAAAGCTGCTGGAGTGTCAGGAATACACCTTGTGCCTGTGGTAACGGTGAGAACCTGCATCTTTTTGCTTTTCTCCTAAACAAATTGTATGTAGGTGGAACCAATTATATATAATGTACTTCAGCTTCCTCAATGCAAAGTATAGGCTAAAATGTACCCCAGATTGACGTCAGTGGTAGTTCAAGTGTGTAGCTGAAAGAAACAACACTTGGGTATCTGTCTATTTGTATCTGTTTCACTAATGTCATGGGTAGTTTTTAGTTCCACTGGTCTGTTTTGAATTTTTTTAGATGTATTTTAAGTAATTCTTTTCACGAATAGAATGAAAAAGAATAGCAAAAAACAGGCCAGGTGTGTGTGTGACTATTTCAAGAATATGATGTTGTAGAAATATTTCTTTGAGCTTTCTGCATTCAGAAATAAGTCCAGAGTCACATTCTTTGGAGATGCAGAGAACATCATTCACAAGTCAGTGGACTTTAAACTGCTTCTGTGTCTCCTGGCCCTCTGGGATCCAGGTAGTAGTTTTGCTTTCATAAGCACATATATACAGTAAGAAATGGTTTCTCAGCAGCTTTGGAAATGCCAGAGCTGGCCCAAAGCTGTGCAAATTCAATTCTGCTGCAGGCAGTAGGGAGGGAGGAGTGTTGGGGGAGATGGTGGGGCACATATTTAAGGGGCTGAGGGCCAAGATTGGCCTTCAGTGGGCAGAGGCTGGGCTCTCCTGGGGCTGTTGACAGGATGCATCTCTTTTCACCCCACAACACCTCCTCCTCATTCCGTTGGGTAAGGGACTCCACATTAGCCTCTCCCAGGTCTCAGGAGCCAAAACCACCCTTCTCTCACCCTGCCAAATCAGCCCTCAGAGATAAGGTAGGGGATGAACAACCAGTTGGAGAATGCAGCCCCTCCAAGCTATGCAGGAGCCTTCTCACAGGTAAACCGAGTCAGCTCCTGCAAAGGAAGCAAGATGTAGCCTTCCAGTTGCTCTATGACACTAAGCAAACAAGCAAAAGTGCCTGGGATGGCACAGCAGGCTATTCGAAGACATAACACTTCTCACTTGTATAGAAATTACTGTAAATTCAGACAAGGACAGATATTTATTTATGAGATGCTGGGCTTTCTTAGCACAGTCAGTAACCAGCCATTCCTTCTGCAGCAGTCAAGATCGAGCACTATTTCAGGCAGCCCCCAGTGTCTTTATCCTTCATTGCTACTGGTATGCATGGGGGAAAAGATGGAGCAAAAGAACAAAAAGATTTGTCAGTATTCAAAAAAGGCCACACTTTCACTAGCTGCCAACAACCTTCAGCCAGTCATGCAATTCATGTGCTAATGTAATATTCTTAGTAACGTTTCATGTTGTGTATTTGGTACAAGTTAATTGCTCTACATGCAATGTTTCTTCAGAAATCTCATATCCACCGATTTATAAAGGGTGATATTATTACTAATAATGATATTATTTTAAATAGATTGTTCTCAATGGATGTTAACCTTGTCAGTTTGTTCTCTGTACCATTTCCTTGAATGCTCTAACGAGTACTTCTGCCCTTCTGATGAGGCTACTTCTCCAGGAGCTGAGAAATGAGGAGCGAACCTGAGCACACAGGCAACTAGTTGAAAGTACATCTTATCCCTTCTAAAGCTGGTTCCATTAAAGGGCACTCAGCTCACCACACTCTGGCCTTACAGGAAATACCCTAAGAGATCATTTGGGAAAATTTGTTACGCAAAACCAACGTGTACCAAACCCACTTTGGTAGGAGGTCATTTGGGTTGCTGAGAAACCAGCAGACATCACCCTGAGGGCTATCTATGCCAACAACTCCTGGTAGCCCCCATTCCCCTCAGTGCTCCCTTCTCAGTGTTCTGCTCTGTCATGTGCCTCCATACCTAATGTCTCTGCCCATCTCACTCCTTTGGCCCTACTTTTCCTACTTCTCCAGCACTATCTGCTTCTCACAGCTATGCCACCCATCATCCTGCTCAAACCCCAGGGCTGTCCTCTGGTCCTTTCTTGCAGCCCTGTTTAGTGCTGTGACAATTCACCCCTGTAGCTGCAGCATTTGAGAGGGTCATGGGTGACCAGGGAGAAGATGGTGGCTCAGAGCTCAAGCCCAGCTGTGTGGGATGGAGACTGGACCTGTGGGTCAATGTAGGGGGTGAAGCTGTGCAGGGGAGGGGACTGAACATACCCGTCTCAGGGAGGAAGGAGGTGAGTGCTACTGAGACCTCCCTGCCAAACAAGTGCCAACTGAGTTTTAGAAGCTAGCCAAAGCTGCATGGGATTCAAAAGCAGCATGAGTACCCCGGACATGCCAGTCACTTTGGTCAGCAGCCTCAGGGATACAAAAGATTTCTCTAAAATCAGTTCCTCTGAAGCCACTAATGCTGAAAACCATGGTAGTTCTTCTCATCTCCTGCTTGGAAATGGAGTGGACCAAATTTGACTCCATCTGTTTCAAGTCCACCTGCATTTAATACCTACCTAGAAAAAGCCATTGATAAATTTAGACATAAATAAAACCTTCATTGCTGGAAGTATGTGTACAGTAGCCTCACCTAAAAGGACTGTCCTGAACTGGTGAGTATCTTTTTTCAAATGAGCAGGAGGAGGATGGAGTGAGCTGCACTGATGCAGATCAAGTAATGCCAGTTCTCCCTGTCTTCTCAGCAAAGTTACTTGACATGCTGCATTTCATCTTGGGGAAGTATACAGACATGGGCTTGCACTATATTTATTTTCTTTCAATTGTTTCTTTCGCAGTCCTGTCCAGAAAATGCACCTCACCCAGCTGATAAGAACCACCATGAATCCCAGCATGTTTGGTGCTAAATGCAGGCAGACTGTTCTCTTGGCCTCACTTCAGTTACCATTACACGTGAAAGCTGGCAAAGGATAAAACAACAGTGAGCAAGGCAGCAAAAAGACTGGCAGAGCAGCAGTGCTGCAGCAGGGACTGTGGCATAAGAATTTCATTAGTCAGAAGAACGGTCTTGCTGGCATGAATCAGCTTGGAAAAATGTCCTTTTTTGACGACTTAATAAAGGATGTTTAGTTGGGTTTTTATTTAAATAGTTGCCATGACTGACTCACTGCTAGCGGATGTCAAGGATGGAGGTAGTATGACGGCACTAGATTATGTAGCAGACTTGTAACTGTCACTTCAGTGCATGCTCCATACAGTGACAGTTGTAGCTTAGGCTCTCATTTACACCATCTTTGTGATTTTGGCTGAGTAGGCACCGTTTGAACTGAGCTCTCCTATGCTGGTGGTCTGCCATGAACTTGTTATTAGTAACAGGATTGTGGTCTTTCAGCTGTTCCCAAGAACTAAATTAGGCAGAAATGTTTTGCAGATCTGCTGGATGCTGTGGACTAGAGGCCATAAAACCTCTAAACCCTCTACTTTTGATACTTCCCCTATTGGCACAAAGAAGCAAAGAGAGAAAGTAAGTATCTTTGTATGCCAGACAGAAATAAGTTCATCCAAGGATAAAAGGAATGGGGAGAGGAGGAGAGCACTAGGAGACAGACAGGCTGGAGACAGCAGGGGCGGAAGGGGTCGAGCTAGCTTGGAGGGAATAACCAGATGAAGAACAGTCAGTACTGCACACTCCTTTCTTGAAACCTGGAATGAGATCCAGCACTGGCAAGTCTTCACATTCCTCTGCAGCCAGCAACATCTCCACCATCAACTGGTGGAGATGTGAGGTTGGCAGTTGCAACACATGAGCATTGGCACATGAGCATCCCTTCGAAGGTCTGCAGCAGCCTCTTGGCCACAAATCCATTCAGTCAGCTGTCACATCCCCAACAAAAACTTGTGTGAGATCCCTGGGGTTCAGCAAAGGGAAAGTACTGATCATAAGTGCTCTGGAGAGGGAGGAAGGAAGTGTAGGAGGGAGGAAGGAAGGATGGGAAGGAGGAAGGAAGGGTGGGAAGGAGGAAGGAAGTGTGGGAGGAATCATAGAATCACCGAATCACCAGGGTGGAAGAGACCTACTGGATCATTGAGTTCAACCATTCCTATCAATCACTAAACCATGCCCCTCAACGCCTTGTGCACCCGTCTTTTAAATACCTCAGGGAAGGCNAGGAAGGAAGGAAGGAAGGAAGGAAGGAAGGAAGGAAGGAAGGAAGGAAGGAAGGAAGGAAGGAAGGAAGGAAGGAAGGAAGGAAGGAAGGAAGGAAGGAAGGAAGGAAGGAAGGAAGGAAGGAAGGAAGGAAGGAAGGAAGGAAGGAAGGAAGGAAGGAAGGAAGGAAGGAAGGAAGGAAGGAAGGAAGGAAGGAAGGAAGGAAGGAAGGAAGGAAGGAAGGAAGGAAGGAAGGAAGGAAGGAAGGAAGGAAGGAAGGAAGGAAGGAAGGAAGGAAGGAAGGAAGGAAGGAAGGAAGGAAGGAAGGAAGGAAGGAAGGAAGGAAGGAAGGAAGGAAGGAAGGAAGGAAGGAAGGAAGGAAGGAAGGAAGGAAGGAAGGAAGGAAGGAAGGAAGGAAGGAAGGAAGGAAGGAAGGAAGGAAGGAAGGAAGGAAGGAGAAAGAGAGAGAAAGGGGACTGTCCTACAAATCCTCTGCAGTGACAAAGAAGACATTGTTGAGAACACTGATAGCTCCTGGGTAATACCACCACCCTCACAACTTCCTTTCCATTCCTCAGAGAGTGGGAACGAACCTTTCTCATTTTATTTCTCATTTGAGTAACTCCATGCTTTAACCAGCAAACCTGAGGAGCTCCAGAAGCAGAGCCCTACAGCACATGCCCTCCTGACAAAATCTTCATCCTTCCCTTAAGCCATTCAAGTCATCAAGGTAAACAACTTGGGTCTGGTCTTTCTGCTTGTCCAGGTTATGTCTGTCCCAGCCTCTGACTTTTCACAGCACTCTTCAAATTCTGATTGCCAGATTCAGCTTATTCAAGTTTCAGCCCCTTTATTCTCGGCGTTGTCAAAGTCTGGACATTCTACATGCTAATACGTGATTCTCCAATGAAGCAGCAGCCTGAGAGTCAGAGTAAGATTGATCTTTTTATTGTTTATTCTCCTATTGCTTCTATTTTATCACTGAATGTTTATGTGATATTACAGTTTGTTAGCTAAAACTATTGCACCAGATTGAACTTCAATAACAGCCATATGCTGCCAATATTAGAAGTTCAAACTGACTGAGAACACAGCCATGAGTCTACTAATTTTGGTCTTGTTTCATTTAAACTCAAGCCCAAATCATCTCGAAAAAGACAAACAATTCTTGTGAGAGCTGCAAAATTAAAACTTAAGCTATGTATCAGCAGAGCTTTCTGGAAGATGGATTAGACAATGAATTTGTTTTATTGGCCTTGCCACTTGTAACTAAATAAAGCTGTAAGAATATACTCTAAGAATAACTCAGCAATGGCAGAAAGATTGATTGTAACATCTCTGGGCCTTTTCTTCAACAAGTTTTTATGGTTCTCAAGAAAAGACTCCCAGTTCCTGAGAATGAAAATTGGGTCACAAATACTCATAATTGTTGTGTTCATTTAATGTTGTGCCAGTGCAGCCTAGCTGGGAGCATGGGGACCTCTGTTCAGGGTAACAGAGGAGCATCTCAGCCCTTACATACATACCAGCCTCCTGGTATTTCCTCACAGAACAAATTAACCTTTGTTTTGCCAAA
>WAAB01017455.1:0-12460 GCA_013389865.1 Piaya cayana | reverse complement strand
AAACTTGCTCAGGGTGCATTGAACCTTTTACTTTAATAGATGAACCTGGGAATCATTGTCCTGATTTCTGAGACTATTAATTATTATTGAATTATTGATCTTATTATTGAATTATTGATCTTAGAACATGAACTATCAGAAACGGACCAGAAAGACTGTTAGCCACTGGACTACAAATGTGCATGGCAAATAATTATAATAAAAAAATTATTCTTTGCTATATTATCCTAGTTTCATGCCACAGTAGTATTCTGTGACTTTTTAATGGACTATACTGCGAAGACCATTGTGTATGAAATATTTGGAACCGGAGGAAGGTGATCAGAGAACCTTTGTTTACTGTTTCTTTCAATTTGAGAACTAAGAGTTGTAAAACAAAACTATCAAGGGTCAGTTTCAAAACCAAGGATAGAAAAGGATTCTTTACACTCCATGAACCTTGAAAATTCAGGACAAAACACTGTGATTTCAAGGTTACCGCTTTGACCTGGAGTCACTGCCGTGCTCACACAAACCTGCCCATGAGCCAGTGGCACCTGCACATTCTGTTCATTTGCAGTTAATTTTTTTGTAATAATGATTCCTGTCTTCTCACAGCTGAGGTGCCAGCTAATGATTTTAGATTTCATTTCTGGAAAGAGCGTGTGGGTTTGTGGAACTGGGGTGAGCAGAGCAGAGGCACCTGCAGGACGACTACACGATATATGTGTTAACTACACATTTCTCCTTATCCATTTGCCATTACTGTTTCCCCAAGCTCTTCGGAAGCTTATCAACGTGTTTATGGTTGAAGTTTCCACTCCCTTAAAACACCACTGCCTGTTGCTGCATGAAATGAATCCAAAGACTGCAGAACTACTCACCTGACTGCACACCTATTAATAACATTCTTTGCATGCTTCAGTAATCACAGACAAGCCATACATCTAATGAGGGCTTTTGAACTGCTGTCAAGCTCCTTTTAAAACCTCATTAAGATTGGATTACTGGGTTATATTAATCCTGGCAGGCTTATGCAAGTGGTCGTGACTCATATTGGTTATTGTAACATAGTGGCCATAAGAATAAAGGAAACGGGAAATTCAAAAATCAGGCTGAAAAAAAGAGGCAAGAAGCCACCCTCATAGCTTTTCATGTTTCATAGCACTGTCCACAGGACAGATGAAGTTAGGAGCTAGGATCCTTTGCATTCAGCATTAAATCCTTACAGAGTCAAGACAGATAAAGAGTTGCTNTTTTTTTTTTTTTTTTTTTCTGAATCCAGGAAACAGGATATCTGATACTTGCTTAATTTTTGATTATTGTGGGAACTGCACATCTTGTAAAGCCTCATAGTGTAATTCTTGCTGTATGGAAAGAGGATAGAAAAGACTGAAAATCAATGAGATTCCTATACAGAAAGACTAACACAGTGTGAGAATGCAGGGAATTATATCCTAATGCCTGGAAAATTTGAGATAATCCACCTGTAACGTTCTGACCATAACCCATCATAGGCTTAGTAAGGTGAGTCTCCATTTCTAAACACAGGGTAGAGAAATGGGCACTGCCAAATATTGATCTGAGTCCCCTTGGATATCACCGAGGAGATAGGGTGTCAAAAATGAGCCCTTCTAGAAGGCAGCACCACAGGGGAGAGGTGCTGCTGAGACGGCTCGTCCGCTGCTCTTGCCACCTCAGTGGAAGTTGAACAAGAGGCAGACGTCAGGCGTATTTAAGTTTGCCCTTTCTTGTTTTTAAGATTTAATCCTGTAACCTAGAGTCTAATTCTGTAAAGGACTCCCCCACTGGGCTCACTAAACTAAAGCCCGCTGTCTTTATTTTAATCTTGTTTGCTGCTCAAAGTAGATGAACTCGATTCCTCTGGGCCGGGGGGTCAAGGGATCAGTTGTGTTATTTTTCCCTCTGCTGTTATTAGTGATTTAGATGGCAGGTAGAGTCTCATGCCAGAAAATGGAATCAAATCCTCCAAAGTCGGCAGTGCTCTGGGGAGACTCACTCGACCGTGGGAAACTCCCAGTGCAATAAGTGGCTTTCACTTTCCTTCAGTAAAAGCATCTTCATCTCTGTTCCACCATGTGGCCCTGCGAGCTCTGTTTATCTTCTCCAAACTGCACTCACGAGCCAGATCAGACTGCCAACCCACTCAGCTTTCTCTTGATCCCATATGGCTGGTGCCACCCCTGGCAGGGAGGGGTTGTGGAAAGCAAGTCCAGGTGTTCGAGGTATGTGAAGCACATCTATGCAGTATCTGGCTCCTAGCACAAATCACATAGGTAGAGTACATCTTGGCAATGACCACAATCTACTGATGACAACAAAACTTCACCTTTTCCTCCCTCAGGAGTTCTACAACTATTTTTCCCAAAGAAAAAACACTACACACATATGCAAAAATAAATGCAAATGACATACAGAATCATAGAAAAACGAGGGTTGGAAGAAGCCTCTGGAGATGTAAAGTCTAACCCTCAAAGCAGAGTTGACTTCAAAGTCAGGCTCAGGGACTCTAAGGCTGGCTGATGTTGGGCCCATCTACAAGAAGGGTCGCAGGGAGGATCCAGGGAACTCCAGGCCTGTCAGTTTGACCTCAGTGCCAGGGAAAGTCATGGAGCAGGTGAGTCTGAGAGCGATCACGAAGCACGTGCAAGAGAACCGGGGGATCAGGGCCAGTCAACACGGGTTCGCAAAAGGCAGGTCTTGCCAAACTAACCTGATCGCCTTCTGTGATCAAGTGACTTGGCTGCTGGATGAGGGAAAGGCTGTGGATGGATCTTCCTGGCCTTCAGCAAAGCCTTTGACACAGTTTCTCCCAGCATTCTGCTACGGAAACTGTCACCTCTGGCCTGGACAGGCGCACACTCTCCTGNGTCCTGCACCTGGGGCACAACAACCCTGAGCAGTTCCAGCCTAGGAGAGAAATCTGGCTGGAAACTGCCTGGAGAAGGACCTGGGGGGGTTGGTTGACAGCTACCAGGGGAGATTCAGGCTGGACATTAGGAGAAAATTTTTCACAGAAAGGGTCACTGGGCACTGGCAGAGGCTGCCCAGGGACGTGGTTGATTCACTTTCCCTGGAGGTGTTTAAGGGACGGCTGGATGAGATGCTGAGGGACATGGGTTAGTGTTTGATAGGAATGATTGGACTCGATTATCCAGTAGGTCTCTTCCAACCTGGTTATTCTATGATTCTAGTGAGATACAGAATTCCCCAAGCTTAATTTTTAAATAAAATAGTTCCCTGCAGCACTTTCAGGGACTCCTCAAATATCTTTTCCTTTAATAATGTAGAATACATTGAAGTTCTTTCCATCTAGATCAGCAAAGATACAGTAGCATGGCATGAAACAATGCTGGTTTCTTTCATTACTGCTGCTTGTTTGCTTGCCTCCACATAAGAAAATTTCTAGATTTTTAATTTTTATGAAATAATTTGGCATTCTGGAGGTCACTGCAAAATTCAGTATTCTCCTGTGGTACCTGCACTCACATCTACATTTTAATTCAGACCTTATAAGGATGATGTGATTTGCGGCATTTTATCATCACACCTATCACTGCTTCACAGGCTGGAATGTGGGAACCACTGTTTTCAGAAGATGTTCACATCTCTCCGCTTCACTAGCATCCTGATTTTTTTCCATGTGGATTGAAAGAACGGTCTGTGGGGTCTGTCTGCCACTCAGCCATTATTGAGAGCTGAAGGTACTCGGGGAATATTATTCTGCCCGTCCTTACATGCTTCAGCCAGCTGGTTCAGAGATTCCAAAGGAGAACAAATAAAGCCTTTCTTAAGTCTCTCAAGCACCTTTATTTGTTCTTGAAGTAGAAGAGAAGTTGAGCCATTTTATACATAATATTTTAGTCTTTCATAGACTAGAATTGTTTTTTTTCTGGTAAGAAGTTCAAGATTCAGTAAATTACCCTCACTAGCTTATCTGGAAAAAAGAATGTATTGCTTGCTTTCCACCTCAAAAAGAAGACAAACAATAAAGAAATTGCGTACACTTGAGCATTTCAACTGCAGGCGCCTTTAGCTCAGCATCTCTCCCTCTTTTTTTTCCACAGAGTGTAAATTATACCAGCCCTAACAATAATCTTTCCCTTTCCTTTCCATAGCTCAATATGTAACGTCATTTATTGACGAAGAGCCAATACTAAGGAACTTACTTTCTGAGCAGAAAGACATTCTTTATTACAAAGTCTCCATTAAATAAATATGAAACGACGCATTCTATTTTTGCTATCATAACTCACTCTTTCTGCTATCTTAATAGCAGAAATAGCCGCTTTCACCGATACTTCAGTACTTCAGGATGACTTTAAAAGCCTTTTATGAAGGTTTTGACCGTAGAACTGGCTCTTCACCCTCACACTTTTTGGTGGGAAGATAAAAGCCTGAATACATTTAATTCTCCACTTAAGAATAAACGAGGCCAAGGTTTCCCTTCCATTGCCAGATAGTGCGGTACATTATGCTTTTCAAGGGCATTCTTCAAACCCAGAGGTGGAGAAAGTTGTTGATAAAAACATGTTACAAGTCCATACTCCATGCTGAGAACAGCACTGTCTTTCTTAAATTGTGGTCTCTGTGACAGACAGTGACAGCACTGGAAAAGGTGGAATTAGAAATAACACAAAGGGAAATGGATGGTTCTCTGAGCAAGCTACAAGTCCTGCTGAATGACTGCCAGCACCAACCTGTGTGACGTTGGGCTCTGATGTATCTTTTTCTATTAATCACTGAATTCTATGCCCTTTTTCCTATGGACAACACATTTTTCAGTTGAATTTGGAATCCTAATTTTAGCCATCTAGTGAGACAACTGCTTTTTGCTATTATTTACCAATATGACCGCTCTTTTAGCTCCTGTGATGGACATCTGGAAAGTGATGCTGAAAGCCTGAGGATCTGAAGTTGAGCTCCTTGTGACTTTAAAGGGGATCAGGGAAGGTAAAATGTTACAGAGGGAGTGATCACTGTTTGCTTATGGTCCACAGCTTTTCATCTTGAGATCAACAGAGCCCAGAGATGCTGGAGGAGGACAGGGCTTGGATGGTTCAGTTTGTCCCTACAAATTAACTAGAATAAAACCACTGCTGTGTGAAGGGTAGTTTTCAGCTGAGACAGCATCTCACTACCGGTTGGATTAGAGAATTAGGAGACTAGATGGATGAAAAGAGTTTAAGAAATGCAGAGTGGTAAGCGACCAGCATAAAAATCTCCTCTCTGCCTTAAAGAGCTGGAAGGAAATTTCTGTAAGTGTTCTGACAGCTTCACCTCTGCTAAGACTGGAATCTTAGTGTTGGGTTTTACATTAATGCCTTCATGTTTTGATGAGATGTTTCCTCTTGGTAATCCACAGCCTGAGCCTACCCACCCTGCCAGCTTTTCAGAGGCATCCATGGAAACATCAGGGTAGAGCTGGCGACAAAGTATGTGGGCCCCAAAAGCCAAATCTTTTCTATTCATGATGTGCACAACTTTATCTTTTGGAGGATCCACTGCTAACTTCACCTAACCCTTCAGGTGAGAGGTTTCAATACTGAGATATATTATGTAGCCTGAAGGTGGTTGAACCATTCTAATCTAAGGCACCATCACTTTTCTTTTTAAAATAAGTTGCAAACCCTCCAAAACGACTCTTAGTGAAAATGGAAACTGTTGGAGCAAAGGACAGCTAATACAAAGAGCTCCTGTGGAAAGAGGTTCTGACTGATCATCAGAAAGACTAAAAGAAACGAACATAAGTGATCTTGGCTGAGCCACAGCAAGCCTGCCAGCGTGTATTTTAATTAGATACTGACTGAGCACATGAAGCATTACCCTGTAAAATTTCATACCCGAAGCTATTAAACATGAAACTGCTGATCGCTGGAATATTTAGGAGCAAATTAACGTGAAAGACGAAAAGGTCCTACGGTTCCCCTGTCTCCAAAAGCTTTCATCTAAAATAAGGTGACACATGCAGCTTTCATTCGGTTTCTGGGAGACAGATGTTCATCATAGCAAAGTATTGCCGTAGGTGGCACTAATTAATTGCTGTGAACAAGACAGGCACCAGAAATCAAATACTCTCATGGTTAAAGATGGTCCCTCTCAGTAAGGATTTAAGAGCGTTGGACCAACTGTCATAATACTGGGGTAATGAAGAACAGTGAAGTACATGGCATGTAGTAAAACTCGCAGTGTAATTTCTTCTCTCACTAAAGATTGGATAGGATTCATCTCATCTAACCTCCGTTATCTACAGGGGAGCTGCTCCCATCTGAACTCACTGCTTTCAGCTCCTTTCATGCTCAAGGGAAGAAAGAGACACGAGTGAGATGTAGCAGAATGGCTGTAGGCATTGAGATTAGGGTGCTGTGAAGTGAAGCTGGACTTCTGTCCAGTGTCGATCTGCTGGAGGGTAGGGAGGCTCTGCAAAGGGATCTGAACAAGCTGGACCGCTGGGCTGAGTCTAACAGCATGAGGTTTAACACAGCCAAGTGGCGGGTCCTGCACTTGGGGCACAACCACCCTCTGCAGAGCTACAGACTAGGAGAAGTCTGTCTGGAGAGCTGCCTGGAGGAGAGGGACCTGGGGGTGTTGGTCGGCAGCGACTGACCATGAGCCAGCAGTGTGCCCAGGTGGCCAAGAAGGCCAATGGCATCTTGGCTTGGATCAGAAACAGTGTGACCAGCAGGGCCAGGGAGGTTCTTCTCCCTCTGGACTCAGCACTGGTGAGACTGCACNGACAGGGGACAGGACAAGAGGGAATGGCCTCAAGCTCCACCAGGGGAGATTTAGGCTGGACATTAGGAAAAAAATTTTCACAGAAAGGGTCATTGGGCAGTGGAACAGGCTGCCCAGGGAGGTGGTTGATTCACCTTCCCTGGAGGGGTTTAAGGGACGGGTAGACAAGGTGCTGAGGGACATGGTTTAGTGTTTGATAGGAATGGTTGGACTTGATCCAATGGGTCTCTTCCAACCCAGTGATTCTGTGATTCTCTGACTGTATTGATTAGATGTCTATTGACTATAAAGGGAGGTTGGAGAGACCAGACCATCTGTAGGTACTTCATAAATAAAAACTTTTATTCAGCTCAGTCCTAACTATGGTAGCAATTTGTCAAGCCAAAACACATTCTAGGAACCAATGTCTCATTTCCCATGTCCTTTTTTTTGAAAGTTCAGTGTCCTATACCAGACATGTTACGAATGTCTTATGCAGAGATTGAAATGTTAATAGAAACCTCTGCTTAGCATGCAGTCTGTCTGCTTGCATTTACTCCTATTGATCAGCATAATCTCTAGACCTATTGTTTACCAAATGGAATAGCGCTCTGCTGCTGACACTACCAACCAGCAAGACTGAGATGACCGAGGGGCAAGAATTAAATTGAAAAAAAAACCCATTACATGCAAGATCCTTGTTTTATTTTGCTAATGGAAAAGGGGTCATTCGTTTGACTATCAGTTTCTAGGCAGTAAGATTTTTGCAAGCAGTTTATATAATAAAGCAAATGCTGCAAAACCTAACTTGATGATGACATTCAGCGACTTCAAGGTAAGTTTTATAATGATGTTTAGGGGTTGGAACTGGATGATCTTTAAGGTTCCAACCCAAACTATTCTGTGATTCTGTGATATGTGTCCAATACGACAGTTTGACTCACAGGGATACCTAATTCTATTTAATTTGCATGGGTACTTAGATAATTATACACAAATGCATATGTTTACACACCCAATATGCCTTCAAGTGGCTACCTTCAGGCACTCTGAATGGAAAAAAAACTGCAGTTGGCAAAATTCAGACTTGAAAGCAGTTATTCTTGGGAAAAGACTGATGCTTTTCTTCAGGGATGACACAGCACATTAGGCTACAGAGATTAAAAGAGAGAAATTATGTTGACAGTTGAATTCGAGGCAAGCGGATGTAGAAAATCCCCAGTTTATGTGTTCCTCTGCTCTCTAAGCCTGGTTCTCCCACGTGTGCCTCCAGTGTTACTTCACTGAAACCACACGGCTCCAAAGTGTAAAACTGGAACATTATTGCCGTGACTGACAAACAAATATTTGTAAAACTGCTTCTGATTCGTTTACCTGCCAGCTGCTGAGTCAAAATTTAGAGGCTCTTCCATTAAAGCTGACAGCATCAAGCAACTACATGAAGAAACGCTGCAGACATCTTTCGTCTGTTTGTTTGTTTGCTGTGCTGCGAGAGCTCCCAGAGAGCTTGCAAACAGTTGTTGTGGGAAAAAGGAAAAAAAAAATAAATGGAATAAATAAACTAAATAAGTGATGCTGTCAGATGACGGCAAGAAATAAAACGAACGTTGCATCGGCAGAAAGTTTTTCTAAGGAAATTCCTGACGTGCTGAGTGTGGCGCTGCGATAAGCCCCACAAGGTAATCCTGAAGTGACTTGGCAGTTCAGGGGCCATAAACTGCTGACAGCTCTGCTGCTAAAATAATTGAGATTTCAAAGTATTCAGAAGCGGCCTGCTCAAGGGAAGGATCCTCTCAAAACTTCAGCTGGTGAAGCTGCATTTCAGCAGCGAAGCTTTCAAAGGCGAGGATGAAGCTTGTCAGAAACGACAGACTGAAACACAGGGAAATCAGTGAAGATCTAATTGAATTATCATGTTCTGGCTGCAGTCGCCTGCCATGTGCGTGCACTAAATCCACAGCAAACAGGGGCCAAGCACCTCCGTTGATCTGTTTCACTGAGGCTTGTGAAGAACTAGGAACAGGCAAACTGTGAAAATAAGGTTCAGCTGACTTGCAGTGTGGAATTTGGTACAAAGACGTGTGGTATTTAGATGTTGCCATGAGAGCTGAGTGCCTCAGTCTGCTTAAAGAACACCTGCTCCACACAGCCAGTGGAACATAGAAAGTGAGCCCCAAAGAGATACCTCTATTAATAACAGATCAGAGAATAGAATCATAGAATCATAGCAATCCAATTATAGAATCACAGCATTGGAACAGGCTGCCCACGGCAATGGTGGATTCACCATCCCTGGAGGAATTAAAAAAAGTGTAGATGTGGCATTTCAGTACATGGTTTAGTAGGCACAGCGGTGCTCGGCCAAGAGTTAGTCTTGATAATCTTAGAGGTCTTTTCCAGCCTTAATGATTCTATTAGACATAAAAGTAGTTCTTAGGTTTTCATAGAATCATAGAAGAACCAGGTTGGAAGAGACCCACCGGATCATCAAGTCCAACCATTCCTATCAAACACTAAACCATGTCCCTCAGCACCTCGTCCTCAGCACTCTAAGCTGGGGGCACTGTCACAAGGAAAAGCCCTGAGTTACTCTATAAACTGTGTCCATATGATTTCCATGGTAAAGAAAGCCAGAAAATCCATTTTATGCCTAAAGGATAACACTTCCACTTTATTTTTTAACTCCTCTCAATCCAGTCACAAGGTTTATTCACCCCAGAGACTCATTATTAGGAATAATTTCAAACAATGGAACTTTCCTTAAATATTAATATTTTCTCCGTCATCCTACTTACATTCCTCATTCAAGTGCAATTGCAAGTACTGGCTTACTGAAAAGGAAGAAACTACATGCCTTTACTTTATCAGAGTGAATTCTGTTACCCTGAGCTGTGCTCATTACCAGCTCTGCCCACCATTATTTCAGGAAACCATTCCATTAATTATTAATAAGAGCCCTCCAGCTAACTCTCCAGTCTTGCAGACATTTTTCTGGTTTCAAATGTCATTGTGTGCTTTTTTTTCCCCCTATAGCATTCACTTACTCTGCAAGAAGCAGGGGGGACTCCTCCCATTGCCTTTCCTAGCCTGACCTTTTCCATATCTCCCATACTTTGATCTGTCTCCCTGAAACAGCTGAAAATGATGCAGTCAAAAAATGGACAGGGTAACACAGCAATTTCAGTGGTTTATAGCTGTTTCAGGCTGCCAAAACACCTCTGGAAGGAGTTGAAATTCATTAGTTAAGGGGATGAATAAAACATCCAATATACACTTAAAACTGGATCCACTCGGATCCTGCACAAGAAAGCTAAAACCTGTCTGAGGTCCTGGATGGAGACATAGTTTATCCACCTTGCCCACAAGTCTGCATCATTTGATTGCTGACAATAGAAATAAAAATCTACATTTTGCATTGCCCGTAGAGAGACCCTAGGCCGAAGTTGAGACCAGGGTCTGAAAATGAACCCAGGCTGTCTGGGTATTTTGATCCACTGAAGTTCCAGCAAAAAGTGCAAGCGCCTCTCTGCATCCAAACACGTGTCTGTGATATACCACATACTCATCTTTTCCTGATCTCAGAGCTTTTGCAGGCCAGGCTCAACTTCAAGAGGAGGCAGAGGGTGTGCTCAATCAAGATGCTCATAGAACAGAAGGAGCAACTGGAGCTCAGGCCCAATAAACTGACCTGTCACTTAAGACTCATGTTTTCCGCATTTGCAGATGAGCAGTCCTGTCATGACATTCCTGTCATCACTCTGCTAGTAACACATCCATAGAAGAGGACTCCAGATCTTCCCTGGAGGGATGGTATTGATGTTTTCTGTTGATTCCCTTTACTCTAACTGAAAGATTTTACTCTAACTCATCTCTCTGAGACCTGTGGCAAGAGTGACCATCCCGCCAAGGACCCAATAAAAATTGTGGCCTACTGAGGATGTTACAAGTGCCAGGCTGGTCAAAGACAGAAAGATCAGGGCTTTCTAACTGTTGAAAACCCATTCAGTATTTCCCCTCTGACTCAGCACCATCAGGAGAGGATGCAGTAGAAAACTATTGCCAGGTGCACAGTCCCAGAAGGTGAAGTCCCCAGCTGATCAGAAAGACCACAGATGACACTCAACTATGGTATAAAATGGGGTCCTGCTGAAGGACCTTTGAGTGATTTCCCTTGGAGCAGTGGGTCTGTGATTAGAAACTCTCCTCTTGGATTGGGACACAAGCCAAGGTAACTCTCCTATGACAGAGTGTCCTCACTGTCCTTTTGGTGAATGATTATTTCTTCTGGATATATTCTTGAATGAGCCCTTTGGGTGGGTGGTTCTACCTACTCAGTACCCCTGAGAAAGAAATTTCCTTTTATGAGTGACTGCACATTCTGGGTCTTCTTTTTAAAGGATTGTTTGTGAAACTTAGGGATTCTTAGAGCAATCCTGAAGTAATCATCCCCGAATGGCATTCAAGCCTATGACTTATTTGTGTTTGTTAGAGTGCTAAGTAAATACTCATTAATTTTAGTGGCTGGTTGATGGTTTTGTTGGTGCCTCCAAGCCACGAAGTCAACCAATGTTTCAGAGAGATGAAGCTGGCATCTGATTTGATCTAATTCCAGCCTTTGGGCACTTAAGTCTTGTGGGATGTTTGTAGTCGTTATTAAAAGTGTTTATCAAGTTACTTGGTTGTATTGTGAAAACTCCTCAGGGTTCCAGCCATCCAAGGTTCTTACTGTGTTAGATGTTACACGAAGAGTAGGCCATGTCCTTTTTCCAGTGATGAGAAAAGGCTCTCCCTTTCCATACAGTTTTTTCCACTGAGAGTAGTGGGAATAATTGCAGGTTTAGAGTTGAAGATAGGGTGTCTAAGTCCTTTCAGGAGCTTTAAAAAGATTAATAACAACAGAAAACCACACCAAACAAGCAAATGTAACTCATCCTTGTATGGGCATGGTTGCAAGCAATATCTGAAAGTCATTTGAGAAGAACTGATCCCATATGGGAACTCATTCCATCCGATTATTCAGAATTGTCGGGTTCTTCTCCTGCATTCCTGAATCTCTGCATATTGATCTCATGGGTCTTGCTCCGTTTCCTAAAAGAATCATAGAATCGTACAATAATTAGGGTTGGAAGGGACCTCAAACATCATCTAGTTCCAACCCCCCTGCCATGGCACATGTTTCATGTGCCATATCCACATGTACTAGTGTGTGTTTACATCTCTCTGTCTCCATTTTAAATTTATGACCAGTTTAACTCATAAAGCCAGACAGATTCTATGAGCTTTATAAAAGGAGAAGAGTCTCCAGCTGCAACAAGACTAAAAGAAAAACTGCAACATGAGCTAAAAAAAAAAAAAAAGGTTCAGTCACCTTCCCTTGAGCTGTTTAAGGGATGAGGTGCTGAGGAGCATGGTTTAGTGATTGATGGGAATGGTTGGACTCAATGATCTGGTGGGTCTTTTCCAACCTGGTGATTCTATGATTCTATGTTTCTATGATTAAAACTTGAAGAAGTCAAAGCAACCTGCAGGGGACTGAACTTATAAGCAACCCAGTCAACGAAAATCATTGGCTGGACTTTGCAATTAGCTATAAGTGGCAAAGCTCTGGATAAGAGATCGAGGGAATGTTTTGTTTAATCCTTACATAGTCACAATTTGAGGTTGTTATGTTCTATTTCACTACAGCATTTAACATTAAGGCTCTGGTTCTGACAGCTAATAAACACAGATAAATCATAACAGAAAG
>WAAB01017451.1:353266-408240 GCA_013389865.1 Piaya cayana | reverse complement strand
AACAGGACACTGATGAACACATTCCTCCCTTCTGTCTGGCTACATCACTTTACCCCTGCACTCTGCCGCTCTCCCATTCCTGACCAGAACCTCTTCTCTGACAATGCAGCTAATGGAGGTACTGCAATATAAATCACATCTGCTTTGTTATACTGGGTACTTCTTCCAGCACAACTATTTCCACTGTTTTACCTTTGTTTTGTTTTCTGTTATCCTGCTCTGCTCACACTGGAGCAATTTGCCACATGCAGACATGACTCCTGTCCACGGTTTGCATGCCCATCTTCATTGCTCAGCACCAAAATCCTTGCAAATAGTTATTTTCTTAACATACCATTAGTACAACAATACTTCTTAACTTTCTGGGTACTTAAAGAGGGCAAAATAACATTTTTTTAAATTAAAAATACATTTGTATTTGGACTGGAAGGGACCTCAAAGATCATCTAGTTCCATCTCCCCTGCCATGGGCAGGGACGTCCCACTAGATCAGGTTTCCCAAGGCCCCATCCAGTCTGGCCTTGAACACCTCCAGGGATGGAGCAGCCACAGCTTCACTGGGCAACCTGTGCCAGTGCCTCACCACTCTCATGGTGAAGAAAGTCTTCCTAATGTCTAATCTAAATCTGCCCTTATTCAGTTTATACCCATTGCCCCTCATCCTATCACCATAAGCCTTTATGAATAGTCCCTCTCCAGCTTTCTTGTAGGCCCCTTTCAGGTACTGGAAGGTCACTATAAGATTTCCTCGGAGCTTTCTCTTCTCCAGGCTGAACAACCCCAACTCTCTCAGCCTGTCCTCATATGGGAGGTGCTCCAGCCCTCTGATCATCTTCGTAGCCCTCCTCTGGACCCATTCCAACAGCTCCATATCCCTCTTATGTTGAGTATTCCAAAACTGGACACAGTAGTCCAGATGAGGTCTCACAAGAGAGGAATAGCAGGGCAGAATCACCTTGCTCAGCCTGCTGACCATACTTCTTTTAATGTAGCCCAGGATAAGGTTGACCTTCTGGGCTGCGAGAGCATGTTGCTGGCTCATGTTGAGCTTCTCATCAACCAGCATCCCAAAGTCCTTCTCTGCAGGTCTGCTCTCGATCACGTCATCCCCCGTCATGTACTGAAAACAGGGATTGCCCTGACCTAGGTGCAGGATCTTGCACTTGGACCTGTTAAACCTCATGAGTTTCTCACAGGCCCACTTCTCCAGCCTGTCCTGGCCCCTCTGGATTATATCCTGTTCTTCTTGTGTGGCAACTACACCACTCAACTTGATGTCATGTACAAACTTGCTGAGGGTGCACTCAATCTCATTGTCAATATCATTGACAAAGATATTAAGCAGCATCAGTCCTAGTATGGACCCTGAGTGACACCACTTGTCACGGATCTCCATCTGGACTTTGAGCCACTGACTGCTAATCTCTGAATACAACCGTCCACCCAGTTTCCTATACACTATACCATCCACCTGTCAAATCCATATCTCTCCAATTTAGAGAGAAGGATGTTGTGGTGGACTGAGTCAAAGGCTTTACAGAGGTCTAGATAGATCACATCTGTTGGTTTACCCGTGTCCACTGCTGTGGTTATCCCACCATAGAAAGCCACTAAGTTGCTCATACAGGATTTAATCACCTCCCCATCCTCCATGTGCTTTAGCTTCTAGGAGGATCTGTTCCATGATCTTCCCAGGCACCTCACAGAGGCGAGGCTGACAGGTCGGTAGTTCTCAGAGTCATCTTTTCTGCCTTTTTTAAACTGGGCATAATGTTACCCTTCTTCCAGTCACCAGATGTTCATAGTGAGCCATAGCCTAGGCCAACCTTAGGCTTTTTCAGGGGAGAAAAAAGTAGATAAGGGGTTTTGTCCTGCCCACCCTGCTGTAAGAGCTGGACCAGGACTGAAGTCTCTCTATGGGTCAGGATGGGGCTAGTTCAGTCTTCCTTCTGCATTTCTGGGGGAGCAGAATTAAAGACAACATTGTGTTCAAGGCAGTGGCATGACAAACAGGAAACGTTGAGTTATTTCTTCCCTATGTCACTAATTCAACATTCAGTCCTACAAGACCCTTTGTTAGGGGTGCATTCCTGCCTCTGCATGCAGCCAAGTGCAAGTGGCTTGGGCTCAGCTTGTTTGCCTTGAGAACTGTCAGTGCTCCCAGACCTGAGAGAACCATCAACCTCCTGACACTCTTTTCTTCATTTTGGGAAGACAGTCAATGCTTCTTTTTTCTTTTCCATTTAGATTGCTGATAGGGCTGATAGCAAAAAATGAACAATGTCACACAGGAAATTGGTTGCTGGTGTGAGGGCAACGCTCTTCTAGATACACCACGCAATAAGTGGTCACCCATTTCAACAGCTGTAGCATGGATTGACTGAGCAAAAGTTCTGATGGAGCTGCATTTAAAGTCTGTGCGTTTTATTATGTTTGACGATTGCCTGTAGGTTACCTACCTATACAATATATTGATATAACCTCTGCTATTCCCTGCTTTTCCCCAACCTTAGTGCAATTGAATGAGATAGATAGAAGTAAACTTCTTAAAGTTTAAACTTGCTCTTCTAAGACAGTATTTTTGGTTTGGTAGGTCCAGTGGTATTCTAGATACTCAGCTGTGTCAGAAGCATACCTCACTGTATTGCAGAGTTAAGATGAAGGTGGCTTTACACTAACTAAATTTCCTTGGATGCTGGGATGCAGTTGCTCATTATCAGGACCAGCAAGAGCTCTGAAGGTCCTCCTTGTGCTATGCTTAACAGCAGCTAACAGGATGGGACATGAGGTTCCTACATTACCTGGAACATTTGCGCTTATGAACATGTAGCCAAACTTATATCTACACAGTGAGGTTTCACAAATAACCACTCTCAGTACTTCAGAAATACCCTCCAATGGGAAAACTCAATATCTCTGAGAGTAAAACAGATGGAAGGAAGCACTGTTGTCACTCTGTATCTGCATACTCCTTCTGACAGCGTATTTTCTCAACCAAACTTTCTTTACTTCTTGGAACAGCTTTTCTTTGGGTGACATCAGAAAGTTCCTATTAGAGGACTTTTCAAGATGGGCTACCTACCTAGAGATTCTGCAGTTTCCCACATCATATACAGGCATAGCAGCCTTTTGGAAAAGTTGCAATGCCTACATTATTAAGTGGTTTCAAATTGGTTCTCATCCAACAAAAAAATTGCAATACACCTTGGAGACAATGAGGTTTGCGACCATTTATTTCCCTTAACACACAGTGAGTGGGAAGCAGAACTCCATCATAAGAAAAAATTACACTGGAACACCATAAAATACCAGAACTACCCATTTTCAAAAGTAAAACACCTAGCTTATATTCAGAATCCCAGATGGGAAAACTGCTTCTGCACAGCATTTCTTGTAGATAAGACAGTATGATGGACCTTTAGATACCAGAGCTTACTGATATAATATTTATGCTCTTAAATTGCAAGATATCTTAAACTACCTCTGAGAGAGGCTTTTGACAAAGCAAAATTAGTCCTAGAAATAGGTGATAGGAAGTTGTCTGACAGCATCTCTTACATTTCCCACACTGCATCACTGTAAGAACTCCTAGTTAATCTCTGACTTCTTTGGCTAAAATATCTAGTGATGAGTTCACAGAGTGCCTCAGTTTCCTGTTTAGGTCCTGAACCAACTCAATTATTGCAAAATATTTTCTAATCTTCAAAAAACTAATTTTGCTTAAGATTACTTAATTTGTTTTTATTCTTTACTTCCATCACCAAAGAAATGGGAAACTTCACTACCACCTTTTATTAAGGTAAACTTTTATATATAGGAAGATTTGTATCCCATCTCTTACTGTATTGAACTTTTATTATCTTGTCATATTTTCCAGATTTCTTGTTTTACTAGTCTTTTCTTGACTTAGCTCAGATTTTTCTCTTCTGCTAGTACTCAGGTTGAGATGAGTACAAGTCAATAACTGCTGGTGTCCTGCAGACAACACTCCTATAATACAGCTCAGACACCGCATTCGTAGTTCATCCTTTATCCCCAAATCCCTTTATGCCCAATCAGTATTTTCTCTCTTAATTAACAATGAATACCTTATTTAACAAACCAAGAGGTAAGAACATCCCAGTGGAGACAAACGTGTCAGATAGGACTAAACCAGTAGTGGCAGGTATGGCTAGTGTCTCACAGGGCTCCTTGGTTTTAACCTGGAGTCGATGTTTGATATGCCTCTTTTTAAACTAACCCCCCAAAGCATCCTGAACTACTTTTAAATGAATCATATAAAATGCTCTCTGAAAGGAAGCAAATGTACGTGTACCTGTGTACACATTTTAGCAGAGAATAATAATAAGATGATGGGAAAAAGAAAGGCATTCACTGGCAGCTATGGTATGCACAAATTGCCATTGTTCCCAGAACTGCAAAGCTCTTTTATTCAAGCAGAATTGAAGGCTTTATCAGAATGAAACCGAATTTAAATTGCAGTAGCCAGCTAAAAGTGGTTTACATGTAAATGAGAACCTAAGAATTAGAAAGATTTCCTACCGTCTCTCCCTAGGTCAGAGCTTATTTCTTCTCCTTTTTTTAATCTCAGTTTCCAAATGAATATTGCAGTGCATTTGGAAGAAGGATTTTTCAGCACTCTCTTTCTATTTCAATATAAATCACATTTCTCCTTTTGTACTTACACAGCAGATGGGTAGGATTATCACTGGGAAAACAAGACAATGCATTTTTATTCAGAAACCTTAAAAAGTGAGAACAGCTTAGAGGATCACAGGTCCAAGATAATAGGTGAGGATGGAGAGCCCTTAGATAAGGTTATTAGACTGCGATGTGGATTTTTCTGGTCAGAAATAACTATACAAAATAAATTTTGTGTGCTAACACATACTCTAGCACTCTGAAGGGGATATAGGCACCACATATACTTTGTAGATTGATCCATGTATGTTTAATATATGAATGGCACCTCTTGGATTTGTTGTGAAAGGAAGCCAGAAGGAAGGAAAGAGTGAAAGGTTTAGCGTTGGCAAAGGGAGTGCATATTCCTTGTCACACTGGAGCTATGGCTTCGTGCTTTTTAACCCCTTTTTTCACCTTTATTACTTTATTCATATCTGAACATACAGAATTCTGTTCTTCTACTGACACAGTACAAAAATAAAGGAGCTGAAATTATATCTTTGTGGGAGGGAGCACAAGACTATCTATGGGAAAGAACAAGGAAGGTGTGGGAATGGCTTGCAGCTGAAACTTAGTGAAGAAAATCATATTGGTCTAAAAATGTAACAAAAAAGTCTTGAGCTTCCTGCTTTGTTTATTCAGATCGTTAGCTGCATATCTTGTAAAGTAAGGGAGAGTATGTGTCTTGTTAAGTACACAAGAATGGTTCTACTGCATCACACCAAAGGTTCTCCTGGCCCCAAATCCTCATTGTGATAGTGGCCAGCAGCAGATACTTAGCAAGGAGTTTGATACACAGCAAGCTGACAAGCCTTTGAAAAACAAATATTTTTTCTTTTATATATATCCTAACTTCAAAAACATTGTAGTCTTCTCCCTGTCACCATGGGATTCCACTTGTTGCTATTGAATGGAGTTCGAGGAGTTATTTTTCATTGCATTTTGGATTTCTTTTATGAAATCTAATTTATGGTAAATTCAATGGAAGGTATTTTAAATAAATAGGATTATTTAGGATTAATTTTGTCTGTATAAAGCAGTAGATTAGAAACTTACGTTTTCAAGCAAATCCTGAATTTTGATCCTTTAAAAATACATAATGGGAAACTACATGGATAATACAGGCACATTTTTCAAATGTCTATTGATCACACAGCATCATAACATTACTTGGTGCTGTGATTTATGCCGCATACATGAAAGATATCTGGCACCTCACGTCTTATGCATGCACAGACAAGTGCTGACGTGCCATACATGTGTCTGCAACGGAAAACTGGAAAAACTCTTTCTATAAAGAAAAAGCACCAATGGAAACATTTGCATATTAGCTTTCCCTTAAAAATGAATCTTTGCTGATGCAAGTTTGCTCAGCATGAGCAGAAAATAAACAGTTACATAGGAAATAGTTCCAGCAGGAAGCTAACTAGCTGCTCTTGCCCTCTGCCCCCTGCTATGAATGGACCCTACAGGAAGTTTCCAGAGCTGAGAATACCATACTCTGAGAGCAAGGGATAGTTTCTTGTTACTGAGTCTGTGGCTGCTGCATTTAATAAAACTAAAAAATGGGAGAGTGCCATTAGAATTTAAGACAAAAATTTCCTCTTCCTCAAGGAGTGATTCACGGAATCACAGAATCACTAGGTTGGAAAAGACCCCCAGGATCATCGAGTTCAACCATAATGTGATTCCATTTTCTTCTTTTTATGAAAAAGGGCTTCAGTCATGACATTAATTATGATGCTCGACTTATTTTATTGGCTTACCCATGTCAAAAGAGGCAAAATATCTTGAATGAAAGAGCTTTAACAGTTCAGGTTTTAGGCTGTTTTATTGGAATTTCTTTACTCTGTCTGGTTCTTAGGTGCCTGTGACAGAGGAGTGCTTCTCCCACTTCCTTCGTCATGTTATCAGGGCTCTCCCCAGGATACACGGTAGACACATTCTCATCAGTGCAACTATGGAACTTGACGTGTGGCTCAAACTCCAGACTCACCAAGGTAGACAAGCTCCCTGTAGCAGGGTGACTGTGGTGGCAAGGTAGAATTTACCCTAATGTGCTGTTCAGCCCTTTCACTGAGCTCAGTGCACCCCACATTATGTACATCTTGACTGAATTCATGCTGTCCAGTATGACTCCTCTGGGATCACCCAGCCTGCTAATGGCAGCAGTTCCCAAGCATCCCTCATGCTGCTTTGAGAGAACTGTAAGTGGAGGATGCTCAACACCTACTAGGGTGAGGCAAAAAATTCACTATTCCTATGTACAATGCAATTAATACAGTCTAAAATAAATCATGGGTTGGGGAAAGAATATATCAAACATTATTAGAATGTGAGCATTTCAAATGTATAGAAAAGTTCTAGTTCAATATCCCCAGTCTTTCTGGTGTTTCTACTGCACATAGATTATTAAATAGCTAGTCAGAAAATTAAAATCCCCCCTCAAGTCTTTGCAGTCTGTTCATACTGCAATGCATGAATTTACCTTAGCTCCTTTTAATTAAGTTGGCAAGCTAGAAATTGATCAGAATATCAGACATTTGGAAAACCTGATTTACCAAAAATATTTTGACCTCTTCATGCAAACTCTCACTTCAAAAAACCTCATATTTATAAGAGCAGTCATTCATGGCTACCAGCTGTTCCTGAGGGTCAGAGACACTGAGCCAAGAGGGATGCTGTATTGCTTGGGTCTGTACTATTCTGTTGATATAGCTTTGTTATAATGCTCTTTTGCAAAACCCAGCTGTGACGCCATGGACAGCCCACATAGGTGTATGGGTCATTTTCTAGGGACAAGTGCTATCTCTCTTCTGTCACCCAAACATAAACCCTCGCAACAAAATGCTGGTCTTTTGAGACAGCCTGGAAAGGAGGGGTGGGGTGTGTGTGTGTGTGTGTGCGCGCGCATATGTGTACATGTGTTCACATGCTTGTTATATGTGTGTGTTTGAGCGTGTGCATTTTTCTTAATCAACTGTCCTCTCCAGTTCATAAAACATGGGGAATGGATTTGGTTTCTTTTCCCTACAGGAGGGAGATGGCACTGAGCCACTTTCCAGTTTGCCCTTCTTCCCTTGGTTATCCTGCAGGCCAGCTCCAGCAGTTATCTGTCTCACCCACTGGCACAGTCCTTCACAGCTCTTCAGTTAGCCCTCAGCTCAAAACCATCCACTCACCATCTCTTCCCTCTCAGTATGGGTTTGATTGCCCACCTCTCCTCCACTGATTTTTTTTTTCCTTTCAGTCAGGCTTCTCTTGTTGTTCAACATATGCTTCATAACTTTCACAGCTGTTGTTTTTCTTTCCCTTTTCAGACATTTTCTCTCTCTTCTTTCATTCCCTTCTCAGCCCTATCCAGGACTGTCATTTCTGTATGTCATCCTTCTGTCATTCATATGGACTGCAACAGCCTTTCCAAACTAAAGCTTCTATAATAAATGCTACTGAATTAAATTGCTGCCTCTAAGCAAATTAAAACATTTCAAGACAGAGCTCCTTTTCATCTTCATTGTCCAACATTAAATATACTCATCTGTTACTCCCTGAAATGGGTATTCTGCTTATGCAGTCCTTCCTCTGCTACCCTGAATTCTACTACCATTTCAAACTACCTCAGTAATGTAATAATGTGATATCAATTATTTTTTAATACAGTATTCTTCTAGGCTATTTAATGGTCGATGCAACTCTTTAACCACACTCTCAATCTGCAGTACTGTAAGCATCTCCTGACACAGAAGCAGTATCTGTTAACCAAATCTGAAGACTTGCTGTGTAAAAATATTTCTGATGTCAGGGATGGCCTTATTTCAGCCATAATCTCTCAGAATAAATATCTATAAGGCTGAGTTATTGCCACAGTTTACCTGCAACTGTAAATTAGTCTCAACAGATGTCGATTCCTTCATATTCTAGTAAACATCTGAGATTATCATTGAAATATATTGGAAAAAACAGCATTTGAGACATATTCATTCATACCAACAGGATGTTCTGATGATAAAATCCTTGTAATTTGATCCCTGTGAGCATTCTCAGAAAATACATAATTTTTTTCCTGTTGTGATTCTATACTTGTAGCCATCAGTCTAATTTTATGTCAGAGTATTTCCTTGCCCTTTAGCCTATCTCAACTCACTTTCCTGCAGAATGGTAAGTATCTGACATTTGAGGCTCCTTGGTTAAATAAAAGGGATTTTATTGCTAGCAGCTGACTTGGGAATGTATATTGTAAACAAAGCAGCAGGTTTTTTCTATCTGATTGGCTTACAGGATTTTTGGAGATTTGTGACAGTTTCTAAGACACAACAGTCCAGACATGAAGACAAAAATTAATTACTATTCTACTGCAAAAGACTATGGGCAACTTTCTGCCCTCTACCCCAAGACCCTGTTTGCAGAGAATCATGGTTAGAAATAGCCCTTGCACTGGCTCTCTACACAGAGATAAATTTTACGCTAGCTGAAGACTTTGAAGGAAATATTTTTACTTGGGAGATTAATGGACACCTTCTGTTGAATTGCTTGTTTACTCAAACCCCTAATTTCCCAGGTTTATGATATACTAGCAGGCAGGATATACTAGAAGGCAGCAGCAAACCAGTCCAGCAAATATGTGAAGTCCTGTTTCTGGTCTCATCAAAATTGTATGTTAGTGTTTACACATGTGTTTGTTTTACAAACTGGGATGTTTTATGATGCAAATTATTTTATCAAAATTTTCCTGACAAGATCAGATTTACATCCTTATCTGTCCTTCTTACTCCATGATTTACCTTTAAAAACAAGGTCCTCTATAAGCAATGGTATATTTGAAGCCTTTGTGGGTTTGGGGTGAGTTTACATCTTGTAGTTGGATTATTCTGCACCTCTGAGGACTGAGGTCTGATCAAAGCAAAAAATGGCCTTCCCCTACACGGATTCTCAAGTGTATAGTGACACAATTCAAGATTTTACCTCATCCTCAGCAGGGAAATAATCTGCTTTTTCTCATTTCTATCCATTTGCTTATTTTCACTTAATACCTCTGAAGCTTTCTGTTTTGTATAATGTAATCAACGTTACTTAACTATACAGGACCTTGAGAGGAAATTATGTCATCATTTCTAAGAAACATGCTAAATGAATGAAAACCTATCATTATGATGGGTGTCAGATAGTGATTTGGAGAAAGAATTACAATTCCTTGTGGTTTCTTTCCTAGTCACCTAATCACCATCTTTTTAAATAATGTGGAAGTGAAAATAAAATTCTTGTCAGTGGCCTTCACCGATATCAGAAACCCCATGCAATGATAATTGATAGGGAGGACAGGTTTAGCTCTGCTGAAGTGCATGAATCACATGTTAGACTGTGCCCACATTATGGATGAGAATGTATGACACATTTACCAGTGGTGTTTGTATTTTAAGAAACAGTGATTTGGAAGCAGATTTGAGCTGAACACGAGTTCAAAATGTGACAGGGTATCTACAAAAACAGTGACAATCTTGAATCTATAAGAAGGGAACTACTGAGCAGAAGATATGGTGTTAGCAAATGATGGCTTATTAGTTAAAGTTTTTAATCAGTTAATCCATCTCCACGTTAGCAAAAAAGCTAAAATCATAAGAAAGGTCCAGAAAGTGATGAAGAACAGCAACTTGGAAAATTTTCCTAATTTTGAGATGGAGGAGTTCAGTCTATTTAATTTTTGGTAGCATAAATGTGTTACAAGACATTAAGCTACTGCAATACTTTACATAGAAGTTTTGTCTTTGATAGAGGGTAACCCTTAAAAACATCTTGTATCTAATTTGTCGAAGCAGTCACATTACACAAATAATTAAATTTCTGTTTAACAATCAATACATTGGACTCAAAAGTTTTGAGGCTGCGTCTGCCTCCTCGGTATGTGATCAGCCACCTACTGCTAGAAGTATGAATAGTAAGAATGTCTGGACTGCAAATCAGGTTATGGATCATAGCTATGTTGATTTTAGATGGTCCTTTATGTTTTGGTTTTTTAAATAAATTGTGCCTATAGGAAAACTGGGGAGGGGATCTTTATCAGGGAGTGTAGTAGGATGAAAATTAATGGTTTTAAACTGAAAGAAGGTAGATTTAGATCAGATATTAGGAAGAATTTTTTTACTGTGAGAGTGGTGAGGCAGTGGAACAGATTGCCCAGAGAAATCATGGAAGCCCCATCCCTGGAAGTGTTCAAGACCAAGTTGGGTGAGTCTTTAAGCAACCTGATCTAGTGAGAGGTGTCCCTGCCCGTGGCAGGGGTGTTGGAACTAGAAGATACTTAAGGTTCTTTCCAACCTAAACTAGTTCATGATTTAGGCATAAAGAAGAGAAGACACAGGCAACAGTAAATGAGATTAAAGTTAGGAAAGGCATGATGAAAGCTGAGCTCTTTCTTCTGCATGTCAGCAGCACATAATTGTAGGAATTGATTGAATTTGCATTCAGATGAAATGCAAGCTTGTAAAAATCTTGTCATCACAGAAGACACATCTATAGAAAGGTTGCCCAAGATACATGTATGTAAGAGATACACAATGCTTATTTGTTTGAGGTCTTTTTAATGAAATAAATATGAATATATAATTTTTCCGGTAAGCAACATGCTTCCCTGCTGCTTAACAGGACATTGAACTCACTTTTCCTGTTCCTTAACTGTCTTTGCTCTTGTTGATGTCTTTAGACAGTAAAAACAGAAGAGATCAACCCTTCATTTACTTACAGCCCAAATTGTGTCTCAAGTCCTCGTAGCAGTTGCAGTGCTACAGAAACTCCCTGAAAGGACGTTTCTTGTGGTTTGCATCCATAGAGGAGCTGAGCTTCAGTGGTTGAAGACAGGTAAAATTTGTGTGTGATTTTTAATTTCACCAAGGAACCCTAGGAAAGTATATCTGATCCTATTTTCCTCAGCCTTTCTTCTCTGAAGGTTAAAATTCCAATTTCAGAAATAAGGTGTCTTGCATGCAGGCTAATTTTAGGTTTTGCACACACATATACACATATACATGGATGCATATTAAAGGCCTTGCAGAAAAATAGAGCCAAAATCAGACAGAAATCAATGTTCTGTCAAAATTTCGATGCAGAAGCCTTATACAAAAGCACTCTCAGCTTTCCAACAGCGCGACCTGATATATAAGATTAATTGCAAGGATTCATTTTGTCAAGGGATCAAAAACCCAAAGCTGGCTTTATATAATACCTAAACCCCTTAATGCAGCCAGCAGAGCCAGAGTGCTTCTGTCCTCTAAAGCTGATAATTTCTATTAGTTCAGGATACCTGTTCATTTATCTTTCATACAAAACCAATTGCAAAAGGAATGGTTTTGTGGTTGGAAGAAAGGCAAGCTCACAGTTCAGAAAGACAGGAGATAAACTGCTGCGCCCTTTGTGGTCAACAGGACTTTTATCACTGGCTTTAGTTTTGGATTTCACCAAATATTTATGTGTATCCAAAGTTACAGTTCTGTAACTTTTTTAGTATGTTTATTTTTCAGATGCAAATGAGTATTAGAAACACTTCTGTACTCTGTTTTCATGTGGAGATGAGAGGTTTTCCCAGGAAATTACTAGAAAAATTGCAAGCATGTGTATTGTTCTCTAATAATTTCTATAATATGAATTCAAAGCTCCAATCTATTGACTCCTAAGGATGAAATGCTTCCATGGACAACTTCAGGCTGTGCCAAAACAAAATTCCACCTGGAACTCATCAGAATTGATGATACTTAAAATCTGAATTTTGTTCTTTGGTCTGATTTATATCAAAAATCAGCAGAACACATGCCAAACACACAACTGATTACATTTCTCTATCTCACTGTGGAGGCAGGAAAAATGAAATGGAATTAATTCTGATGAAGTGGACAATGTGAACATGATATTCTTGGACTAGCCTCTTTTCTCTGTATCACTTCAAATAGATAGTGAAAGCTGACTAATGACATTAACAGTTAAGGACATCATTTTGTAATAATGGCTGGGAGATATCCTTGTTCATACTATTCTGTAAAAACATGACCTGAACAGACAAAACACTTTGCATGAATATCCCATTTATCAGACTAACAAACATAAAGTAATCAGAAAGTAGAAATTGTAATGCAGTCTGTGGAAATTCCATAACACAGGCTGTAATTTATGCAATAGTTAAAATAACCCCCCCAATCTGTTAAGAAATCTAGAGACAGAATATATATGGCCAGTTCCTTCTGTACCAGAAGAGCTACAATAACCCCCATATGTTTTTATACATTTGCTTTCTGTCAACCTGTTTGGCTAGTCAATAATATCAGTGAAGAAATTATATAACAAACATTAATGTATTTGTAGCAAAGAGACACTATCTGGCTGAAAACTAGAAAAATTTATGGAAAAAAACCCATGAACTACTTATATGACACACTGATATACCCTTATTTCTCAATGGTATTACGTCTGAAAAATGAGAGGTGATCAGAGCAGATGAAAGTTTTATGAAATGGACTCTTGTTTGTGAAATATTTTACCAAAAATGGCCTTACTGCTTCACGTACAGTCAAAAATATTCTGTTTTAAGTTAAGTATGATCATATGTTAAAAGATAAGGACACTATCTACATTTACCTACTCTGATCCCAGTTGGCTGCAAAAAGCAAAAGAATCTTCCTGCCACAGTGGTCACGATTTTCCAGTACTCCGGGGAACCCGTCTGTTAGAGCCCGTTTGATTCCTGGATCATCAGCCTTGAAGTTTTTGAACATATCTAGATTTAACTGGCGGTACTGGAAATACTGAGCTAGCAGTCTGAAGGCCTCAGTTTGGTGAAACTTTCTGGCTCGGAGGAATCTCAAGATGAAGGCATCATCTGTACGTAAAAACCCAATGTCAGGCCTTGTGATGATCATGTCCCTGACCTGCTGGATATCTTGGTGCAAAATGTCTGGGTTTTCATTCAGTTCCAGGCGGGCTTTCTCTATAGTCTCTGGACTAAGTCCAGCTTGTAAATGGGTCATCTCTGCAAAATACTCTTTTCCAAATCCTGAACTTCAGATAATTTAGTAGAAGTGCTGATCCCATTCAACTGATAGTCTGCTGTGAGCGTGAGCCATTCAGAAGCTTTTTGCTATCAAGCTGATATTTGACAAATGAAAGTGAAGAGTTTTTCTTATTCTTGCAGAAGGAGTAACAGTCAGTTCGCACGTAGTATAATCCATCCAAAGTAAGTGTTGTTTATTCCATCACTTACTAAAAGAAAAAGCACATTTATAAAAGAAAGATTAAATATGTGTATAAAGCTTACAGGAAAGCATTTCTGAAGTTTACATATTAACAAAATTGCTTTGTGTGCTTTGAATATATATATTTAAGCCTTCAGAAAAGCAATCTGGTTAATTGACAGTTAATCTATATCAACTTACTACTAGAACACAGTTTGAAAAGTTGTCTTATAGAAGTGTGGGAGTTCCAACAACCTGTAAATTTGAGCCCAGGATGACAAAAGCAGAAATATTAATAATTTTATTCCACCCCTAGCAGGAGTTATGTTTTGGCTTCTCAAGTGTGCAGATTTACACTTACCATAATAATAACTGGTTTGTTTGGTTTTATAACCCATACCATCAGCTTGTAGCTGTCCTTGAGTTAGTCCCAGAGCTGACTGTAAAATAAATTTAAAGGAAAAAAAAACCCCACAAAACCAAAAGTCCACCAACATCAATAGTGTTTTCTTCTTGGCAAAATCTCACTGAAAATATTTCCCATTGAGACTTAATACATCTTCATAGGAAACTTCCCTTGAATAAAGTGTTTAATGAATTTAATCTGACAGGGCCAGTGTTTTAGTTGAAGAGATGCATCTTATTCCAAATCCTGTTTTAAAATATCTTGTAGCTTTCCTGAACATCTAGTTCTGAATTTCATTTTCATTCCTGTACTTTACCTAGAATTTGTTTTTACAAGTGTTAGAAGAAAAGCTGCTTAAGTTGTTATGTATGAGCAAAATGGTACAGTGAATCTCTTACTTTTCAGTGACATAATTAGCAAGAGGCTGTCATCAAACTCTGTGTAGTTACACTTGTGTGAAATAAGATCAAGGCCTGTTCCAATGTGAAATGTGTGTGAAGAAAGATCAAGATCCATCCAATTATTCAGCCATCACAAAAACAGACAGGCAAACAAAAAACCCTACTGCTTAACTGATATCTCTCTCTTTCTAATATCCGGGGGGAAAAAAGTCACTTTTAAAAATTAAAAGGGAATTTCTTAGTGAAAGACATACTTTTTTGTATTTGAAGAAAGCTGTTTGGAAATGTATGAATTATTTATAGCAGTACAACCATTTCATTCAGCCACTTCCCTGGCCTCAGTGTTCTCATATCAAACAAAGAGGACAGCAACAGTCAGAGCATTTCTTCGTCCAGGGGCTGCTCAAAGTTACATTGCAGGACCTGAAAGTTAAACAGCACAAAGGATGCCCAAGTTCTCTGATTTGTGAGCTTGCATGTCATTGATAAAAAAAATAACATTTTGAGATGTTACAGCTGTAGCCCTGGCATCAGGTCCCTAAGTTTGAATGCAGAGAGTTTCTACATATGGGCTTAAAGAACATTTGTGGCAGGAGATAATCTTTGTGTTCAACAGCAATGTCTCTTAGAGTTGCCTGTGGGTGAGTCTAAGGAGAGTCTGTTAAGCAATCTCTGTATCCTCTGCAGAGCTGGAGTTATGAAGAGCAAAGCAATGTAACTGGTGATAAGCCAGCTTGGGAAAACTTGGGAAAAGGCAGAGCAAGGAGGAAAGAAGGCTGGCTGCCTTTTTGCAAGTCTCTATAGAGTACAAATGACTCCAGAAAAACAAATCCTGAAATTTTGAGGGGGTAATCTATGAGTGCAGGTTATTTGATTCTTAAAGGAATGTAAGTTGTACTAAGGGTGGATGGCAGACACAAAAGTAAAGTAGCTGTTATTTGCTTTCCTCTTGCCTTTAGTAGACAAGGTTAGGATAATTCTGATGATACCAGCTGGATTCCACTGACATAGGCCATGGGAAAATCAGGCTAATATTTTGTTCTTAAGATTTCAAATTAATGGTGGCTTTAGCGTTTCCTTGCATAAATCATGTTTTTACTTACAATTGCCTCCACAAACTAGTTAGGGTAGCTCAGTGCTTTTAAGAACGGCAGTGTACTATAAAAACTGGTTCCTTCTCTAGTTTTAACAAGTTATACCCTAAGGAGGCTCATTGTGCTCAAGGGTGCTCAGCAGAGGGGTGGAAGCAAGGACCTTGTTTAGGGTGTGTGCCAGCTCTGTCTCAGGGCTCAGTATAAACTTGAACATCTTTGGATCTCCTGTGACCTAGAATTACAGAAGCATAGAATCACAGAATAGCTTGGGTTGCAAGGGACTTTTAAATATCACATATTCCAACTACCTTGCCATGGGCAGGAACATCTTTCACTAGATCTGGTTGCTTAAAGCCCCATCCAGACTAGCTGAAAGGCTGCAATTATGTCTTCCCAGGCCCATCTTTTTTTCCAGGCTGAACACCACCAGCCTTCTCAATGTTTCTTCATAGGAGAGGTATTCCAGCCCTCTGACCATTTTTTCTGCCCTCCTCTGGACCTGGTACAACAGGTCCAAGGACTTGTGGCAGTCAACTCTGACCCCAGTTGGTTTATCTGTTTTCTGAGAGTTTATGGGGGTAGAACTGTCCCTTCCTCTTCTCCTTTTCTGATTCTTATCTCCACCAAGACGCTTCTTTAAAGGTCAGCTGCAGTGTGCTCCGGAAGAAAATGGGGTTAGACCAAGGAGAGAAAGTCTGGCTCTTCACATTTCCTTATAGGTACCCCAAGAATTAAGTGTCGAAAATTATGCTACTTATTATTATTAAAGTTTCCTATTGTTTTATTTACTTAAATGGATTAACACCCTTGATGTGCCAGGCAATGCCAAGGTGAGGGAGATATAGTTCTCTCCTGCCAGACATTGTTCCAAAAAGTGACCTACAAGCACTAAATCTAACAAATATATTTTAAAATTATTTCAGAGCATCCTCGTAGTGAGCTGAACTATACCCATGGATTACAGCTAACAGGTCAGTCTCTATAGGATATCCTGATTATGAGTCAGAACGGACTTTGCACTAAAACACTTTATTGGCATGTTATATATTGTATAGAATAATCCAAGATATATATGAACAATGTTGTCACCATCTGGATCACAACACAAATCATGAGGTTAGTAATCCAGTCTAGCATCATTGACTTCCAGGAGTCTGATTTATATCAGTGGATGATTTGGTTCTCCCACTGTTTACCTTGGCAATAAATTCAATGCTATATAGCTACCCTGTTTAATTATCATTGTTCTTTGTCAAGTGGTACTTATTTACTCTGATTCCCAAAGGTATAACAGAAGCATCTTCTCCATTTTCACCCCCTCTCGCTCATGGCAATTCCTTGTTCTTTTCTGGTGTATACAGTTCTGATTCATCTGTCAATTTTGCAGATGTTTACATCTTTGTTCTGTTGGGATTTTTTTCTCCCAAATGAAGATGCTGGCCTTTTATTCCCTATCTGAATATTGTTGCTGCGTGTTGACACACTAGACTTTTTGTTATAGTCTCGACAGCTGTTTTTCTGTGTTGTGACTCTTTGTTCCCAAAGGACTATTTGCTCTCGTAATGTCTTTTCACAGTTACTTACAATAAATCATTACTCCAAAGGAAAAAGAACAGATTTAAACATGGAAAAATAATTAACAGAGGTTTGAAACACAACATATTAATACAGAGAAAAGAGAAAGTTTCCACCAAAATTGTGGTGTCACATACCACTTCAGCTTATTCACTTTTAGTTCCAATAAGAGAAAAACAAGGGACAGAAAGTGGCTTCATGAGGGGTAAAATACTAAAAATGGGATACAGACTTCAGACAAACAGCTTATATTTTTGACTAACCCTCAAAAATATGACTGAGTTAATAATGAAATTTATATCAATACTTAACAATTAACTAAAATGAAAATAATATCTTTAAAAAGTAGCACATTCATAAGCAATTTCCATCTGAAGATGTTAACATGCTCTGCTGCTCTCTGATCAGTGATGTTTTTCAGATCAGCATTCAATCCCTATCTACTCTACATCCCCTGGAAAACTGGCCAAAATTTGTTCATGGTGATGATGATACTTGCTCCTGCCTGCTTAGCTGTGTCTCCAACACTGCTTGCCTCTTAAATCACTGCTCTCATATTCATTTGGTCCTTCACCATCCAGTCCAGGTCCTGAAAGATTTGAGCTGCCTCTGTCGACTGAGTGTTTTCCAGTCAGTCCAAAGCTATATGTCATGTAAAATTTCATTAGCACAGCTTTCAAACTGGGAACATACTGATTTGGTCCTCACCTGGTAATAGTAGACATCACTGTTACGATTTGTCTTATTATACTATTCCTAAGTCCTAGCTTTCATACAGATATTAGCTGCTAAAATCATGCCAGAAAAGAAGGGAGTGGGCAGGGAGGGAGGTAAAATGGTAATCTAGAATGATTTCATCCCGGAGTGTGGGTGTCATCTCATTAAATTTCTTTTAAAAATATTTTGATGCTAACTGTGGAAAACATCTCAGGGCTATGTTTTGCTTACCAGGGATTGCTTCATAAGGGCAGAGGAGAATGAATCCATAGCTATACTTACAGAAAGGGCTCCTGTGGCATTTATGACCTTGTGGTACCTTAGTAGGAACCTGCACTGGAAATGGAGTACTCAGACATAGACAAGGACAGACCCTGGCTCTGTGAACTAATTGCAAAAGAGTGATAAAAAAATATGACTCTTGTCTTTGGCCACTGGATCCTGGCATCCTCCACAAACATGGGGGAGATAGTAAACCCTGAGCGATTTGCCTTAGGTTACAGGGGACACATTTCACAGAGCTGGGAATAGACCATATATCTCCTGAGCCAAAGGCTTACACATTAACACCTGGGTGATATTTCCCCCCTATGCATAATTCTCTGCATCATGAGAAAAATATGAAGTCATATTGCACACAAGGTAATGGAGAGGTAGACACAGTGTTCCAGGTGTCCCGAGTGTAATACCGCTAGGTTGCAAGGGCACAATCAAAACCACCAAAAGCAAAGACCTGTAGTGTCCTGCTGTTGCTACAAGCTGACAAACGTCAGGAGAGGCTGACAAGTTTGCCTAATAGACGTGAAATAAAAAATTGTCTCATTATCTTTTGACCTGAAATATCCAAGGAATAGGACCACATACAGAGGAGGACAACCTAAACAACTTATAAATTAAAAAGTTAAACAAAACACTTGTGAATTTACTAAGGTTACTTCAATCTTTCTCTGAATCAGGTAAACTGCAAGTCCCTATGGGAATGTGAGGCCTGACCTGTGGCATGTCAAAAAAGCAGCAAACTCCAAGGGACTTCCATGTCAGTCACAAATTACTCCAAGGGTCACCATGTATAAAGTATTCCGGATGCTATTGGACAAAGAGGTCACTTTCTCCAATAATAGAGGGACTTCTTGCAGCAGAAATTATCAGCAGCATGCAAAACATGAATTCTAAGCCCTAAGACTGATAATTAAGCCATGTGTAGAAATCTGATACCGTGGAATCCTAGCATTGGTGCCTGGAAATCCTTAAATACACTATAGAAGTTGTGCTATGACAACAGCAACAAAGACATGCAGAAGGAGGAAAAAATATATTATGGAGTTATTTATTTCTACATCTTTAATAACATGAAGTGCATCTAATTTTACAGTTTGTTTGCTTCATATTTTAAAAATTACGTCCCTTTAAAAAATATGAGATGCAGTGGTAATGTATTTGTACCCTATTAGTGGGGCACAAATATAGACTCAGTTCTCTTTTACCTATTAAGCCAAAGAAAGGTGTCCCTGGTGTCCTGTGGGGTGGCAATGCAGGGAGGAAGGGAAAGGCAGGGACAGAGAGTAAAGAAGGAGGGAAGGAAGGCAGGAGGGAAGCAATGAAGGAAGGAAGGCAGGAGGGAAGGCAGGCAGGCAGGCAGGCAGGCAGGCAGGCAGGCAGGCAGGCAGGCAGGAAGGAAGGAAGGAAGGAAGGAAGGAAGGAAGGAAGGAGGGGAAGAAGAAGGGAGGAAGAGGATAAAGGAAAGAGGGATGGATTTATGCACCCACGAATCCATGTAATTCTCCTGGTTTTATCTCTCACTTCTGTTCTGAGCACAAATGTAAATGTATGCACACAGGTACTTCTTCCAAAAGTGTAGAAATTAATTTTAACATAATTTGACAATACCTTGTGGGTTTGTTTTCTCAGTGATGTAACATATCAGACTTAAGGAATTTATTTCTACAAATCCTACTAAAGGACAAAAAAAATACCCAACAATAACCCAAAACTATTTGGAAATCCTCAAACTAAGTTCTAAGAGCAGTATTGGTTTCAAGAGGTAAAGGACTTATAACTCACCTGCCAAAAACTATGTGAACTTCTGCTCACTGAACTTCTCACTCCATAGAAGACTGATGTTGCTACATTTTTTCTTATTGTTATTTTTACTAGTAGGACCTGATTGTCATATCTTGTTTACATATATGCCAGACACCACAGTAACAGGCTGAGAGAGACTATGATACTTGCTTGCCAAACAATAGCACAATTGCTTTAGTAACTGCACATTTAAATTAACAATTGCATTACTTTGCAGTCTTAGTTTGAAGGAAATACTCTTCATCCTTTTATGAGACTGGTTATTTGTACTTTAACTGACGTGGTCCTCTTAGGGAAGATGAGGCTGCTGTTACACGTTTCAAAGAAGCATCCTCTTCAAAGCACATAGAGTTTAAGGAATTATGACTCAGACTTATGGAGAGGATTCTGCAGTTCCTCCATTGCCAAACTCAATTATAGCGTTTACACTGCTACACAGTAGCACTCAGTGCTACTCAGTGTAAGAGTATCTGATCTTTGCAGTAGATTTTGAGTTATAAAGGGTGACCCACAAGGAAAACATTACAATATCTTTCCTTGTTCTGCATATGGCTTACAAAAGTCTAATTTTTAGAAAATAATCAAATCATTTTCAAAGCCAGATGAATCAACAGAATTCTTAGGACAATTCGTAGCATTTTATAACAGGTATATATCAGACATAATTATGCTGCCCCTGTAAACTTCAAGCCGGGATAGAGAGTACAAACCAGAGAAAGCTCTGTAAGGTCATCTGACTTATCGTTATATGAAGAAGAAAACTGTTACCTTTGCTATGCAGAGCATGGCATAATACTGTTATATAATACGTCATTTAGATGTTGGCATTAGTATTTAGTACTGGAGAAAATCCATGTTGTCATCTGGTTACTCAGAAAGCACATGAAAGCAGCCTTTCTGTAATTTAATTTTTCCTTCCAAATATGATCCAGTCACTGTTTAGTGATGGACAACAAGTAACCATCTGCTCCTTAACTTCATTATTCCTTGAGCTTGTTTAGATTGAGGAATCAGCAGTTTAAAAAGGGAAAGCTCACTTTCCCCTAAGACATTCCCCATCTTCCTATAATTAAACCATTGTAAAGAGAATTAAAGTCAGGCCAGTAGCACACAGCTTCTCCAGCTGTTATTTTGCTTTGTGTTTATTTTCTGTAGAAAGCTCTTTCTGAACACCCTCACTGCCAGCAGAGACCACAAGTTAAATTTTGACTTCCTGCAGCAAAGCATCCACAGGGCAGGAGCAGTTTAATCCACTTCTCTGCACCCATTATTCATCACTGCTTGCCACTGGGAAAGCACTGACTGACGTGGTACATTCCCTTCCCTGTTTAATCCCTCACCCTTTCGGGTTGAATATATCTGGTCAAAACAGGCATCAATTTGCTTAGGAGCAGACAGTTATCTGGTGCTGTTTGGTAACATCCTATCTGTTGGCACAGGCTGGATTCTCTACTTGGTCTCTTAAGTCCCAGTTTTAACCCTTTCCCCTCCATCCTCACATCGCTCCCCTGCTCTGAAACTGAATTTGGACTTTTCCTTCTAACTTGTGCTATTTCCCATGCTTGCCCAACTCCTGGGCTTCTGAGCTGTTTTTTGCAGCCCCATGCCCTCTTTCAAGAATGGTTGATGCTGTTGACAAAGGCAGGAGGGGAAGAAGTGACAGGAAAATGAGGAATGGGAGGTAATGGGGGCAAAGAGGAAAGGAATTAAGGGAGCAGAGCAGAGAGAAGAGGAGATAGGGAAGGCAGAAAACAGGACAGCAGGAGGCGGAGAAGTAGGACAAGGAGGACTAGGGGCAGAAGAGGCAGGGTAGATAAGAGGCAGGAGGCAGGAAGCAGGGCAGAAAAGAGGGAGGGGAAGAAGAGCAGGAAGGGGAGGTAGGGAAAGTCGGGCAGGGAGGAAAAGCAGGGCAGGCAGGGGAAGTAGGACAGGCAGGGAAATCAGGGAGCAGGGCAAGAAAGAGGGACAGGACAAACGGAGCAGGATAAGGAGGCTGGGAGGGAGCAGGCCAAGTAAGAAGCAGAGAAGTCAGGGAGCAGGGCAGACAGATCGCAGAGAGTCATGGTAGGCACGGGAGGCAAGTAGTAGAGGCAGGGGACATGGGGATATGGAGGCAGGGGAGGCAGGGAGCAGGAGAAGGAGGCAGTCAAGGCAAGCGTGAGGCAGACAAACAGGCAGGACAGGAGGAGAGGCAGGGAGCAAGAGAGGCAAAAGGAAGGGAGTGGGGCAGGCAGGAGGCAGGAGGCAGCAGGCAGGGAGCAGGGCAGGCAGCGGGCAGAGAGCAGGTTAGGCAACTGGTAGGGAGCAGGCAGTGGGCAAGAATCATGGCAGGCAGGAGGCAGAGTAGGGAGAAGGGAGTAGAGCAGGGAGAAGGGAGCAGGGCAGGAAGCAGACAGGCAGCAGGCAGAGAGCAGGGTAGTCAGTAGGCAGGAAGCACGAGAGGCAGGAGGTAGGGCAGGAGCAGAGAGCAGGGCAGGGAGCAGGCAGGCGGCAGGGAACAGGGAGCAGGCAGGCAGGCGGCAGGGAACAGGGAGCAGGCGGGCAGTAGGCAAGGAGCAGGGAGCAGGCAAGGAGGAGGGAGCAGGCAGGGAGCAGGGCAGGAAGGGAGTAGGGAGCAGCTGACAGGGAGCAGGGCAGGCAGCAGGGAAGGGGGAGCAGACAGGGAGCAGGGAGGCAGCAGGCAGCAGGGAGGCAGCAGGGAGCAGGGAGGCAGCAGGGAGCAGGGAGGCAGCAGGGAGCAGGGAGGCAGCAGGCAGCAGGCAGGCAGCAGGGAGTAGGCAGCAGGCAGGGAGCGGGGAGCGGCCCCTGCCCGCGGCGCCGCGGGGCTGCGGCCGGAGCTGTCCGCCCGGCGGTGCTGAATCGCCGCCGCTCGGGCCCGGAGGCGCAGGCCGGGGGAGGAGGAACGCGCGGCTGGAGCGCGGCGAGCCGCCTGCTGCAAACCGAGAAAAGACAAATCCAAATACCTGCACGGCGCCGGCAGCTGCCTCGGGGCGGCGGGGGATGGTTTTCTGCCCCCCCGCAGGTTTCCGTGCTGTTGAGTTGGGTGGGTGAGAAAGATCTCCCGGCTCCCAGGTTCAGGCTCAGATCTCTCTAGAAAACTGTGAATGAGCGAGCTCCAGCTCCACGGGGTTAGGGTTTTTTTTTTTTGGTCTTTTTTTTTTTTTTTTTGGTAGGAGGCGTGTGCACCAAAGCCTCTGTCCTTCCACTCGGCTGCCTTCCCCCTGGGTCCTAAGCCCTCCTGCCGCTCCCAGGCTGCGGGCTCAGCTCTCGCCACCGCCGAGGGAGTGGTGACAAAGGAACTGCTGGCAGCCGGGAAAGCAGCAGCGCAGGCAGCCGGTGCAAGGCTTGCACCTGGTGGAGCTGGCTTCACCACCCTTTTTTTCTCACGTTCACCCCTTTCCCAGTGAAACTCGTGGAGAGCACCGTCTCCCGTGGCGTTTACTGCCGCTACGGCAAGAGTAATCTTAGTGGACCATGTACGCCTTAATGAACGTGGCAACCTGGGTTTATAGGAGAAGTTCATCTAGGTCAGATTACGGGTTTGTCTAGCTCTGCGTGCTTTCACCATCAGCAGCCTCAGAAAAGATCTAGTGAAGAATATAAAACAGCACAAACTTCACCTCTGCACTAGCCCAGCCCCTCTCCCAAGCAGTTTCAGTTCAGGGATTTCTCCAGCAATGTGATACCTAGGCTTTCAAGGTGTATTTGTTCCTTGAACTTGCACAGTGTCTGCTAGAACACCTATACATTTCTAGAAAATCCTTTCATAGTAAGCTCCAAAGGCCATCTGCCTGGTTCACAAACTATCACCTCGTTTTCATCGTAAAGATCTGTAAGCTTTATCTAGTGCCATAGAAAGGGCAGGAGACAGGAACTTCTCATTAAATTAGGTCCTGAAAAATCACTTACCATATGAGACTTGTGCTAAGCAGCCAAATTCATATTCAACTGCTTTGATCAACACAGTAAGCCCAACTAAGTGTACCAGCAAAGGGCAATTCTTCTGCTACCTCTGTGTGTTGTGGAGGATAATTCTTGGGAAGTGGTGGATTAAAGTCAGCTGACTGTCTTGGACATCTCTTGAGTCAGATACTGAAGGATCTTGCACACTAAAGAAGTGAGTGATAAAGGATAAAGATAGTGAATAACTTCTGCATAACCAATGGCTAAAAAGAGTAGGATTTTTCAGCATGGTAAGAAAGAGGTAAGTGTAAATAAAACAGTGGTGTGGGTTTTTTTTCATAGTTTATAATATTTTTAATAATGAACAGCATGGGGAAGATGAATTGAAATAATCTCTCAATATCATTTCCAGTTCAGAGAGTAGAATAAAAGAAACCCACTAGGGGCTAGCTTTGAATCAAATCAAAGGACATATTTCTTCACAAAATATTGTGTTTAGTGAATCTGTAGAACTCATTTCCACAGAAATCCAGGCTTCTCTTGGACCTACTCACTGAAAAAAATCTAATAAGGATTTTTAAAAATGAAGTAATGATCTCTGCCCCAGGAAGTCCCTGTTCCGCAACTTGCTGATGGCTGGGGTAATACTTGGGAAGGAATGACTATATTCTTGCCATACTCTTATTTTTTGTCTTAGCCATCCACTGATGATCACTGCTAGAGCTAGGCACTGGACCTTTGATCTGACCCAGTACTGGCTGCTCTTATATTCTTATACGCAAAGTAGACTTTGAGAATGTGAATGCACCAGGAACACACTCAGCTTTGCTTTCCCTTGAAAGGTGAACAGCCAGTGGTTTCATTCTGTTTGAAAGAGTGTATATCCAGATGGAGTCATTTGCTTTTTAGAGGAAACCCCACAATATTAATGAGCAAAGCCAAAATGAGTCTGTGGAGAACATGTCTTGTGCTTTTTGAATGCTTTGTGTGCACAACCATTAATTTAACCCACAGTATGTTTAAAACTGGAGAATGAGATATTTGCATCCTTTGACCCAATCACATTAACTAGAATAGATGAACCAACAGCTCAAAGGCAGAGAGTTCAAAACTTGCACAAGGATATTTCTCCCAACACTTGATGCGAGAACATTTCTAGCCCCAGGGAAGTTAGTAGTCAGTTAGTAACCAGTTTCATTAGATTTTTACTTTCTGCATAGAGATCAGTTTGGAAATAAAAAAAAAAGTTTTCTGTCTTCATAATCCTGTTGCCAGCTTTGACTCTTACACATATGATAAAGATTAATGTACTATGTACTGTAACTATGCAGTTCTTTCCTGGGAATTGCTAATAATATTAAGTGAAATTAACATGACTCTATAAACCTGCTGCTTTAGGCAGTCAAATGAGTTGCCAAATTTGATGTATGTTTAGTATTTAGGGATTTAATGTCTTTATTTGGTTTATTAATTTGAGCTGGTTTTTTTCCCCCTTAGTGTTGCTGTTAGGTGAGTAGTGCATGCTAATCCACTAGATACTTGTCGTATCACAGTGCTATGGCTGAAGTAAGTCTTTAAAAATATTACAGCAAGGCCTTGTACTGATCCTACTGCAAATATTCTCAGTTTTCTTTCTCATCACCACTTCATCGCTTCCTCATAATTTTCTCTCCACAAAGGCTGTTCTGTACTCTGAAGAATGTTTCAGGTCTTGTATTTTGCTTTGTCCCAGTCATTACACATAAATGGAAGTTATGATCTCAGAAAAAAAGCGATGTTGAACATATAAAACCTTCAGTTTCATAATGGTATGTATGTTTGGAACATAAGGAATTCCCTCATTGATGTATACAGACTGGAGCCATATCCTTTTCTCATTTACAGTGTTGAACGGGTTGAGCTAGAGGGAGAAAATTGTGTCAGTAATCACAGTTTGTCATTGAGTGCGTAGAGGGAACAGATCATTTTGGAAGGCGGAGGATATTTTACTCAGCCTTTCTGAAAGCAAATTTGATGCTAAATTTATTCTAACCTGACTGTCCCTGTCATCACACATATCGATCCTCTGTTTTAATGGAGAGCAATGAAATCACAATCTTGAAAAGAGAATGTATATTTTCAGCACCAATGGAAAGGATCCATGTATAGGAACTAAGAAGGAAGCCATGGAAGAGCAGAGTGGCTCTATGGTCTAGGTGTGATAAATAATTTCTATGGGATCTACTCTGTTTGCAGCAAAACATTGTGTCTTCAATCAATAACATTAAACACAGTCTCTTGTTTTCGACTCTCAAAAAGTGCTGTGAAGCCATGAGCTAGTTTGCACATTTTTGCATTTCTGATATTACAAAGCCTCAAACCACTGAAATATTTCAGTTCATCACAATAAGGAATGGATTTTTTTTCAATCCTCAAAAAATTCCAAAGAACTAAAAAATTGTTTTCTCTCTGCTTTAAAATTAAACATATATATAGCTACATTACACAAAAAATACATTGATATAAAGCATCTTATAGGGTTAATGTTTGTGGTTGGTGGGCATATATAAGGAGAGAAACAGATGTAAAAATTTATGTAATTCAATATGTATATACTATCATTTACTCTTCCAATATGATTTAAATATTTAAAAGTTCTTTACAGCTCAAGAATAGGGAATTTGAAAAATAATACGACATGTAATGTCCCTGTATCTTTAATTTTTTTATTAATAATGTGCTGCAAGTTTCTAAAATTAACAGACAATGTTAATATTTAATTGGCCACTCATTCTTTTCCCCTCATCTACAATTACCATCTGGTCTTATTTCTTTTGAAAATAACTGCATTGAAAGCCCCATGAGATTAAAAAATACTAATGCTAAAACTGCTTAGACCCAATACGTCATTATTCTTAAGGGAGAAGTAACTCTTAGATCCCAGTTCAGAGGGATTCCCATTATAAATCCTCCGGTGTTACCTAAACCTTTAAAATATTTAAAAATTTATAGCTAAGAATGCAGAACATATGCAAATGGATTGTTTATATGATTTATTTAATAAGAAAGGTCCAGGTTTTGCCATTTTTACTTTTGATGAAGAGATATCACTCCTTGGCTGAGTTCACATGCAATTTCTTCTTCTGCTGCTCTCAGAATAGGCTATAACTGGGACATGAGCAAGGTTTTTACCTTTTGCTTGTAGATGTGTGAAGCTGAAATGTTCACAACTCTACGGGAATTCCAGAAGCCAGCGAGGAGATCAAGCACAGAGTTGGAGGCCAGCAGCAGAAGTCAGGTAAAGTCAAGCTCTCAGAACTGCTATCCAGAATTTCCTCAACTCTTGCCTAACTCTGAATAGCCTAAATCCCAAAGCTGTCTTACGTGGGTATTGTGAAGTTCCTCGTGTAGATCCAGGCTTGGCTCCAAAGAGCAATCATCACCCAAAAAACCACAAGCGTCTCTCTGATAGCCTAATCATGTGGGTGTTGGAAATGATTACTTTAAGTCCAGATGTGCTTTTTAAGTCAAGTGTGGACTTAGTCTCATATTTTCAGTCAGTTTAACTTGGCAGCACTGACGGCTGACTTAGAGTGATGCCTGAGACTTAAATCACCTGGAGACCTGCTCCTAATTGAGTTCAATTACTCACAAAGTCAGTGTTACTCTGTCTAAACAATAATGGTGCTGTCTTGCCAAACCATTTGGTAGAGGGAAATTAATAACAAGGTGCCACGTTCACATAGCTAGCACCTAAATTATACAAACTTTTGAAAAATAGCATGGCAAAGCTTAGCCTTATTGCCTAAAGAAGTGAAGATGATAATTAGTGTTCTTCCTGACTGAGAAGTAAGACAACCTAAGGAAAGCAGGCATGACAGAAAAAATAATCCCCTAGGGAGGCAAGTGATCCAGGTAAGTCCAGTAAGAAGGTTTAGGACGGCTGTTACAGAATTAATTATTAAAAAATCCTCTTGCAAAAAAAAACCAAACTGGCTGCTTTCAGGTGTCTTACTACATTGGGATCAGTTTGCACATATTAATCTCAGATGTGATTTGTTAGAAGGTTGAAATATGTATGCTGTATACTCTTAACTCTCCACTGTGTTAAACTCAGGGTTCCTTATCTTCCCAAAGCCTGTTGTATATTTTCCAAATGCAGCCTACTGCTATGCATCTGTCCAAAATAACTTTAGTTGTGGAGCAAAAAGTACAAGAATATCACTTCCGAAGTCAGAAAAAAAAGGATCTAAAGGTTAGTAGTTTGACTGGAATAGTTAGAGTTAATAGGATACTCATCTGATTGCTTAGTTTGTTATGTGATGATATATTTCTGAAATATTTTAAACTGAATGATGCACAAATGAATGCAGCTTTGGATGGGAATAACGTAAATTAGCAACAGTAATAATGACTGTGAGCTCTTCTATGTGTAAACAACCATATGTGCAATATAAATTCAATTATCTCAATGTCACTGAGGTACAGAATAAATTCACATTTGTGACTGAATAGCTGCAGCGATTTTTGTTGACCAATAAAACAGATGGAGGACAATCTTATTCTGTATAGCTGAAATCTGTCTATTGAAAACTGAAGTATATGAACAAATATGCATACACGTACAAAAAATAAAGGCAAATACTATGGCTGCAGTCCTCAGCAGATATGAATCAATATAACTCCATTCGCTATAGTAAAGGTGTGCTAATTTACACCAGCCAGCACAGGGGTAAATGTGTGTGTATAAAACAAATATTAGGCCTATCAGCAGTCTGACATTTTACATTACCACTTAATCCAGGAATGTAAAGGATGCAACAATCTGCTGAAACCACTCTGCAGTAGTTTTATCCCTCCTGGGATGCAGTGCTAGAATCAGGTTCTAAACAGTATCAACATCATCTTGCAAACACTGGGTATTCTTTAAAGTCATTGGGGAGCCCCGGCACAATTCATCCAGAATATATATCAAGCAGAGGGGCATACAGCAATCATGTACTTTTTAACAGGCAGGAGGCTTTTTGCTTGTCATAGCTGGTGAGCCCCCAGGGAGGTGAGGCTGCTTCCATCCTGATTCCCAATATATGCTGATTCAGTCATTAAAATGTGCATTCATCTTCCTTCTCCCAAGACCTGGCTGTGCACAGCAGGTTTAACTAAATTGCCAATAAGAAAGCCTCTTAAATCATCTGCAGTCCTGACTGGCAGCCTCACAAACAGATGCAGTAACTGATGCTGAGTCAATTGGAGTCTGTTCAGCAGCAGCTTTGCACTTCTGTGTGTACCAGCTAGGGTTTTTTCATAATCATTAATGAGCAAGTACATTGAAGAGGGAGGGAGGAGGGGCAGAGGAAGAGTGAGAAAAACTGTTGGGAAGGAGAAGGTGAGACTATTGAAAAATTCTCATTACCTTGTCTGCATGGATACCCTCTCTGCAGCTGCAGGATAAAAGGAACAACTTCTTCCCTTAAGTGCTCCTAGCTTCAGGGTACAGAAGACTGTTAATCAGCTTGTTCTCATGCAGCAGGGACCTGCAGGAGGGCTGGCTGGAGAAGTGCCAAAGACTGTCACATCACACATCCTGAGAAATCTCTCCCCTTCGCTGAGATTTTAATGGCTTTGGGGCATGTCTCTGTGTGTGTGCACGCGTGTGTCTATGTATGAGAAAGAGGAAATGTATTCCCTTGTCACTCTTCCGTGTCTCTCATATACTACTGCAAATACCTACTTTTTCCTATATGTATACATGTAAGGTGGTTTCAATAGCTGCTCGCAAAAGTGCTGGAAAGGAGAATGGATTCTGGCAGTGAGCCCTCTTTGTCAGGTATATTGGAGTCTATTGTGGCTGTAAGATCCTTGGAGAGGCACAAGGTCCAAGGAAATCTTTAACTGGGTGATGAAGCTTAGTTTTTGCCGAATTACCTGGGTACAATTTTCTTTGTTTCCCTTTCAGTAAAAGATCATGATTTAAACTTGGGCTGAGATTTTCTAGAGAGGACTTGGTCTGGCCCTTCCTGATACAGGAGTTATGGTCAATACCATGACAGTATGCAGCAGTTTGCTCCATGCTAGTGTTAGAGTATCAGTCCATCACTCTATTATGTGCTGCACACTATGCACAGAAGTCTAGAAGTCATTAAATTGAATTGGCTCTCTCCATATATTGGATGTCTCATTGCAGAACAGGCACTGGCCAAGTCCTGCTGTTGAACATTGTCACAGACCTGCAGCACCCTTCAGAGGTGTCAAGCACTCTGCATGGGTGAATAACCAGATGATGGAGTGGCTCAACATGGGTGCTTGTGAGCTACAGTCTCTCTCCTCTTGCCTCTCTTGCCTGTTGTTGGAGTTTTTTTCCATGAAACTGCAGTGCAATATAAAGAGATGGCAAGTGTCTACTTGTCTTAGACATTTCTGAAAACCATGAGCTTCTCAGCATCTCTGAAAAGCTATAGACAAATGTAAAACCTAGGTGGAAAAGTCTGGCCATATAGGACTCAAACCAGATTTTTTGAACTCCCTCCTTGGATTCCAAACTTATCTCTGTAATCACATATAACTGTGAGAGCTGGAAAACATTAAAGAAAAATAAAAGGAAAAAGACAAAGAAAAGGAAAAAGAGAAAGTGAAAGAATATGGAAATGGAAGATAAAAAGAGAAATCAAATGTCTTTAAAAAGAAAAGCTCATAGACTTTATATAGAGGGACTTTGCTAGCTAAGAATTATAAATTACCAGTAAGTAACTTGTCTCTAGCAAGATCAGAAGTAAGACAGGTACTTTAGATCTCCAAAGAAATGACTCCACTCTATGCCACAGAGAGAGAAACAATTGGTGGAAAGAGACCTCATAAAGAACATTTGTCAGTGTAATTGGTATCCGAGTGATGAAAGTATCAGTAGTCAATAGCAGTTAGTGGAAAAAGTGTTTTACCTTTTTTGCACCATCTGTAGTGTGAAAAGTCTAGTCTATTTGGGGAGAAAATAGTTCCACACACTCTAGATATTATCACTGTATTTCTGAATGCCCAGTTCAGTCTACTGACTTTTCTTCCTCCTGCATCTTGGCCTGTGGTCAAACAGATGTTCACCAAATACCAAGCCAGATCACTGTAAAAAATGCAGAAACTATTCCAATAATCTCTTTTTATTTTCTACAATGAAAATTCTATGTCAGGTTTTCTTAAAAAAACAGTGACATCCAAAACTTGAACAGAATATGTTTCTTTCCCCATAAAGAATTGATGAAATAACTTGTTAAAATCAGCACATTCCCTAACATATACTAGATTTAAAGCACAAATCAGGGTTTTTTTCTGCTACAGAACAAATTAGAGACTGAGGGCTTTTCCTGGATACATTTTGGGAAAGAATGTGAATTTGACCTCCATTTTGAAAGATTATTCTTCTCCATAATTTAATGGATAAATCTCTCTTCTTTGTTGGATTCAAAGCTCTCTTTATTTTCAGACAAAGTATATTTGATTTTCTTTTTGGTTTTTTATTTGTTTGGGGTTTTTTTTCCTTACATTGACCCTCTGGGGGGCAGGACAGCTACAAACCCTACGGTTTATTTATAGAGAGTGATCAAGTTTCTAGATAATTTTACTTTTTTAGGCCAAGAAAACTAACTCTGGAAGGACATGTCTCTGTTACATGATGGGTTTGCGCTGTATGGGGCTGTTGAATCCACCAGGTACGGCAGAGCACTGTGCAGGGAACTGGTCCAGACCCACAGGCAGGATAGGGATGTTTATGTGGCTATATTGCCTTTGCATTCACACAGAAGGAAATTGCTGTCTGCAATCCCAGTAGCTCATTTGACATCTATACCCACCTGAAACTGTCCCTTTCAAGTAAGAGCAACAGGTGATATTTCATATGATTTCTAATTAGTGTCATACAGAGTGACAAAAACAAATCCCTGGCTTTACTGACTACACCAGGAAAAATATTTTCCAGTTGTGACATTTTGGTTTGGGTTTTTTTTTTTGTGACCACACTATACTGGTGTCTCACAATCTTTCTGTAATCAGCAAGTGCCCCAAAGTCTCTCTCCTACTCTGTCATTTTCATCTGAAACTCCCAATTTGCAGTTCGTGTTATAAGCTTGTTAAGTGTGTGGCTTTGCACATCATGCAATTAAATTTCATCCCATTTCTAATACTCCACTCTCAAGGTCATTTAGTTTTTCCCATATGATATTATAGTCTGCCTCTCTGTTGAGCTTTGTGTCATCACTGAACTTCATTAGTACACTCCAATGAAGATGTTAAAAAAATCAATCCCAAATGTTTAAGGTTTTCCACTAATGATAGTTATTTCCAGACCAATTACTCTTTTATTTTGCTGATTCTAATCTCATATTTCTTGCTACTTGCTTCATAAAACCTCTATAAACAACAATTTCCTATAAGGTGTTGGTAGTTAGCTACGATACAGATCAATCAGGTTTGGCTTGGATTTTGCAAAGATCTAGTTGTCCTTTGGTATCAAAAAGTACAATAACCATCTGACCAATCTAACACTACTAAATGCATAATTAATTTTATTGTGGTTTGTATTTAATTTTCTGCTTTGAAATATTTACCACTTCAAAATGTGTATTAATTTCACATCCAATTGAGATGAAATTTTTGATTCTGGATTCTTTTCCTTTCCCTTTCTTATATATGGGTAGTGCGCTTTCTGCTTTCTGGTCAGCAGGTACTCCTCCATGCTTCATTAAAAACTCAGAATGTTTTCCAGATTACATTGTTTAAATCACCTTATTTCTCAAAAGACCACATTGAGCATTCCTTCACCCTCTATGTGATCATTTCTGTCTCTGTGAATTTACTTCTATTAGCCATTTAGCCTCTACTTCCATCTCATCAACATAATCTTTCTTACTGAAAAATGAGGCAAAATATTAATTTGGATCTGGAGCATTATTGGGTTTCATATTTAGCCCATCCTCACTACACACTGGAATAATTTCCTTATTTATTTATATGAAAAGAAAGTTTCACTATTTGTTTTAATTTTATTTGCACAGTCTAACCTTGGTTTTTTATGAATTCATACCCCTTGCGCTTTATTTTTTACAGAAGGCGTGGATTACTGTCTTTTGCCAGCTCCAAACAGTATCTGGTTCTTCCCTTCACTATTACTTCTAGTGCACTTACTCCATCACTTTTTGTAATAATCATCAATGAGATCGATGGTCTGCGGCACCTTGTTCATGCTGCTAGAACCAGGAAGGCGTATGAAAACCTGCCTGGTCTCAGAAAGAGTTGTGACTGCTCGAGCAGGACAGAAAGCAAAGGACTGAAGATTCCTCAGTTCTCCTTGTGTCATCCTGTGGCTTCCAGAGGGGGGCAGAGTGAGCAAGCATTTCTGGGTGAAGTGTTGTCTTCTTAAAACCGGTCAAAACCTTTTCAGTCGTGCAGAGGCACATCCGAGGTTTGCTACGTCTACCCCAGAAACATATTTGTCTCTGCTGTTCCTCGTATTGAGGTACTTGGTGCAGGCGTATCACCACAGGGCATGAGAACGTGTTGTGTAAAACAACCGCTACATACACATTTGGAAACTGCTGAGGGAACCCATTGATGTGACATATTTGAAGCAACAAAATTAAATCCCTGGTTTATATTGAAGGCTCAGAGGGATGACTGAACATATGGCATGAACATATAAAGTTGCCACCTCAGCAGAGAAGCCCGAACATGCTGGATATGAATATACTCACTGCTAATTTAGCTTATTTCCTCTGACTTTAAAGCTCACTGGAAGAGCAACATTTCACAGAGGAAGTGCTCTGAGAATGCGTGAATGACAAGTTATTCCAGTACACCTTGCCATAGTCCGATGAAGTGCAGGAGTCCTCAGTGTAGTTTCTGTTAGTTCAGTGCCTGTCGTTATTACCTTTAATAGTAAATGGAGAATCCTACAGTACTCAAATTGAGGTCTATGCCTTATTCCCATTTCTCTTATGTATCTGGTAAATGACAGTGAAAAAAATCATTACTTTGCCCAAGATTTTCTTCCTCATAGACCTAGGGCAGTAACGTTAGCCTAGAGCACAGAGATGTTATAGGTCCTAGTTATTTAATAGGTGATGTAATTTCTGAATCACCAAAAAAAAAGGTGTAAAAGAAGACCAGAATGTTATTATGGCAAATAGACTAGAAATCTTTGAGGATACAATTTAACTTAACTTCTTTGAAGGAAGGTGTTTTAAATGTTAAAGAACCATTTTTCTAAAGCAGACACTGTTTTTGTAATAGTCAAAAGTGACACCACAAAACAAGGGTTTGAGACAGAGCCAAAATATTTTCTAATGCTTTAAACTGGAATGAGAATTTCTCAGCCTTGAAGCATGACAGCCATTCTGGAGTTTATTTTTCTGGTTTTGAAAGCTGAGTTGTATTTAGCTATGGGATCTGACAAGTTTCTACTGCCTTACATCACCCCTTCTCACTTGGCAGCACAGAAGGTGTCTCACACTAATGCTGTCAAGCTAAAGCTCCACTGAGAGGACAGCGATGAATGATAGTTTAAGTCCATTGAGCTTGTGTTGGGTAGGCGACGGATAAAGGACAGATATGTGAAGCATCAAGAACTATAAATTGACATGAAAATCTCCATTGCATATAACCTAGTTCTCTGTGTAGTCAAGATGAGGTTGTTTCCTGACAAAGCAGGGGTCTTTCCTAATCAGTTTTCCCCACAAACCTGCACATCCATAACAGGTTTGTTTCCTTGAATTACTGTCCCTGGCAAACAGTCCCATACCCTTAGTAGGAAGAACATAGCTCTGGGAGAACATTAACCATCATGAAAGAAAACAATCATCCTTTGACCTATATGCCCCTATACCCCACTTACTAGTCTCCAGCTATGCATGCAGGCTCAGTGTACCATTCCTTATGTGAATGAATTTCAATCTCAACAAGATGAGCACAGTCAATGCTATAATTGCTCAGTGAGTGATTTTTAAACACTTTCAATATTGCCAAATTAAACCAAATTTCCCCCATAACAAGGCTGCTCATTAATGCCTCTTGAAAGACAGTTTCATGACATCTAGAAATAGGTTCTGGATCCATAAAATTGTACTCTATGAGAGTATTTCAGTTCATCTCATGATGTAATTATCCATGACCAGAAATACACAGAGCCAGCAGTCACTAGCCAACAGATCAAGTATTAATTGGAAGCCTGAAGCTCTAAAACATCCAACAGCACCACTTCCTTAGATGATTTCTGCTTTTTAATTACCCTGTTGTTGTGGATGCCTTTTTGTTGTGGATACAGCTAGGACACAGGGGTTTATTACCTACTTCCAGTTCTGAGACAATGCTCATATTCCATGGGCTGCATGATATAGGCTTTCCTCTAGATCTTAACAGTCTCTTTCAGTAAAGGGCAGTGCAATGACTGTGTGTCACTGTTTCAGCTCCCTCCTGTTGTGTTTACCTACTCTGCCTGGAGACATGCAGGATTGCATCCCCAGGAATTCCAGGTGCTGGATATTGTGACATACTCAGAATAAGATACCCTAAAAAATACTTTTAAAAGAGCGGGGAGGCTGTTCTACTAATGCAGCCTGATATCCCATTTTGCATTATTATTTATGTTAAGCATGTATAAAAATCAAAATATGTATTAAATTATAACATGTTTTAAATAATAAGACATGTATTAGTGGCACTTAAAGACATGGTTTAGTGGTGAACTTGCTAATGTTAGTTTAACATTTGGACTCAGTGATCTTAAGGGTCTTTTCCAACATAAATGATTCTATGATTCTATGACTCTAATAACATATGATGTGTTGCAAAGCCAGAAGAAAGGCTTCCCTCCTGAAACAAAAGGAATTTACAGCTAGATGCAATGCCAAAAACTGCTCCCTGCAAAGGTGAGAAGAAAAGAAAGCCTAAGTTTGGCAAATGCTTTCAATATCAGAGCTAACTACCCTTTAGCTAAACCTTGAATACTACTATAATCGTTGTGGAATAGGGAGCTAGTCAAGCCAACTGATCTGTCAGATGAAAAGAAAACCTCAGATGGCAATCTGTCTGGATGGGGTGGATCTGCCACTTTTCTCATGTAGGATATGCCTAAGGGATTTGAAGTACTAGATCTGCTAAACATCTACTAAAAGGGCATATACCTGTTACTGTTAACTTGTATTTGTTCGTCTTGTAACCAAGATGTGGTTAGGGACCTATGGGCCAGAGAAGCTCTCCTCTCCAGCTTTAGGCTCCAAATTGTAGAGGTCTGGGCAGGAATTCCTCCAGTGTCAGGGTCCTCACTTGCAGGAGACTCCTGTTTGGCAAAGTAAAAGGTTCTAATCAACTGAGTCCAAAGTCAACTCCCTCACTAAAAAGAACTACTGTGAAGAATGCTAGAAGAAATGCCTTCCCTTGGAAGCTCCTTTCAAGCTGTGGCTCTTCAGCTCAGCCATGCCTCTGCTACATTACCGTTGTGTGTGTCCAGTTCAAATACCTCCTCGGTCCTGACCCTGATCCTGACAGACCGACTTGCTTCCTGGCATGACCCTGGACCAGTCTGATCACAATGGACTTGCAGGGCTGTCACTGGATTAAGACTGACCCTGATTGCTGTCCCTGGACCTGATCCTGACCTAGACTGTTTAAACTTCTTGACTTCTTGTTGGGGAGGTCACAGATCCTGCCTGCCTTGTCTTTACGCTCTGCTCCTAGCTCCCCTTCCCTTTCAGAGCAACTTGCCCTTGCTGCTCTCTGACATCTGGGAAACATAAATGAATGTTCCTTTTCACAGTGAATTGGCAGCTAAAAGACACTTCATGAGTTTAAAGACATCCCAAAGCATCCCAGATGATGCTGTCTAAGGCTCTGTGGCTGATTCATGAGAACAGCAAAGCAGCAGAGTATCATAGACTCACAGAAGCATTACTTGGGAAGTGCTTCTGGAGATGTCTAGTCCAATCTCCTGTCCAGAGCAGCACCATTGCTAATATCAGGTCAAGTCAGCTGTGGCTTTGTCCATCTCAGTTTTGAAAACTTCCAAATATGAAAGGTATCTGTACAACCTGTTTCAGCAGTGCAATACCCACCTAGTGACTTTCTTTTCTTGATGTCAACCTCCCAAGCTGCAATTTGTGGCAAGTTACGGTTACACAATAATCAAATTTCTCAGGTCTCCATGGACTGAGCAGTGACACTTATGATGTCAGCTGTTGTACCTTATCCAACATTGTCCACAGATTGTACTGAGAGTACACTTTATAACATCATCCAAATCTTTGATGCATGTGATCATTTGGGCCTCAGTATCAGCACCTAGGTTACTGTTATGGTCTTCATCTTGACACTGAGCTTTTATTCACTACTCTTTAAGCCTAAAGATCCAGCTTATTTTCAACTCACCTAACAGTCCATCCAAATAATGCTTACTTCCAACCCTTACTGCTTCATCTTCCAAAGAAGTATGGTGTGTCAGATGGTGCCAAAGTTGAGGNGAGGAGGCTGAGGGGAAACCTTATTGCTCTCTACAACTACCTGAGAGGAGGTTGTGGAGAGGAGGGAGCTGGCCTCTTCTCCCAAGTGACAGGTGACAGGACAAGGTGGAATGGCTTCAAGCTCTGCCAGGGTAGGTTCGTTGGACACTGGCAAAGGCTGCCCAGGGAGGTGCTTGAGTCACCATCCCTGGAGGTACTTAAAAGACAGGTGGATGAGGTGCTGAGGGGCATGGTGTAATGGTTGATAGGAACGGTTGGACTCAATGATCCTGGGGGTCTTTTCCAACCTAGTGATTCTGCCACAGCTGCTCTTTTATGGCTATCTATGGCTACTCTCTTGTCCACAGTGCTCTGGCTGAATTACTGTCCCATAGGTATTTGTGCCCACAGATCTGTCTCTAGTCATCCACAGCCTCTCTAATGCACAGACACTACTAGTCTGCTTTGCATTGGTTTTCATGATGAGTCACTTCTAGTCTGTGTAATTTGGAGCTACGTAGTCTAGTCTGAGTCTCATTTCTCTTACCATGGAACTCTATTTCTGCCCCACCCTGGGTAAACAGGGACATTCTTCCAGTACCTCATTTCTGTGATTAAGTCCTTCTACTACAAAAATCTGACTTCTCCTCAAGGTCCTGTGAAGCTTCTCTTCCAACCCAGACGCTTTCCTGTTGGTTTGGAGGTTTTTTTAAACTTTAAAAAAATTTATCTTTTTTTTTAAATATGCCTGTAAAATGAGATACTTGCAGTACACCTGTATCTTTCCAGTAGACTGCTGTGTATGTGGGCTGCAGGCTATATTACTCAGATGAAAAGGTCCATCGTTCTGGGTACCTGCTGGAGGCCTGAGCTGGGTAGATATAGGCATAACCCTGGCCATTATACCTACTGGAACTGCCTTGTATTGATCTGAACATCAAACCACTCATGGGTTTTGTTTGAGGCATACTCAGTTATTCCCCTCCAGAACAGATCCCAGGACAAAACTAACCTGCATGCTGTGCTGCTGGTCAGGGAAATGGGACCCCGAGTGGAACAATGAGTAATCCAAGCTGACGGGCTAGTGACCTCTTGACCCTTAGATAAAGAGCTCATTGTTGATGCTGTTAACACAGGGAAAAGAGTGATCCAAATCTTCTTAAGTATTTCCAATAGATGGACAGTCTGACAGGGGCAAGACATCTTGATTGACATCTTTTGGTGAATGAAGAGAAAAGACTGCATTGGCCAAGTGTCACTTGTGTTTCTGTCATAGGACAGTTAAGGCATACTTTGCCAATTTGTAGTTGCTGCATTTTTTCTCAAATATCCCACTAAGTGCTAAGTAAAAGAAATAACATAATGCTACTTATTCTTTTGCGATGAAATGGAAACAGAACTGCAGAGTTCACTTTTGATGAGGGCTTACTGCAGACTAGCATGGCTGAATTTTGGAGCATGGAAAGTATAATAACAGGAAAAATGGTGAAAATGTTCCCAGCAGTATTTTTCATGTAAAAAACCTGGGTAGAAACCTCCATGCCACTTTTTTTTTTTCCTGAAAGCTTTGTGACACGTTAATAATGCAGATACGGCTTTTGCTAAAGCTGTAGGATCTCATCAACATAGCTGAAGAACCTTACGAAAGTCTCTCAGGTCAGCAAACTTACAACTGCTGTTTCAGGAGGAGACAGCAATGCTTTGGAGAACACCAGGCAAACTGCTCTGAGGGGATAGTGGCAATCCTTCTCACACTCTGGATTCTGGCAGCACTGAATACCAAACCGACATTGAATACCAAACAGCAAGTGATGCAGTTGTGGAAGGGGAAGAGAAAAAGTGTTACTGCAGAAACACAGTGACTAATTGGACACTTCAGATTATGACAGCCAGACTGTTGCTAGGAGTGAGAAACTGTTAATAGTCTTATATAATAGACATTTACAACTAATATTATCAACGGTTTTCCCAAAGGTAGGCTGTGTTCTTTTCAGACAAACACATCCACTTTCTACCTTATTTCTTGCACTAGATGAATCATAAATACCGATTCAGATAGATATGAAATACCTTATAGTTGTTTCTCTTCTGCATTTGGAATTCAGCAGAAGCATGTTTCTATCCCATATGATACCCTGGATAAAGGATATGCCTGTGATAAAGAAGGGTGAGAAATCTGCTAAAGAAGCATAGATAATGTAAATTAAAGAGGAAGTGGGTAAGGGTCTTCCTGAACACACTAATCATTAAACAACTTGAAGAATGCAGCACTGCAAAAATTTGAAGGATTATTACTACAATCATCATATTTAAAAGGGTGGGTGAAGATTTCAGCATATAACCTGGTTAGTGTAATATAGTCTAATACCAATATTCAAAGCAATGGGGTTAATTTGAAGCAATACACAACAATATATAATAAAAACTTCTAAAGAAAACCGTACCATTTAAATGACTACTGTAGTCATTTAGCTTGTCTAAAATTTTACACCCTGAGAATGAGGCATCCTCTTCTGATGTGAAGTTTTGTAACCTGTCCATGTCTCTAGGAGACATCCCTTTGAATGGATCTGCACTGTCTGGCTGGCCTTGAGGATAGTATAGTGCAGAATAAAAACACCTCTAGCAACTACATACACCTTCCTATTCCACACAGGATAGATGAAAAAATTAGAGAAGAACTGTGCAGGTTGTTACAGGAGGATGCTACTCAGTTCAGCTTCTTTGCACTGACAACACTCTGCTTGCACTTACACGTATTCAAATCTCCTACCCGTATTTATCAAACAAGGCATTGTTTAAATGTCAACAAAGCTGGAATCTTGCCTCAGGATTATTTTACTTTATTGCTATAGCACCTGCTACAGCAGCTAAACATAACACATAGTAATATCTGATTCATCTGCTCTCATTGGGCTGCTTTTACTACCAGCCTGACTGCTGAATTCAAGGAAAATTTTTGGTAGAACTGAGATCTTCAAATCAAATGGCTGGCAGTAGTTCAGCCAGCTGTAGATTTTAGTGCCCTTCAAAAGTTGTTGATGTTTAGAAAACTGGTTGGTCACTTTGGAGGCACTGTGGGTTTTTGAGAGTCTGAATGGAGGTAACATGAGACTTCAGACTAGGATTTCTCATAAATGTGCCCCCAAAACTCGCTTTAAAAACAATAGACAAACCCTGCATTTCTCAAACATCTAGGGAATCATTTGATTAAGACTTACCCTTTAAGGTCTCTTAAAATCTAGCGTAGAGAGGGACAAGCAGGGGTGTGCTGATACGACCCCTGGATCTATTCCTGGAAGAGCATAAATCCACTTACTTTTTGGTGAAGAGCATGGAAAAACATGCGAGGAGGAATTGACGGTGTACTTACAAAGGGAACAGCAGGTTCTGAAATTAAACTAGGTGATAAGCTTTCAGCTCAGAAAATCAAAGATCTCCTGCAATGTGCCATTAAAAACTGCTACAGCACCAGTTAGTGCAGTGTCATCTGATCAAACAAACTGTAGGATATGAACACAGCAAAGGATTGGATCAGATAAGCAGCTCAGGACTGCTTCCCTCTGTTACAAAAATGTGTGCTTTATCTCACTACTTTCCTGACGTTGTCATGGCACAACACGTAAATGGATTGGACAAAGAAGAAATACTTTGTTCCCTTCCTTGTCTGCCACAAATGGGTTTGCTTTGTTAAAGACAGAAGACACCACACATTAATGTGCCATTCCCCACCTGATGCCTGTCCACCATCCTTATTCAGAGCAGCTGGAGAGCAGCTGCATCTGCTTCTCTCTGTGGTGTATATTTGTTGAATGGGTTTCAGGTGACTGTGTTGGCACATAGTCAGCGATCAAACCTAGCTGTCACCAGGGGGTAATGACTGATGTGTAATTCAGAATATCCAAGCATATACACCTTTGCAGAAGCCTTGGAGGTAAGGAATATGGGCTAGCTGCAGAAATAAACAGCTTAGATTTGTGCAATTTGTGGAATTATTTATGCTTCTACCTCTGTCTTAAATACAGGAAAACTGAACTTAATGAGTTCAATCATTAATTAAAGTCTGAGAGGAAGCAGACTAGAACTTTCTATCTTATATTAAATATATAAGCATGATAATGCCCTACTAACTGTTCTGGGCCTGTTCTTTTTCATTTTCTTCCATGTTTAACATTGTCAGTAAATTCCAGTACGAGCAGCTTGCTGCCACTTTGGATTAACACAAAAGTGACTATAAGAAATAGTCACAACTATTTGATTATATAGTTTTAACTGTTTCATAATAGTCAAATAACCAGCCAATGCAGCATGTATTATACAGAGATCCTGTTCATTATTATGGTCTAAACTTGCACAAGCCCCAGGAAAGCACTGAGCAGGGGTGTGCATAGCAGTGCACAGAAATCCAAGCCTCAACCAAGTCACTAAAAACTATGTACACGTTTAAGTTAAGATAAACTACAATACTCAGAATGATACTTATCAGTACCCAATAATCATGAATGGTAACAAAAGAGAACGTACTATCATTCATTCAACAGCTACAATAAGAGATGTTCTGGTATGTTATGCTAAAATATCATTGTACATGGCTGTTCGCAACACAGTGTGTTATTACTGTTGGCCTCAGCCAAGCACAGGTGGGAAAAGAAATGACTTATTACAAGCTGCTCCAAGGAATGCCCAATACCTTGTAGCCTCTGCTTCCAGGTTTCAGAGTGGCTGTGGTGAACACCAAATTGCACAGTACAAGTCACAATCCCTTGGGTCACAGGTACAAGAAGAACTGGATGTAGAAATAGAAAAAGACAACTTTTGTTTGCATTCATTAATCTGCTCATGTTGAGAGACTGCCATATTCTTCTTGTATATGATAAGACTGCTTAGTAGATCTTGATTTGTGGTGAGCATTAATTAAATATGATTTAATTATGCAAGCATTTTGAGATAAAGCAGATAATGTCAAAACAAAAGGAACACAAATACAAGCAAATAAGAAAGGAAGAACCTGAAAAATTCAGGTTGGTTCTTTTCTATATTGTTCCTGTTTTATATTTGTAATTGATTGATTTGATCAGAAATCAGGAGTGAATGGTAACTCAAAGCTGAGGACATCTGCTCTATTTTTTCATCCCAGTTATTTTCAGATTCTATATGTTAAAAGAGAAAGGGAAACATTACTTTATATTACAACACCAACATTTATCTTCATTATAGAAATTATTCAGTCATTAATTATTACAGAAAGATCATTTTATGGTGAAAATATTAGCAATAGTAATTGGAGTATGCTTCATGTCATAAATTTAATACATTGTGAATGACTAGTTATATATATTAGCATTTAAATGAATCACTACTACTTAACAACAACAGAGGAGGTCCAGGACAGGTTTGTTGAATTGATGGAGTAGTGGGAAGAGATGATACTTGAGGAAAAAAGTGTGTTTGCTTAAAGGTTTCCAAAATGTTTGAGTAAGAATCAATATCTGGTTTTGATCCAGATATCATTTTTGATGTTCTGTAGATTAGTTTTGTGAGTTCAATGCTAAACATCTGGAGAATGGGGATCAATAAAGGCAAAAAAAAATCTTAACAAATATCAGACATTATTTAAATTAGCAAAGACAGTTTCAAAGGATTATACCATCTCTAGTAGAGGGAATATAGACTAAATAACCAGATAAGATGAAAGCAGAGCAATTCACTTTCAATGAATACAGTTATCCATGTCAAACCCCTGTTGAAATCAATGGCATTTTTTAGAATTGTATTGCATAACTAAACATTTCTGGTAAATATCATAATCCCTCTTGACCTCTGTCTAAGAAAGTACCTAGCAAATGCTGGAAAGATTTGTGGTGGGGTAATGCCAAGGTTAAAGTTTTAAGGAAGATCGGGCACATTTTTAAAGGAAGAGATACAACTAAGAAGGTGATGTGATCAGTATATTAAATAACAAAAGGAAGATATCATGAAGAACAGATGTTTGATCCTCGTCCTTTAGATTACCACAAGGACAAGATATATCCATACTGAAAGACAATAGACATAAAATAGTACTATTTCTACCATTTACAATTAACCCATGCAGTTCATTGCCACAGGATACTACTGAAGGAAGTAGCCTAATAAACTCCAGAAAAGAGCAGCATTTGCAGCTCAACCTGAGATGAGAGCATAAGAAATATGAGTCTGATGCTTTCAGGTATCAAGGCAGGGTCAGCTGGATCTCAAAGAAAAGCTTTCCTTTGGTGGCCCAGTTTAGAAGTGAGCAGAAATGCTACGATTGAAGGGTAGAAGTTACAATAGAAGAACTGCTGCTTTGTAATTCCATCACAGCTTTTGCCTCTGGTTTTACAAAACTGGAGAACAGGATTTGGTATTTACTGGGAAATATATTAAAATGTCAGTGTGTGTGTCATGCCTTCTTAGTGTTTGTGATTCATATTCCTACAAATCACTAGAAAGACAGGAATATGTTTAGTGTTTTATTTATCTCAGTCAGTTGAACGTCTGAATGGCACTGAGGATTTAGCATTGAAATCAAGTTAGTTATGTATCACAAGATAAACAGAGTTTGCATCTTATAATTCTAAACCAAAAAGTATTTTAAAACAAATCATAGGTTAGTGGTTATAAAGAAGATGAGGCCTTGGTTATACTAAATTAAATACTCAGCTCTGAGTCATAATTCCTATGTGAATTCAAACAACTTATTTAACTTCCATGCATTCGAGCTTCCCCACACCTTCATATTCTGCCTAATGAAGATGCTGGTAAATCATTAAGTGCATTCTGTATTGCAGACATGAAAAAAATGTTATGTAAATGCAAGATGTTCTTACTGAGCTTTGTTCTGAAGATCCTATGAGTCAGATTTCTATAGTTGTCACGCCACGTCAAATAAATGTAATTATATAGTGACATCATAGGTAGGGACATTTATCTGAGCAAATTTCTCCAAGAGAGTAGTTGCTTGGTATCCAACATACATCTTGGAATAATAGGAGTCATGGTGGTGTGTTCTCTTAATTTCTCCACCTATTTTTTTTCCTGTCTCTCTCTTAATTTCTCTCTTATGTCACCTACAAGCAGTACTCTAGGTCTGTCAAAAAGTGCTGATTTTCTGTTACAAGAAGCAGCACCATGGACATTAGCTGAGTGTAGCCCAGGAACCGCATTCCTATGCTGTCCTCCCTTTCCCAACAACAGTCAACACAGCTCCTTAGCAGCGAGGGATATACTGATGATTTTAGCAGTGTGCATCATGCAAAGGTGTTCTGCTACATCTGCTCCGAATTACAAAAAAATGGAATTTAAATAATAATCATCTGTATTACTCAGCAGATTTGATTATGCCTTGCTGCTGTGCCTTTTGAATCCATGCTGGTTCTTTTTCTCCTTAGGGGGAAATCTTTGCCACCTCGCAGATGCTGAATGATGCTGCAGGGTGCATTTAGGCAACTGAGAGGAGACTCACAAGTCTTGAGACTACAGTTGGGAGTGAACTTACTTCTATCTGCCCAGGCTAGCTGCAGGGTAAAGGACAGGATGAAGGCTGCATGCAAGAGATCATTAGATTAAATGCTCCCAGCAACAGTGCCAACAGGAATAGATTGTGTAGAAAACGCAAACTCAGCGACACTTCAGGCAATGTGCATGGTGAGTTCTTGTCTGCAACTGCAGATCACCGTGCTGTTCTCTGTGAGCAGTGTCACCTCCTTGTATCCTGGATCAGACCCAGGAGAAAGATCTTTTGCACAACAGATTAAAGAAGTAACAAAAACACACTGAAGACATCCAGACAAAAGAACAGCTTTCTGCTTGTAGCAAATGGTATGATACAAGGAGTAGTGTTTTCTTTTTTCCTATGTTCCTTATTTCATGTATATACAGGTAAAATAAACAACCCTTTTGAGCATTGGTGAAGTCACTAGGAATTGTAGATGACCTTCTCCATTTTATGAATGAAATCCTAGATTAAGTCTCCGTTCTATGATTTTGGTTCCAGCTTCTCATAGAAGTGTTGGTGTTGATGGGCATGGAAACGCATGTTTTCCTTCAAGCACAATAGCGATAACCTAGGAACCCCAGCACAACCTCCCTGCTCAATACGGTTCAACCTCAGCCTGAACTGTACTGCTACTGGGCAGGGAACAGTTCAGATTCTCGTAAATCATTCACTCAGATGCTGAGGACTGGAAATGTTGGTGTTATAAAGTGGACGGCAGAATAGATTCCCTCATCTATTTCACACAGCTGACAAACAATAATGCCCTTAAGCCTCTCCCCAGCTGGCCCAGGTTCAGATGACCAGCACAGTAATGAAAGTCTCCATATCCTATTAGCAGTTCTCAGGCCATCCATAGTTCATTGAAGAAATGTCTGCTCTGAGCTGAGATGGATGGCTTCCTCTGTAATGAAAATAAAGTAAGAAGTAAGATTGCAGGAGGAAGACCTGTTTCTATTTCATCCTTATGCAGGGGGAATGATACTTGAAAGGGAGGGAGGGAGAGATTTGTTAAGTATCTGGTGCCTTTGTTTCATGTAACAAAGGAACGGCAAATGGTAACACATTCATAATTCTAGCACCAGTTTTGACATAATAGGACAAAATGGTGCCTGAGGATTCCTGTGTATCAAGCAGATGGGCCATCCATTATTTTCCTTTAGGTCAGGGGTCATCCTAAAACGAGAGTCAGCAATCATTTTGCAGGGTATAACAAAACCATATTTTTCCCCTGCTTCTTAATCCCAGAAAGCACTACTGTCCTCTACTTTTGTCCACATACATTATCATTTTTGTCTATTATCTGTATCCCCAGAGACCTAATAGTCTTTTCTTCAGTGAGGCTTGATCTGGAGCAGCTGTAAGCTTTGCTGCAGGCAGTGTCTACAACTGCTTGCCTCTTGGTCAGTGTCAGTTCCCTGGGGGAAGGGAGGCATTCACTTCATTATTAGGAGCATGGAAAAAAAAATCCTATATTCATTTAGATCCAGAATAAATATGTAATATTTGGAACAAAAGAACCATGTTCCAGTCCAGCTGGCAGTGCTTTTACCATTGCCATTCTTCAAGGCCAGCTCCTGCTTAACGCATGCATTAAGGTCATTTATTTAAAAATAATGGAATGTGTGGCAAAATCCCTTTTTTTCCTCTGTCAGTCTAAATTTCACCTTCCAGCATCTCTCATTGATCCTCAAGCACTAAGAGCTTGTGTAAAACAGCAGTTTTGTAATAATAAAGATTGTTCGATTACAGTACTTGGGAGAAGAGAGCAATAGCAAAGAACAAGCTTAGCTGTTCGGTTTGTTGGGTTTTTTTTTTTAAATAAACAGGCTTATGTCTTATTTTGTCATATAATTTTGTACTATTATTCAGGTGTAAGGGAAATGCGAATTTTGTCTGTAAATTGCTTCTTCCATTACAGAGGTAAAAATAGAAGCCAATAAAAGGCTGTATTGTCAGCTTACTAATGGATATCCTAGTACTTTATATGATTACTCAAAGCAAGCACCTGCCCTTCAAGTCTGTTCACATGATTTTTGCTGTAGGTGTCCAGCATGGCCCTTTATGTACGTTCCTTTCTATTTGAGACAAATTAGAAATGGACTCTGACTGTCTTTGTTTCAAGATGGAACTAAACCTGCAAAGGTGCAGCCTTGTACAGGCTTAGGATAAAATCCTGGCTCTATCAGCAGTAATGAACATGACCACTTACTTTAATAGAAGAAAAAGATTATAAGACGATAAGAATCTCACCAGTAATGTGCAAAACCTATGTAAGTCAGATTGCCTTTTTAGTAGACTCCAGGATGAAGTAGTGCATGGAGGCTCCTTCTTCCAAAGACCATTCAGAAAGGCTAATCAAGATTAAAGTGAAATGTACTTCACAGATAACATTAAATCTGTGCATCCTTTGGTGCCACCTTCCAAAAATGTAAGCTGAGTCTAAAGCAACGGTAGTAATTAAAAGCTGAGCATGAATTCTGAGATAGCATGTCTAGAGGGTGATTTATGCTTCCTTCCTTACCTTAGATGGTAAGATTATCCTTATCCTTACCTTCAAACAGGCTTTCATCCTCATCTTTGTCCTCATCTTTGTCCTGATCATAACTTACATTGGAATAAAACCACATCTGTGACCTTTTTAGATGATTAACATTGAGCTGAGTTTTGAATTAAGTTTTTTCTGCTTTTTAGAGAGATCTTGTGAAGTAAGCTAATCCTGCTGTAGAAAAGTAGGAAGATTTGCTCACGTAATTATTTTTTATATAATCATTTTTTGTAACATAAGCAATACTTGATTTTGAATAGAAACTTTTACTTAGAGCCAAGGAAATCTTTCCTTGGGGTTGGAGTAATGGAATAAGCCATTTTTAGTGCCTTGGAAAGGGGAAAATACTGTATTTTTAATGTGGGTCATAAAGTTATTAAAAGCTACACAACCTTTTTATTATTTGGCTAATATTGACTAGTTCTAATGATAATAATAGAAACATTAGTAGTGTTTTATTGGAGTTGCCTTTAAAAAGTAGCTACTAATTGAGAGCTTTCTAGGAACCTCAACTACAATGGCCAGAAATGAAACAGATTTGGGGATTTACCTCATATTTCTTTCTTGCCAAATTTTGTGGGCTTGGACTGATTCTGAATGAATTACAAGAATGATATCTTTTTACATTTACAATTGATAAACACCACTGAACTATTATCCAGTTTTAAACAAATTCCTAAGTAAAAATTTCAAACATGCCCAGCTTTCAAATATTTCTGAGGAAAGAAATCCATACCACTGTCAGAGAAACGTGTCCCCTAAATGTGCGCCCTGAATTTAAAGGGCTGATAAAGAAGCTAAAATGTAGGCTTGTGGTATGAATTCTAGAAGTTACCCAAACAATTAAATCCCCATCCTGTTTCTGACTACTTTTTAAGTCATGTATTCTCAGTATTTAGATCAACCCTGTGACCCTACTTTGTGGCTTCCAAAACCTGATTTGCTGCTATATATGAGGCTTTTAACTTTTTTTTGTTTATTTATGGTGACATACTCTGACAATCATGTTGGATCTAGTACAACCAGTCATTTCAAACGTCCTGCAAAAACAGATGTATCACTTGTAAGTTTTTCCCTCTCAAAGGCAAGTTCCAAACCCTTTTGAAGATATTTTGTTGGCAATTACTTCATCTCCAAGGTGAAGATAACTATTGGAAGGGATTGAGACCAGTCTTGCCATCTCTTCATCATTTACAACTGTTTTCCCTCAATGCACGTACTTCACTCTAATTACTGTTAATAGGAGCTGGTTGTGCAGTCTGAGGAAGTCTGAATTAGTTGCTGTTCATTCAGCAGAGATGAGGATGTTTGTGACTAAGTAAAACCCTGCCATTCTGCATGCTTAGCATATAGCACTAATTGGACCACCACCTTGTCAATATTGAAAGGCTATGGAGGGGAGGAGCAATTTTGTCTTTCTTTTGTATGGTTTACATGAAGGTCAAGACGACTTGCAGCTGCTTCATTCTGGGAAATAAAAGAGTGGCTTCCTTTCCTCTTCCAGCTCCTGTCCTTTCCTCTTCACCTTCATCTTTCACCAGCAAGACACAGAAAAAAAATCCCCTGAATCAAACAAAAAAAAAAAAGGGAAAAGAAGGTTGGAAAGGAAACTTTTGAGCAGCCTTAACTGCTATGCATTACACCCCTGGGAGGAAATAAAGCTCCAGCCAAAGAGCTGCAGCCCTGAAGACAGGTGATTTTATACATGGGTGCTTGTTTCTGCTAACTCAGCTTCAGAGTCCAGGCACATATAACTGAGTTACAGCAGGAGTGTGTATTGGCAATGCTATAGTGACTGTTAGAGCAGTAGGCTGTAAGTTGGTACACCATTTTAAGTCAATCATGTGTCTAGGTCCTAGTTTAATGTAATATTTAAATCTTGCTTAGGTATTTGTTTCAATCTCAGCTTAGGTTTGTTTGGTTTGTTTTGTGTTTAGCTTGAATGGCTTGTATGTCAACTTTGCTGTGTCTACAAAATCTCATGATAAACAGAACAAAGGGCTGGTTTAACTAAACTGATCTACAGTCTGGCCTGAAATTAAATTAGTCAGTTTGCTGAAAGAGGTAAGATTGTAGACAGTGCCTGTGTGCTTCCCTTGGAAACACAGGATCAATCTGTTAAAGCGCAGCTATGGAGAGTACCACATCATTCATTTTTTCCAGTCTAATATGAAATTACCTTTATTAATTACGAGTTCTCCAGAATAATACTATATAATGTATTTACCTGACTTTTTTTAAAAATGTGCTTGTTTATTCTTACCTTATTCCTTACCTGTTCCCTTAGCCTCTATGAATGAAGAAAATAAGCTTTTATGTCTGCAATCCTGTTTATATTTGATAAAATGCTACCTATTGCTAATGCCTTGCCTAAGTTCTCAGTGAAAAAGTACAAACAATTTTTGCTAACAAATCGGAAGAAAACATTATTACCAAAAAGGCAGTAATCTTATGGCTGGCTCCTCTGTAAACTGCTAATATCCCATAGCATGAGACACCCTACTAATCTACATCTCTTTTTCAAAACACCTTCTGTTAGAAAAGAGTAGTCACCTACATATAAATAGCAAAGTATCCTGAGCATTTTGGAGCTTGTAGTCATGTTTAACAGTCNCTTGAATGGCTTGTATGTCAACTTTGCTGTGTCTACAAAATCTCATGATAAACAGAACAAAGGGCTGGTTTAACTAAACTGATCTACAGTCTGGCCTGAAATTAAATTAGTTAGTTTGCTGAAAGAGGTAAGATTGTAGACAGTGCCTGTGTGCTTCCCTTGGAAACACAGGATCAATCTGTTAAAGCGCAGCTATGGAGAGTACCACATCATTCATTTTTTCCAGTCTAATATGAAATTACCTTTATTAATTACGAGTTCTCCAGAATAATACTATATAATGTATTTACCTGACTTTTTTTAAAAATGTGCTTGTTTATTCTTACCTTATTCCTTACCTGTTCCCTTAGCCTCTATGAATGAAGAAAATAAGCTTTTATGTCTGCAATCCTGTTTATATTTGATAAAATGCTACCTATTGCTAATGCCTTGCCTAAGTTCTCAGTGAAAAAGTACAAACAATTTTTGCTAACAAATCGGAAGAAAACATTATTACCAAAAAGGCAGTAATCTTATGGCTGGCTCCTCTGTAAACTGCTAATATCCCATAGCATGAGACACCCTACTAATCTACATCTCTTTTTCAAAGCACCTTCTGTTAGAAAAGAGTAGTCACCTACATATAAATAGCAAAGTATCCTGAGCATTTTGGAGCTTGTAGTCATGTTTAACAGTCTCATTTCTTTGCTCTCCATAGCTTTTGTACCACATACCCATCTTTCTGGCATGAACATGTCACAACCTCAAAATAATCTCAGCCTTCCTTCAGTCAGACTTCCTCCAGCTTCACTCAAAGCCTCCTGAAGAACAACTTTCTCATCACTGCCTCTGAGGACTGTCCTGAAGGCTGCCTCTCTCACCAAGCCCCTACCAGGCACAATGCCCTGGCAGAGCTGTCTCTTGCAGAGTTTCCTTCATCCTGACTGGAAGCACCCTTTAAATTGTCCAGGGACATGCAGGTTTTTCTACACTTGGAAATGAAAAAGGGTAAGGCCGCAGGCTCAAGCTATGTCCATGATATCCTGTAACGTTTAGTAGCATGTACCCTACCGCAGATGGCTCTGGCCCATGAGAACTGCAGTCTCCATACAACGCTGAAATGCTTTCCAAGGTGACACAAGACCATAGGATACTCTAGATTTATATAGAGATGAAGATTCCCTGTGGCTTCCTTGTTTTAGTTTTGGGGTAGAAGGAGGATGAGGTACAGAGATGGGGCCTGTGCATCTACTCTCAGGGTCAGAAAACACCTCTTGGACCTGATCAGTTTAATAAAGACCTTGTCTGGGCATAGAAATGGAAAATACAGAGAATATATACTACTCTCTAGTCAACTACATATTTCATAAAGGGGAATTGAAGATCTATTTAGTCTTCCTTCTTTCCGCCTACCTTCTAGCACCCTGAAGTCACCTGCACTTTACAGTTTTGAAACCATCTGCACTTCTCTGCTGGCTCTACCAGCTCAGTGTGACTTAGGCGGTGGCCAGCTCTAGGTTCTCTCCCTTTGTTTCAGGAAGATTTAAAACACAGTGTTTTGCTGGGTGCAATATTACCAGAGGGATTTGGATTGATATTTTATCTGAAAAGTAACCAACCAAGAATCACTTTGAAATGCAGAAATTATCACAAAAAAAGTCTAAATTACAACTGGTTGATTTATTAGAAAGCTGGGTTTTTTTTTTCCAAATGCCATCACATTGGATTTTTTAAGTTGTAAATACACAGTCATTGAATTCAAATGTTCAAATAAGGTTATTTCTTACAAAAAGAAAATATTGTTCTCTAAGCTGCACAATGAACAAGTACAAGAATATAATAACTGGTGGGGTCCACTTAACGCTAATAATGCTAGGGGAAATAGTAGGTACGTTATTTTAATGTGCCTTATTATAATCAGGTAACTGGGCGCAAGTGGTGTTCCCCAGAGCTCACTGCTGGGTCCAGTTCTTTTCAATACTTTCATCAATTCAATCAAAGGGATTGAATGCAACCTTAGTAAGCTCGTGGATGACACAAAGCTGGGAGGAAGTGTCAATCTACTTGAGAGTAGGAGGTTCTCCAGAGGGATCTGAACAGGCTGGATTGATGGGCTAAAGTCAGTGGGTTGAGATCCAATAAGACCAAGTGCAGAGTCCTGCACTTGGGACACAACAATCCCATGCAGCTAGAGAAGGCATTACATACTATGTTTGGTCAACCATGCTTAGACTTAGGGAAATTAAACACTTCAGGAATGAACTGGTCTCATTCCAGCTCCTCAAAGTTCTCCCACTGGTAAGATGAACATCAGTGGGCTTATTTCTACTTCAGATGATGGAATAATTTATATCTCTGTACCAAATGACCAGTTACCAAATGAATACATATTCACAGACACAGCTTACGCTGAACACCAAATAAACTGCATGAGTACTGCTCCTGACCTGCTAGCTTTGCTCCTGTTTCTTCCCTGATATCACTTAGTATGGGACAGAGTGATTTTTACATTATCCTCCAAAATGAAATGATGCACAGGTTAAAAATAATGAAAAATCCCTGGTACTGAAGAGAACTTCCAGTCTTGCACCACTGCCAATAGCTGGGCTAAGGGCATTTTTGTGGAGCTTCTCAGCATGTTTGTGTTCGGGAATGCCTTTGGTGTGAACATACTTCTCCGTGTTAATGGGAGAAAGTATAAACAGTCTGAAGCTTACTGCATCTGTTAGTCCAGATTTAATGGTGCGTAAGCAAGCATCCACTTTCTAATACCATTAAATTCATTTCACTAAGGAGTGTTTGGCTCCATTTGATTTTGGAGTAGAAAAATGTTTTCACATTCCAAGGCCCAGATGACCATGGACATCAGCAGTTCAGCTCTACATTTGAAGCAGGTCAAAGCAAATAGGAAACCCTTCTCCTCTCCTATTTCCTGATTTTCATTTGAAGGAGTGCCTAGTGCACAGTCTGAAAGGGACTGAAGTTGCAAACTCTATCCAGGACTGTGATGTCACTTTAAAGAGGCCAGAATCACCAATGTATTCCCACCATTCCATCTAAATGCAACCTTTCAATTCATCTAGAAAGTCAGGATCCCCATTAATGTATGATTGTAGATTTTTGACTTTTCTGGCATATTTTAAAGTAGAAATGGTCACACTTATGGTCATTTATATCAGAAGGACTTCAAACTATTGAGTAACACTTGAAAGAAGTGAGTTTTAAAAACAAGATAAAGAGAGATTCCATCAGCAGATAGGTCTTACCTGTCTTTTATCACAAAGACAGGAATTTTCTGCCTGTTCTACTGCCATCAGATGCCAATCCCTCAAGCTGCTGCAGGCTAATCCACCTGCTCCTTGTTCCTTCTTACCAGCAGAGATATACAAAATACCACTGGGAAAATGATGCTTTCATGCTACAGAAACCAGCAAACCAGAAGTAAAGCAAGGCACAGCTGCTGCCTTGAGAAGCCCCAGCCTGAACTCCAGGCTGAGCACTCGTCTTAGCCACAGGCTGCAGAGCAAAGCAGAAGCAACAAAAGTGAATTGCTCAAGGGAAAGCAAAAGTTTGAACATGAAGCAAATGAAGCATGAAAAACGAAGCAGTGAACCAAACAATTATTCACCACTACAAGAAAATCCATTAAAGAAAAACAAAGCCATTTACAATAGTGCAGCTGGGGGAGGTAGAGATGAAAGCATGGAAAACAATCCCCCCTGAAAAGCTATCTTGAAATTCTCGGACTGAGGAAGAAAAGTAGAAGCGGGAAAAAAGTGATGGGGGAAAGAAAAATATCAAAATGCAAATTAGCAAGCATCGTTAGTGGCCTCATTCCAAAACAGGAAAGGAAAAGACTAAACAAGAACTATCATCTTTCTGGGTATGGTGATACTTCATCATGTGCAATCACTGAGATTAGATACAAAAAGCTCATGGAAATGGTGAAGTAAAAGGTAAAAATGGGGATTTTTTCCTCTAATAATATTCAAAATACTGTACAGTCATCACAACTGTGTGGTTCTGTGGCTGGGTTCACAAACAATAAATATGATTGAGGTGTGTGTTTGCTGTGGTACTCTGTTGCTAAGTAAAATTTTGAACATGCTAATTTTACCAAGTAGCTTATGCTACAAAAAGCCGCTGTCAACTGTATGGAGGCAGCACCACCAAGGACAGCTATGGGCATATCCATTTTTCCAGAACTGTCTCCCATTGAGACCTATTATTGACAGATTAAGCCTTAAAGACTTTTTTTTTTCCCCACACAATGATAACGTATAAGATGTTTGAGGCAATCCAGTCACCATTCCATGTACTACCCACCAGGTTATAAAACCCAAGGAAGTGTACACAGTGGCATCAAAGTCATGTGTGTAACAGATTCAGGCACGTCACATTATGCAGAAAACAAAGGCAAAGGGAAAAACTGCCTATGAACCTTGGATATACAGCATTGCCAGTCTAGAACACAGACACCATTCACAGAATCATAGAATCATAGACTCACCAGGTCAGAAAAGACCCACTGGATCATCGAGTGCAACCATTCCTATCAAATATTAAACCATGCCCCTTAGCACGTTGTCCACCTGTCCCCCAAACACCTCCAGGGAAGGTGACTCAACCACCCCCCCAGGCAGCCTGCCCTAGTGCCCAACGACCCCCCCTGTGAAAAACTTCCTCCCATTGTCCAGCCCAAATCTCACCCGGCAGAGCCTGAGGCCACCCCCTCCCGTCCTATACCCTATCACCCGGGAGAAGAGGCCAGCACCCCCCCTCCACAACCTCCCCCC
>WAAB01017451.1:339610-352136 GCA_013389865.1 Piaya cayana | reverse complement strand
CCGCTGTCAATTGTACGAAGGCAGCAACACAAAAAACAGCTATGGGCATATCCATTTTGCCAGAACCGTCTCCCATTGAGACCTATTATTGACAGATTAAGCCTTAAAGACTTTTTTTTTTCCCCACACAATGATAACGTATAAGATGTTTGAGGCAATCCAGTCACCATTCCATGTACTACCCACCAGGTTATAAAACCCAAGGAAGTGTACACAGTGGCATCAAAGTCACGTGTGTAACAGATTCAGGCACGTCACATTATGCAGAAAACAAAGGCAAAGGGAAAAACTGCCTATGAACCTTGGATATACAGCATTGCCAGTCTAGAACACAGACACCATTCACAGAATCATAGAATCATAGACTCACCAGGTCAGAAAAGACCCACTGGATCATCGAGTGCAACCATTCCTATCAAATATTAAACCATGCCCCTTAGCACGTTGTCCACCTGTCCCCCAAACACCTCCAGGGAAGGTGACTCAACCACCCCCCCAGGCAGCCTGCCCTAGTGCCCAACGACCCCCCCTGTGAAAAACTTCCTCCCATTGTCCAGCCCAAATCTCACCCGGCAGAGCCTGAGGCCAGCCCCTCCCGTCCTATACCCTATCACCCGGGAGAAGAGGCCAGCACCCCCCCTCCACAACCTCCCCCCAGGCAGCCATAGAGAACAACGAGATCTCCCCCCAGCCCCCTCCTCTCCAGGCCAAACAACCCCAGCTCTCTCAGCCATTTGAGGTGGTGGGGCGTGTATCTATTATGTATAAACATGATTTTTTTTCAAAAGCCAGAAGATCTACACTTTATACTTCTTATGATTTCCTTACGATTTCTAAACACATTTCTTCATAATTTGAAACTTTGCTCTCTGACTAGGAGAGAGAGAGAATACTTTCTGTACGGCTTTAACAGTAGCTAAAGCTAAAACATGCGTATTCCTTGAAGATTTTCGTATAAGCCCAGGTAGCATGACATTTGTAAAAAATGGTGAGAGTCAACAACATATAGACTACTGTACAGGGAACTTGAATATTTAGCCTAATTGCAGAACAGTGCTGGAGGGATGACAGCAGAGATTCTCACTGCTTGCAGCACGATATATCTAAAATGTCAAATTGCAGGCTTTAAGTACAACATAGAATTGTAGAATCATAGAATCATAGCAGTGATCATTTGGGTTCATTTTCCTGAAGAAAGATTCAGTGTTATAAAATTTAAGAAAGAACAGTTTGCAGAAATAACATCAGATTAGGCTGTTTGCAAGGGTTAAATACTATTAGCTGCCTTGAATGCTACTCTAAGAATCACACATATGAAAGCAATACCTATATTCAGAGCCAGTTACCAGTTAATAAATCATTTAAAATTTTATTTGAACATAGGACTTCATAATTTCTCTACACTAACAGAGGCAACATAACTCATCTAAAACATATTCTAATCCAACTAAGGAAACAGATCAGAGAGATCCAAAATGCATGAAGTACTCAGACATTTTAACAACTTTTTAAAAACAGAGATTTTAACTTCTGCCATTACCAATTCAATTCTCCTCAGACACTTTCTCCTTGTTATATTCTCTCTTTTGATGTCACACACGCTGATCTATGCAAGTTGATTCTTCTGCAAGCCCTATCAGCCTCTTTCTCTGATGCCAGCAAAGCATTTATGTATTCATCTTTTCTACATTAGGAAACATGGCCAGTGTTGCTGGCCACAGGCAAATTCTGTAGCATATCTATGCAAAACACTTGGTTTGGGGATTCACTGTCACATTTGGCTCCAGAGCCCTGACACAGTTTACAGAAGCATCCTTGGAGCAGACAAGAGCACAAAAACTGCTGTGGTGGATGAAACACATGGTCCATCTAGCACAGCATCCTGTTTCCAACAGGGAAAAGACCAGCTGCTTCCAAGGAAGTGTCTGTGTGGACTATGTCTTCAGAGGAATCTGCAAGGAGCCTTTGACTAGCTGGATGTGTCCTCACTCTTATCCTGAAACAGAAGGCTGTCTTAATCTCTGGTGACTTTGGTGCCTCATTCTTTTTTCTGTTGATAATTTAAATGATTCTTGGAATCATAAAGAAACGAAAAAGCTGAGAAAAATCAAGGCTCATTTTGGAGTCCATTGAGTTTGTGTTACCTTCAAGCATAATCTACAGGTGTCCTCACTGGGCTCTGATCCTTCAGCAGTCCTGTGAAAAATAAATCTGCTTTGTCTTCTCTCTAATTACAGTAGAAGTAGGAAAAAAAGTAGAATACCAGTGTCAGGAATCAAGGTTATAGAACTGTTATTGATGAAATATTTTTTCTCTTAGACTGCAGAAAATGGGCAATGTTTATCAAGGTTGGAAATGGAAGATGCTGCCAGACAAACTTCAGTGTTGTCAGCCCTGACTGATCAAAGCTGCTGGATTCAAGCTGCTGCTGGTGCTCTATTAGCAGGGATGCTCCATGCATTTAAGTTGGACTCTACCTTAAAACTCAGCCTGTTAGTATACGTATATCCTGTTTTTTCACTAATTCTTTTCAATACTGTTCATTTTATAGGGAAAAGGGAGTAAATTCATGCTTTGTTTCCAAAACTGCCTGAGGCTACAACTCATGATGGATGACAGAAAAGCACATTACATACTGCATACTCTTCTTTCTCATGTCCTCTCTACTAGAAAAAGGGTATCAACACTGTGATAATTATATTTTGCTTTCATATACCAGGACTGAGCTGTGACCTACAGCTAATAGTAACTGACAGTATGTAGCTCACCAGGTGAACCTGAATAGTTACATATGGTCAAGCTTTCAATCACTCCTACATTTGTGCACAGGGCTTCTCTCTTTTAGACACTTCTTAAGACCAACAATATATTTACACTAAGTATAATGTTTAGTCAACACACTTAGATGCAAAAATTCATCCATGTATGATACTAATTATGGAACATAGTTTGGTTTTCCAACTGTATAAGAAGACATACATTAAACTACTTGTTTTTAATATAAAAATCAATGCACTTGGTTAAAGTCCAGCATATTTGCTTTATTATTGATTTCCTTTAACACATAGCCCCATGGACTACTTAGGAACTTAGTTCAATATATATTTCAATACTATTTCATCAGCTGATTTTTATTAACCATCTGAATGATGTTATGTTCTCTCATATATCCTGAAATACAATACATTAGGAATATCGCCTTAGCTTCTAAAGCTAGAAATAGTTGCACATTATGCACCACAAAAAAATAAAGGAGCCCATGAGACTGATCTTTTGTATATAGCCCATTGAAATATTGATAGTTTTGAAAACAGCATGTGGCATTCGACTTTTTATTTTTAGAAATCATAATGTAAGAATTCTATTTATTCATGAATTACAATTTCTATGGAATTCTCTGAGCTGAATGTCTGGCCCCACAAAAACACCTACTAGAACAGGAGCTCCAGGACCTGCAGCAGAAGGAGCCCATGTTGTCAACAATTCATGGCTGATTATGCAACAAAGCTTGGTCTGCCCTTCTCTGACAAAGCCAGATAAGAGGCATTCCTCACTGGGAAAATAAGTAAGCACATTGCTCAGACACAGCACTGACCTAGCTAGCTCAGCATGCTGCTGAGGGTTCTGTCCATGCTTGGTTGCACAGGTGTATCTTCGTGGGTGACTAGAGAACACCAAAATTTGTTTGGCTTCTGGTTAAATCTTTGCTTGATCAAGGATGCTAGAGAACCTGTATATCCTTATTACCACATCTTAAATCCAGATCTGGTCACAGAGGCACCTGTGTTGATGCCTGTTGTGTTGCATCAGCATCTCCAGCAGATGAAGTGTGAAGGAGGAGGCTGAGGGAAGGACACAGGGTTACTTTGCAGATCAGCAAAGCACAAGTGGTGCTGAGCTGGAATGGGCTGCAGAACCATGAAAAGGATCAAAGAAACACTAGCGTGAGGCCTATGGGAATTTCCTTTTCTTTCCCACATAAACTTGTTCTATTTCTCCACTGCTTCTTGAAAATAAATTACTTTATTGGATGCAACACCCTCTTCTATTCAGCCCAATACCAGCATGGAGGATTTCGGATGGAGAATCTAAAAATTAAAAACAGGCAGGTCTTCCGCATTCTGCTCATATCTTGGCAGCGTGACTTACAAGTCATCCTTTCTCATTGAAAAAGGAGATTTAACTTCAATACATACTTCGCCACAGTTTTCTATGTCTTGAGAAGGAAACTGCCTCTTTGTCTCCTCCTTCCACACTGTGGGCCTCTTTCATTTCACTCCAGTAGAGGATGCCTGCAGAGCTATCCCATGGAGCACTGCTGTAGCAGAGAAAATCTTTCTCTCTTTACACAAGATCCTTCTTTACCCTATTCAGCCAAACAACCACGAAAATGGGAGGGGGAATGCATCTAACCCTTGAACATACTCTTTCATGGCATTTGGAGCTTGTTACCACGTGTTTAAAGGTTACAATGTTTTCTTAAATTGCCTTAAAACTTTAAAAAGCCTTGAAAGGGATTTTCCTGTCTTTTTCAGATAACTGCTGTCTTCCACAGGCTTTCCAAGAAAGGTAAGAAAGGCTCCTTTCTGTGTTTCCAACAACAGTTTTTACACGGCTTCCCTTTCAATACAGTATACTGTACAACATCTCAGCACCTAAAATCCAATCCTGATATCAAATGCATTGATTCACATATTCAAGAGGGTTGAAAGAGACCTAGTTTTTTCTTCACAGCTGAGAGAAAACTGTTTTTTGGTAAGCATTACCATATGTTATAGCAAATCCAATTAATCTAGTTATTCAAGGTGTAAAAAAATCCTAAACTAATTAAAAAAAAATAAAGTGGATTTGAATAAAACCACCAGCTTTTACCTGAAAACACTTCCTTCAAAATGAAGGACTAGGTAGCCCCCAGAAACTTCATCCAAGATAGCCTGCCACTGGAGAGCAAATCAGAAGCATCAAAAGCAGGAGCAAAAAAATCCAGCTCATTCCTTTCCTTAACAGAATAAAAACCCAACATCTTCAATTATTAAAAAAAAAAACAAAAAGATGAGTTCATGGCACTAGCTGTAGCATAAAAATTGATATAAAAGTCCTAACATCAGGAAATTCCAGTGAATGCATACAAACACAATCTTCCCAAAAATATTCTGAATTTTTGGAAGAAGTTAAAAAAATAAGGTCTGATGTGTGACTTCCTGGAGCCATAAGCAAATATGTAAAGATTAATTCTGTTATCTCCTTGAAGTGTTCTGTGTTTTCCCTTCAGTAAATTAAGCGTGTGCAGCTTTGGCTTGTTTTACTTGATTTCAGCTTATGCTGTAGCTGGTGGCATTTACTGTGCTTGAAGAGGTACTTAACATTTTATAAACAACAGCCTAATTAAAAACTTCGAATTCATCCCCATATTAGGGACTGATTGGCAGCAGGGACTATCTGTTTGCCAGGGTCAGAGGTGAGCCAGCCAGTCATCCCTTCTGCAGCAGCTTCCATAGTCAGTCACCGTGAGTCTGAACTCACACTTCTTTCTTACAAGGCCACAGAGCTGAGTTTTCTGCACTTGGGTCTGTCATTTGAAACAAAGCCAAAACTGAGGCGGCAGAATCTAATCTTTCAAATATGACCTTAATTTGCTCCTGCAGTTCAAAAGCTTTAAAATTAAAGCTCTCAATTTAGATCACCTTTACTCCAAAGTAATTTTCATTCTCCTCTAGAATAACTCAGTCTAGCCAGACACTTCACAAAAAAATCACAGTCAAACCTTTAATCCCTGCTGCTGCCTTTCTTAGCAAAATGCTGCTACTAAAACTTACAGTAAGTTCTCAAAAATGGATTTTCAGAGATATTTCAATACCTAGTTAGCTATCATTCAAGTGCCATTCTGGCACTTAAACTGTCTTATAGGATTTGTAGTATTTCTTCAGTTGAGCCTTGTGTTGTTTTCTGTATGGGTGTGTTGATTTGCAAAGGACAAAATTATTACCTTGTAGTAACCTGTAGCATAGAAAACCTCTAGACCCACAGATCAATTAATCTAGTCTAAATAGTTTTTTAGGTTTTATCCTAAATATTCTGAAAGCTTAAATGAACCTATTCTAAATGAAACCTAAACAAAAAATCCAACAACATTCTTTGCTTGCAGACTCTTCAGACCTACCAGAGCACCACACCTAGGACCTAAAACATAAGCTGGAGAGCAGAGCTCAAAGCAAAATTGTCAGCCATATTACTCATCAGAATTAGCTAATTCATAGAAATCAACCTGCATTATTGCTTTGACAAGTTTTGAAGGACAGGCAGGCCAGAGAATGGGTGCTTTTTTTTCCCCCCGGATGTCTAGCTAACCACAGAAGCCCAAGCTCAGAGCCTAAATCTTGACAGCCTGTGACACTGAAGTGCTGGATGCCTTCACCAAGGATGCACTGGTCTTTGGGTTTCTGCTTCCACGGTCATCATCTATCCTTATCCTAGGTCTGGGAGACCCCAAGATCTGGTAAGCCCATGTTAAAACTCACCTATCCTTTGCGAGGTTGACAGAAGGATGGGGTAGGCAAGGATGCCTTTTGTCCATCAATGGTGCTGCTGGTGGGACACTGAATTGGCAGGTGATGAGTGATGTAGTCACCAGTTCTGGGGTGCCCAGCTCTATTTCATTCATACAGACAAAATGCTGAGATTCCAGGCAACACATTTTATTTTGGAAACTAGAGTTTCCTGTCTTTGCTAAGGGAAATACCTTGGGATTTCTAGTCTAAGAGGGGTTTTGAAATTTCAGGCTTTATTCTACTTCCAGGCAATAAAACTACCTCCCAGTCACCTTCACTGGTGACTTTTTTGGAGTTCACCCTTCATCTCTGCTTGATACCATAATACCATTAGTGCTAATGAGCTCTCCAGTGAGCATTGCATTGTTGCTGCCTTACCTATTTACTCTGGGACGAATAAAGGGTTGAGGATACTGTGGCTATTAACTCAGAGCCCTGCATTCACTTACATTTTTACTTTAACTATCTCTATTCACTGTAAATTCCCTTCATACTTCATGGTGTTGAGAACACATTATCAGTTTTTCACTGATCTCAGTTTCTCAGGTGCCTATCACTGCGTGTGTTGTATAATCAACATCTGTGCATACATGTGCCCAGGCTGAGTAGCTGCTTTTACAGGATAAGCTGTGATATATATTCTGTATCTGAAATCAGATGAAGCCCCAGATCCATCAAATGTTTTATTTTAAAGAAAGACGATGATGCCATTTGCAGCAAATGTGTTTCTTTATTAACGGTTTCACAGCATGCTCCCCAGCTTCAAATTTTCTGGATCTGGCATTACAATTCATTTGTTTGCTCTAAGAGAAATACACATTCATTTTGTATTATGCCTGCTATATATAATACTATGCTACTACAGAACACTGTTACTGCCTGCAGCTCTCCATCTGTCAGAGAAAAGGAAGCATTCTGGCAGGGCAGTCTGTCTTGGACTTGCCACCCTGGAGTCTTGAGTTAGTGTCAGACTTTTTGTACAAGACTTCCTAGCTATCAGATCCGTGATCAGATCTGAAAACAAATAATCAAATGGTAATGTTTGTCCTCTAGCAAAGAGCCTTTGGTAGTCAAGGTGACCCTCCAAAAAAGCTCTCTCAATATTTGTTGTCTCTGCTGGTGCTAGAGAGAATGTCTCCGAAGAAGAATTAGGGACCCAAAACTCATAACCTAAGTGGCAAGAAAAAGGCGAGCTATCCATAAAATAAGCAGATGGTAAGAGGGAGATAATAATGAGTGGTGTCACAAGCAGCGGTTGCAGCTCAGTAGCTGCTGCAGCTTTATTGAGGGTTTACTGTCGAGCACTCAGTGTGGCAGTGAGCTCCCCCACCAAAGGAGCTGTCAGCTCCCTGCAGGTCAAATTCTGTGTCTCCTGCAGCTGAGCCCTAACTACAGCCTCCTCAGGATAGGGCTTGCAATATTTTTCTCCCTCCCCCTTGACCTTCCTGGCTACTTACAGATCAGTGATTGCTGTTCCAGGGTTTCTCTAGCAACAATTCAACAATGTGGGCCTGTAAATACTTGTCTGACAAGTGTGGAAGTCAAAGGTGCTGGGATTTTGGGATAAGGGAGCAATGCTATTTTCAACCACACAGAAGAGAGGAAGAGAAAATCAATATGTCTAAATGGGGAAAGGAAAATGTGAAGAAAGAGGAACAATTCCCCAGCCTCTGTGTGGATATAACAAACAGGAGACCAGGACTGAAGTATAAAGCCTAGAAGAATTACTAGCAGGAATTATGTCAAGATTGTCCCCTTAGGCTTTTCCCAAGTCCTTCTCTGTACAGCTTTTAAAATTGCAACAATAAAAGGAAAGTATAAAATACTTAAAAGACATTTGTTGTTATTTACAGTCTTCCTGTCTTACCATCTCAAGCTACACAGGGAAAGTGAACTGTTATATCTTAATAGGATTTAGGCTAAGAGATTTCAAGTCATATGTTCTTTCTCTAATTCATCCTGGATAGTCAGTTCCTGACAATACAGTAAGTGTGATTTTCACAAGTCCTCATCACTGGTCTAATTCCTCTCTTATTCAATTCGTTAGAAAAATCTGTGCTAAAAATAAGAAGTTATGCAAACTGCTTGTATCAGAAACACCAATATGAGGCCTGGTATGAAGGGTAGGTCACCCTATCTCTGCTTCAGGCCACTTTTTTCTCTGACAGGTCTGACACTAACATCCTGACACAGCATACAGCACTAAATCTGACTCTTCAGGGCATGGATAAGGTCATGCTTTGTGACAGCTATACTGGCATAGGTAACTCCATTGCATTTTCTAAATATGTACTTAGTAAGATATTTCAGAAAAAGGAGGGGTGTCAGTCTGAATGCTTCAGGAGAAGACAGGGATCCTGGAGGCAAGTTACATGTCATGCAAATTACAGTAGTCAGCAGAACTTCTGGGAGAGGTGTGATTGCAGCTGCCTGACTAAATTCCAAACCCACCACTGGGTGAAATCACTAGCATTCACTGCTGCCACAGCTGACAACCCTTTGCCTACAGTTAAAGTGGCTTGTTGGTCCTTGGGATCCAGTGGGTTCCATCAGAAGACATCACAGTCTCTGCTGGGCTTGCTCAGCCTGTTCTCAAACAAACTGGCCTTGGTTTTTATTTTGATCTCCTCCCAGAGTCAAGTTATATCAAGATTCATGGGCCTGGAAGCTCTTACATCATTCCTGGTTTAGAAACAATTTATTAGCCCCAAGAGCACTGTTCTGCCTATGGATGCTATCAAAGTATGCCTACTGAATTGAGTTACTCACAAAACGTTATTGGTTCAAAGGCAGAGGGCAGCTAAAGCTACCAGCCTGGTGCCACTGAAAGAGGTTGGAAATACCAGAGGAGAAAGATGGGGACAGGTCATCTTATATTACTACAGGACAACATTGCATTTTCATTCACATCTGTTTTCTAAAACTTGTAGGTAGTTGTTCAATTCTCCCAAGAAGTTTTGATTGGCGTGAAGGCTTAGAGTGGTGCTAGAATTTGTTAGTGTACTCTTATTCTGACTATATTGATCTACCCATAGGCTTGGAGACATACATGCATGGGCAAGAAAAATCCTCACTTCTGCACACAGGAACCAAACTATATATAAAAACCTGCTGGTTTTGAGATTGAATTTCCTGCCCAGCAGAAATGAATGCTAGTGTGCATCTGTTTGCAGAGCTGCAGACCAGAGGCACTAACACTGTTAAGCTTTTGGTGTCCCTTTAGAACAAGGACCTCCAACCAGAGCTCTGCCAGGGAGGAAATGAGACCTAGGAGTCCAGCTGTTCCCTTTACACTAGAAGGAAATGTGTGATATGCAACATAATATCCTAGGAATAGAATGTTTGGTCAAAAATCTTCCAAAACACCCGATAAATCCACATTTTAACCATTTGTCTCTCTTTTATGTTCATGTGCTCTCAGTCAGGGGTGAATACTTTAACCTTAAAGCTTGGGGACCTTTTACATAGATGAGCTCTTACTTCCTGGTCCATCCTTTCAGAGATTCCCTTTGACATCCAAGATCTCCCTTTGTTTATGGCATGTAGACAGTTAATCATCTACTCACAAAAGCTGTAGGGAAGAAACCATTTATAAAAATCACTCTCACATGTGGCTAATGCCTTTTTCAGAGACCTATTTCCCTGCATAAATACGACACATCATCAATTAGATTGAGGCTAATTGAAAGAGGGAGTTCCTTCACCTTCTATTTTCTAAAAAAATGACATTGTTTTTTGTAATGCCTTACTTACTATTTAGCCTACCAGGTCTGACCTTTCATCATGAAGTCTCTTAAGGACAGCTAGGAAAAAAAAATCTCTTAGCCTATCTTTCCAGGGTAGCGAAATTTGTGAGTCCCTGCTATCTGTCTGTCCTCCCAAAGACTGTTGAAACCTCTGCCTAGTTTCAACTCAAGTTTTAAAAAGGGTAGAAGTCTCAAATACATTTATGTTCTCACCGGCTTTGTGAAAGTCAGCAGCTGAGTAAAGGCAAAACAGAAAAATCAGTGCATTAGTGAAGCAAAATTTGCAGTACAAATGTGCAATGCTAGCTACTAAGAATGGATTCAAAAATCAGATGTGTTAGTAGAGAAAGTTTCAGTGAAAGCTAACATCCCACTACACAAGGAATAATTTAATTTCATAATCTCTTTGCTTATACAGGGTTAGCTTAGCATCAACAGAAATAACTTGAACACTATTGTGAGACATATTCTGGCTGCTCATGGCTGGTCCTGGTGCAGGACATTGATATTTTACGGAGGAAAGTGGAATAATTCGGCAAACCAAACTCATCAAAAGCAGAAAGAGATCTTCAGTGCTCTGCATCCAATCAGGGGTTCAGCAAGGAAGTAAGGGAGGAGAACAGCTCCCCACCACAAGCACTGGTGTAGCCTGAGACCACTGCAAACCAGAGCACCAGACCTCCCTCAAGGACTCCCTGAGCTACCCAGCTACAAAGCTCCATATCACGCCCAAGAGGTGTCACAATGTCCATCCTCTTCCCAACACAGTGGACAACAACTACAGTCAATAGTGGGATCTGTCCTCAGTGCATACTAAGTGCTATAGTCCTAAAGACAGACTTAGTCCCAAAGACAGATCTATCCTACACATTTTGACCCAAGCAGAAACCAACAGAACATTAAGCTGTCCATCATGGCCCTAACCACTATTACATTGCAGTTACACAGTATGATTGTGCATACTCACCCACCTCCGTCCTGAGTGTCTGCATTGGATGACTGGGGAAAGCAACTGGCAGATCTGGCAAAGATCTAGGTAATGCCATGGGGACCCACTGACCATTCATCAGTGGGCCTTCTTTCACCTGCTGTAACAGATGATATGATTTCACCTGCTTCTAATTCACACCCCCATCTTTTCTTGAAACATAGTGAGTCAGCAATGCCTTCCTGACCTAGCTGAGATGAAGCAGAACAAGTGACCTTGGATGTGCTGATAGCAGCAGGAAGAATAATCATCAGCATCATAGCTCAAGGGCATCCAGTTCCTAGTATGTGACTTAAATGCAGAAATCAGACAGACTTAAAACCGCAAGTTTCTTAAATTGCATTTGGGGACTTTGTCCCCTTCTGTGACTTTTGACTGCTTTTTGTCCTTTATTTAAGTGCTGGTTCTTGCTTATACCATTGAATCATCCTTATGTTTTCACAATGGGTGATTTTAATATAGTTGTGTTGTATACTGCTCACACTCCAGAATGACTTTTCTCCACCTAGCAAAAGATGTCGTTATTTTATTCACGCTTTCTGAATTCGGGTGGCTACATCACATATCCATTCAAAACCAGACACTTGCCCCATGCAGTGCAGTCCTTGGTTGTGTTTAAAGAGCAAGCTCTAATGCTACTAAGGGATGTAGACATCTAACTGCATTTTTAAGATCTGAATTTGGAAAAATTCCTCTCAGTTGCTTAGCATATATGTTTTGGCCAAAGACATTTCCCGCTGCTACACATAGAGAATCACCTAATTTAGAGGGTGACAAACAGATCCCACAAAAGGCCTGAGTACTGTGCTGTGGTGACTAGCGCTGAAGTGCTGAATGCTTAGGTATTCATCTCAGGTGCAGAATGTAGACAGGAGTTACTTACATGACAAGGAATCCTGAAAAATAAGTGCAGGAGGATTCAGTGCTTATTCACCTAACTCAAACCTGAGCAGTCACAAATAACTTGCAGACCAAGACTGATAGAAATTCTCAGATCTGTTCTTACAGATGACCAAGAAAGAGACAGAGCTGATGAAATTCTTTTTCACCCAAATATTTCAGTAGATAATGCACTTGGGGCACAACAACCCTATGCAGAGCTACAGACTAGGAAAAGTCTGTCTAGAAAGCTGCCTGGAGGAGAAGGACCTGGGGGTGCTGGTTGACAGCCGACTGAACATGAGCCAGCAGTGTGCCCAGGTGGCCAAGAAGGCCAATGGCATCATGGCTTGGATCAGAAACAG
>WAAB01017451.1:71112-339540 GCA_013389865.1 Piaya cayana | reverse complement strand
TAGAAATTAGGAGGAAGTTTTTCACAGAAAGGGTCATTGGGCATTGGAACAGGCTGCCCAGGGAGGTGGTTGAATCACCTTCCCTGGAGGTGTTTAAGGCACGGGTAGACGAGGTGCTGAGGGACATGGTTTAGTGTTTGATAGGAATGGTTGGACTCGATGATCCGGTGGGTCTCTTCCAACCTGGTGATTCTATGATTCTATGATTCTATAGTGACTAAGTCAGATGCTGGAACATCATGAGTCAAAGGACACTTATTTTCAGTTCCCCCTTTGGCCTGCAGATATCTGACCTCTTCTTTCCTAAGCAAATGTTCTCATTGTTAGTCTATATAAAACATTCGTAAATGTGGCGCTCTGTCTTTCAGTTGAAGTCCTTCCTGTTTGAGCAGCATAAATAAACACAGCATAAATATTCCACAGTCTAGAGGTTAGAGCACTTATCTGGGAAGAAGTCCGAAATGTGCAGCCCTGCGCCAATGAATATTTACACATTGTACACAAAGTACATCCTTGTTAACTAGAAGGGTGAAAGCATCACTTTCTGGGGCAACCGCACACTGACAATTTGACTGAGTACCTAGAGGAAAAAGAGGAGGGAGTGGCTTGAGATGATCAAGTTCAAGTTTCTTCAGATGTAGGTAGGACTTAAGCTTCAGGCACTCTAGCTTCTTCAAGCTAAGCAAAAAGACACTTACCAGCTGCTGAGAGAGCAGGCTTTTACTGATTTTTGCATTGGTTACTTACCCTGGAATTTTTTAAGGTCAGTCAGGTTGCCAAAATCTACGTTAGGCTTTTTCTATAGTTCAATGTTTCACCAAAATACTTTCCACTTTGATTCTGTCAGGCTCCAAGTATTGCTTCACAAGGACTCTAATTAGTTCCCAGAAATCTTTATGTGGTGCATAAACTATTATCTATTGTCAGCTAGTGGTTCACTAGCACTTGTAAAAATAACAGCATTAGCAATAATAGCAATTTAACATAGTCCATTCAATTTTTCATCCAAAGAAATGAGTCACATAATCGATACCAAATCTTTATAAGTGGACATAGTAAATTTTAGAAAGATTTGTAAATTAACATATCAAGAACAATCCATTGTGACTCTTTCACAGCACATATTTCTGCAATGGAAATTTCAAGAATTTCTACTCATGAGAGGCAAAACATCCAGTGGGACTAAACCAGCAGAACGGATACAGAGATCCAACTAGATTAAAGTGATTAAAAACAGGAAAATTTTACAATGACTGGTCTAATCGCTTAGGAAGATGTCCCCATGGTAAACTAATATTGTTCTTAAAATATGCATCCTCTTCTTCCTGGGATTCCTATAGTAAACAAGGTAGAAAGATCACCTCTGTTCTTCCTGGAGAAAACCAACAGAATAAGGTCATACATGTACTGAACTGGAGGCAATAAAGAAGTGTTGAGTGAAAGCAGCTTTTTAAGTGCTCTTTGTGACAGATGTAACCCTGTGGTCTAGGGCAAAGTTCTCTATGTCTGTGTATGAATTGGAGAAAGAGCCTGAATGAACCTCCATCCCTTGCCCAGGAACATGCCCAGGGCAAACATTATCATTTTGGTTATAGTAGAAGTAGTAGCTGCAGCAGTATAATAAAACGTTATTATTCTCATTGTATAGCTGTGGTTTGACAAATCTCATTCTAATAGGTCCTGACTGTGGGGTTTGCCCAGAGAGCAGCTCAGCTGCATATCCCAGGGAGCAAAGCTGAAGGAGAGAGTTGATTTACAAGCTTAGCCGTTACATAGAGCTGTTGGAAGTCATTAGTCTTCTCCGCAGGATAAGAGCAGAGGTGAGATCCTGCACCTGACAAGTCAGGGGAGGGTGATAGCAACTCCTCTCTGACCTGACAAGGGCACTCAGAGGGGTTTTCCTTTTCAAACAGAGTTGATCGCCACACCAGGGCAGGAGTCTAGTGACTGAAAATGGTTATTCAGCAGGAAGGAGGCCTGGTTTCCTACTGAAGTTACTGCAGTACAGCTGATAGACTTAACTGAGTGATACATTGCCTAGTACCCAGAGAGTCAACATCATGGTGGTGATGCTTTCAAACCACATTGTTTGGAAGCAAAAACGTGGTAGAAAAACAAAACCAGTAGTGGCAAGGTGTTCCTTCATAGAAACCCTGTAACTCTTCCTTGAGGGGCCAGAGATGGGCATCTGAGCAAAACTCCCTGGATCTTCACAAAACACCAGAAACTGCACAAGCATAAAGCTTATACAGGAGAACATAAAAAGGGCATTCACAGGATGGTCACCCAGTGCAGGGGACTCAGTGTTTGTGAGTGCGAAAGCTTTACACATCCTCAAGTGATTTATGCTTTCCCATGTTTTGTACCTACGATGAACGCTTATTTCCTGGACACAGTCCTAGTTTCTGCAGATACTGGATGCTGTAAGGTTCTGTAATCCTCCCATATATGTGGTCCTAACTCCCATTAACTTCAATGCAAAAAGCGATCAAATATTTCCTGTTTTAGAAAGTTCTGCACAAGATAAGTAATGAATATCTGTAGCATTTTATAAATTCAAGGATTATTATACCACATTGGAAGGCCTCTTTTCCACTTATCTTCATAATTCATACAAAATATTCTGCATACACTTTTGTATTAAGTATTTGTACACACTACGAATTTCTACTTGCAAAGCTCAAGACCTAACCTAGTAACCACATGAGCAGCTACAAAAATTTTCAGAGGAATATGTCTTGTACTAGGATTTGGCTAGATGCCCCCTCACTATCTTCATGTAAGAAGTCTATTTGATAAATCAGTTATCCTGGATTCTGATCATGACCTGTTACATGAATCTCTAGGCATACTATTGGGGTTTTTTTTTCTCTTAATTCTCAAATGCATGCTGTGTGCCATGTTTGCTGGTGACCTTCAAATGTCTTTTCTGTCACAAATATTCAATAATCTAGAGTCACCTCTCGTTTGCCATTTCGTCCTCCTTGGATTTTGTACTTTTGACAGTGGTATTTCAAAAGCTGTTCTGGATCCAAAAATTATTTTTACCCATGGTTTTTCTTCTTTTTCTCTTGAAGTTGAGGATGTTCATTCTTTTCCTAAATAGCACTAGAAGACTAGTACTACCTTGTCTGAAATATGCTTTCCTGAAAAATATTGCAACCTGTTAAGAAGACATGGGTTTGAATGATTTATGTTTTAGAAAAGCTTGTTGATCTGGGTATTGCTGTTATTTCCCTTGTCTTTCTTCACTGATACAAGCCTTGGATCTTAGCTTGCTGGGGCCCAGTGAATTGGCCACTGGTGCAGTGCACCTCACACACTGTGAGCCAGGAGACGGTTTGATAACTACCGTGTGTTTCAACCTCATGGAGAGCTCAGACTCTCAGGAACAAAAGGTTAATTGGAACAGATGTTATTTCAAAAATTGTGTGATGCCAGAGATCACATATTTGCCTCTCTAAGCCTTTTCAGTGGTGTTGGACTGCATGATCCCTCTTGTTTTTCTCACGTTGGGTTCCTTTTCATCTTTTGAAGCACTCCAAACAATGGCAATCTTTACAAATACAACAAGCCCGTCTCTTTATATCAGACATTCTTCCCTCTAGGGACATAAATGATCTAAGCTGAAGCAAGAAGTAATTAAGGCCATTTTTAAAAGGTGTGTGTTTCCCCCTACATAACTTCAGCAAAAGTTATGTCTAATTTATACTTTGGTGGTGTGTTCATGCTCTCTGCTGGTTTTGACTGCTTCCTTTGAAAGACATTTCTATAACTTCAAAGAGATCTCAGATTTACTTTAAGTGTCCCCAAAAGGGATGATGTAAAAACTTTTTTGACTTCAGACCATTCTATCTCTCTCAGAGTGGGAAACATATAGGGACTTCCCAGTATCTTTGAAAATCTACTCTTTACTGGTTTAAAAGGATGCAGCAGAAGCACCTCTGAGATTACACACAGAATTATGTCCCAGTACTACTTCTCTGAGTGGGAATGAGCACAAAAAAATGTTAAAGGCTCCCCCTCCTCCCAGTGAATCATGTCCCAGAGCTCATTATTATGAACAGCAGATAGAGAGGTAAGAGATGGAAACTAAATCAGAAATCATAAACTCATTAACAGATATCTATGACCATCTCCCACATGGCCATGAATGTGGGCCATCAGGTATTTCTGAATAACTGTTGAGGTCTGAAGTATACCATGGGGAAAACAAGCATTTCTTCTCTGAATACTCAATCTCAGCAGCTTCACAGTGAGGTCGAAGTTACACAAAGGAGTAGTTGTAAGCAAAGGAATAGAGCTGAGAAATATTTGTGGTCTATCCCTCTTGGGAAAGTCTTATGTGTTGGCCAAAAAATCCACTACCGGCTGTAAGGTGCTATTACCACAATGCACATTTTGTTTGACCTCTCCCTTGCCTGCAGCCACTGATTAAGCTTTGGATTGCTGGAAAGTCAAGGCCAAGCTACAACCTGTATAAAAATGGAGAAATTTCCTCTGTCATTTCCACAAACTTTCAACCAGTATGTGAATGCCCCTATTATTGGGAGATCTTTACTGTCTGACTAGGAGTGGTGAAAATCTATAAATGCTTAAGACAGATCTCTCAAATGCAAACCATTGTGACAGAGATAGCAAGTGACAGGATTTTAGTATTGTTATCTTAATATAAAACCTGAATTACTCTACTGGCTTCAGTGAAAGCAAGAACCAGAACTTCATAGAGCCTATTCATCTTGTGAGCTGACCCTCATATTTTCTTGCAAACCTGATGGACTTAGACAAATCCTCAGGTTTCTTGGAAACCCTGGGACTCTTTCCAAGGATCATTTGCAGGTATCACTTTAATCAGTCTTCAGTTATGTGCCCAGAAACAGAACCTAGGCATAGACTACTACATGTCCTTCAATACATATTGTTATGTGTCGTTCAATTAGGAGTCAAATAAAGGACCTAAATAAAAGGGAGAAAGATAAATAAAAAACCATGCAAAATCAGAAAAAAAAGTCTTATAAAATCAGAATTCTGTATCGCAGATATTGTCAATGTTAGGAAATAGTTAAAATTAATTTTGAAATAGTGAATATAAGTCTCACAATTTGAAAGACTATACCAGGTCAGGGAAACTACAAACCAGCTGTTCTCGTACACTGATCTCATTGGTACACAGCCCCATAGTTTGTATTCAAATATGAAAAGAAAAACCAGATTTCATTCACTGTTATATGTAAGAGGAATCTTCCTCACATTCCACTGTATTTCCCAGTCAACTCTATTACTTTTTGTACTTATGTGACACTAAAATTAGTATGTTCCTGCATTCCAAAAGAAAAATCAAATATCATATATACAGAAAAGAGATGGCAACACAGATCACTTGATGAGGGTCTTGCCTCATTGAAAAGCAAAATATTGCTGTGTGTTACTTTGTGTCTGAGAAGTACATTGATGCAGTGCAGCCAAGAAGACTTTGGAACATATTTATAAAGATTTCCTTATGTTCACATAACTTTGGTTTAACAAATACATTGTCAGAAATACTGTTACAGAGAGCTTTTGGAGATCAGCTTCATGACAATGAGAATGATCACAGACTGAAAAGGAAGAAAACAATATTCTGTATCTCACTACTTCTAGTAATAACAGTGGTTAGGCTGGTTCTCTTAGGACTTTTCTTAATCTGTGAGATAATGCTATCAATGTGACCTATATGTTCTTTGAAAGGAGCTGACACCATGTTTAGTTGTGGACTACCATTTCCAGTGTGCTTTATAAATCCAGTTTTCAGATGTATCAACAGGAAGCACTGAGGTGAGAAAGAGCTGAAGCCTCTTCTGATGATGTAAATTCAACCAAGAGCCATAAACCCAAATCATCAAAAAGGCTCTTTAAACTCTTACCATCACGTATTGTCTCTCTCACTTTATTGTCTTTCTTTGTCACTGCTTTCTCTTTCCAGTTAACTTGTTTTTCTTTGTAATATCTATGTTCTAAGCAAATTTATGATAATAATCCTAAACTCCTCTTCTAGGAATCATTCATAGGTTCTTAACAGTGTGCAGCATTCCTTATTTCTGTTCAACAAGATATGTGAACAATAGTTGCAAAGTAATCTGTGGTGACAGGAAAGAAAAAAAGATTGTTTGCAGAAAATTCCTCAAATATGGAAGAATATTTGTGCATAAGCATGTATATCTTCAAAATATATACATTTGTTTTATAAGTAAGATATCAAGACCCAGCCTTGATCTAAAATCCAGCAGTGAAAGGCAGATGCACCCTATCACAATGGCAAAATTCCATGGTAGANCCTGTCCCCTGTCACTTGGGAGAAGAGGCCAGCTCCCTCCTCTCTAACAACCTCCTTTCAGGTAGTTGTAGAGAGCAATGAGGTCTCCTCATTGAAATGACTTCATGAGCTACACCACTGGTAGAAATGAGCAAGATTGTGTAACTCAGCTGTTTTGATTGAGAGATGGCAACAAAAATAAATTATTTAACTGACATTTGTAATTAAATAACTATTTCTTTTTATTCCTGTGCTATTCTAGGTCAGGATTTCAAATATTCTTTTTTTCCCAGTCCAGGTTGCTTGCTGCCAGGCAGTGCTCCTGTGATGTTAAGTAATGTGAAAGATTTACCTTGCATCAATACTAAACAGAGTTATGAGGTAATATTTCTTTAGTGTAACGTATGGTGGCTTCTCCCTTTGGTAATGTGATCCTTTATACTCACTCTACATTTCACAAAATCGTGCATGTGGCAATGTGTCTTTAATGAAAAGTGTTGCCTGGAGAAATGTTCCTCCAGAATAACAATTATTAAAAGGAATTGCTAACCTCTCCTCTTCCACAGTAATACATTAGTTTTTCCAACACCCTGTGAAGCATGGAGTTATATTTTCCTTACGTAAATTAACTAGGATTTAGTGTTTTTCAGAGATTCAGTGACACTTAATTTCCATTTCTCTCATAAAGAATGAGAAACCTGAAGTCAGAGCTTCTTGATATCAGATTATCAATGGTGTTAGCCTTTAACTATATACATATAGGCAAGAGAGACAAAAGATAATTGCCATGACACAAATTGTTCGATGAAGCCGAATTTTATTGCTGGTCCCTGTAATGCTTTGCTTAAAAGCCTTGAGGAGGCAATGATCTTCTCAATATCACAGAACCACTAGGTTGGAAAAGACCTCCAGGATTATTAAGTTCAACCTATCAGCCACTAAACCATGCCCCTCAGCACCTCATCCACCCATCTATTAAACACCTCTAGNAACACAGGATTCAAGGAGTGGTCTCACCAGTGCTGAGTACAGAGGGAGAATAAACAATCTGGACCTGCTGGTTATGCTGTTTCTGATCCAAGCCAAGATACCATTGGCCTTCTTGGCCACCTAGGTACACTGCTGGCTCATGTTCAGATAAAATAAGAGGACAGCTTTGTATACAGGAGTAGTGGTGTTCATTCCTGTATTTATGATTTTAAAAAGAATACAATCTACCAAATCCACACTGAACACCAGTGCAAAATTACTGGCTGATGGAAGGATTGGACTGGAAAGTCCATTCCACTCCTGCACTTCCATGGTGCTACGAACCCAAGCCACTAACTTCATACTGTAACATATCCATCATCCCTGGTGAACTGTCCATCAATATATGAAACCAGCTTCCCTCAAGGTAAAGTGAAATATAGCCTAGAATCTACATACATAGAGCACACCTGAAATTAACATCCAGTTTGCATCCTGTGTGTCTGTGAGGTTGTGAAAGATTAATATTGCACCCCTTAGACCGACAGACTTCATTACAACTGTATAACAAAGCAAGGAGACTCAAGGAGCCAGCATCAAAACTCCCACAGAGCAATAGGAAGTTTGTCCTATTTTAGAGAGATGTATTATTTGACTCTGTGTTATTTTTCTCTTCCAAATGTGATAAATCCCTCCACTAGAACTTCTTTTTATTCAACTCAGTATATATATGTGCTCATTAAACATATATGTAATGAAATACAATGAAAAATGAGAGAAAACCCACCTTATTTACCTTAATATAATATTTCTGCCAATTCCAGTATCTTCCTCATAGAGTTTTCTCCAGAACCGTGCTGACTCACCTATTACAGGCAACCATTTGAGCTTTGAAGCCATGCTGAAGACATAGGAAAAATATTCGCACATCAGTTTCTACACGCTTTTTCTTTTTTCTAAGGTCAGTGAAGTTGAATGTCTACAACATAAAATTTAAGCCTGAAATTCTTTGATGGCAGGTGCTAGGAAAGAATGAGTTTTCCTGACTGTGCAAAACAAGAAGGAAGCAGTTAGATAGATTCCTTCTTAGTAGTTCTCTGACAAGTAAAATGAATCTTATGGTGTCATGCAGTGCACATGATGGAGCATCTTGTTTCTAGATGCAATGTGAAGAAGAATCTCTCCTTTCTAGCAGTAAGGAACTTTTTAACTCTTACAAGATGGGAAGAGAAATCCCTTAACATAGACTGAGGACCGTCTATGGACGGTTCTTTGATCTGGACTAATGCCTGTATATGAATTCCTCTAAATTAAGCGATTCAGGTTGCTGCCTTTTTACTGAAATGATGTGATACAACTAATCCCAAGCTCCCCTCATGAACAGTACTGTATTAGGCAATGTTTCCAGTCTTTGTTTGCATTATTGCCTTGAGCCTCATCCACATTTTTGCCTTAAAAATATTCCCAAGACTACCCAACCCCCCAAGTTCAATTACAGTAATTTGTTGCTTACTATTGTTTGGAGAAATAGTAATATTCTCAAAAGCCTCATTGGTATTCTTCTTAGGTTAAAAAAGCAAATATTAGGCAAGTAGTAGGTTGGGTCTTTTTCCTCCACAAACATAAACATGAGGCAAAATATGTTTGCTGTATGAAAGCAAAAATATCGCTCTGCTGGAGGTCATTTGATTTTGTTTCTCTGAAAAGTTCCCAGCATCAGTACTGTTTATCACTGCATCATTGTACTCAAACTATGGAGATAACATCAAGGTTATTTAAACTGGGTTGTATGTTACTGTTTGTGCAGGGCTGTTAAAGTGGCTTTTTCTCTATGTAGGGCTGTCAGCTGCATATTCCATTACATTTTCTTTGCAGTGCAATAAAGTAGATTTTTCTGTCCTCCAGTGGCTTGCTGGTCCCCAGTCAGAATTCCCACACTAAAGGTAATGCATCAGGTTTATCCCGATCATAAAGTGAATTTACACAGGGTGATTTCTGCTGTTTGGAGAATTTATTCATCTTATGGGAAAGATAATGCATGTAATACTAATATATGAATGCAGTGCAGTATGTAAAGATATATAACCCCACGAGGCAATTTATCTGAAGGGCTGTTTTTCTGGTGTTCATTCATTTGTGGGAAGATGGTATTCCCAGACTGAAAATGAAGCAAATGAAGGGACTTCCCTGGTGCAAAGTGATGGATGATGATTTTGTTGCTACTGTCAAGAGATACATTAGACTAGGTTTCTCATTCTGAAAATGCTAGATGAAAAGGGATTAATTTCATGACCATTTGGGAGACTGAATTTCCATTCTTAATTATAAAATGATGCCCTATTATAATTTTCTCTGAGGTACCTTGATGATTGAAGCTGAGTTACTTGACTCAGGGACACAAAGAGGTTCCAGAAGGCCCAAAGGCAAAAGTTGAGGCACATGATTTACACAGCAGGATGTACCATGCTATGAAAATCCAAATTCCTTTTACAACAGAAACCCAAGGCAGACTACCACCCTGGCCCCCTACCTCCATGCCTGTCCTGGTAAGAATGGATTTTTGCAAAACAGTTCTATGTTGGGAATTTGCCAGTGAGTGTCATGATCCAAAATTATAAAGCATCTGAGAAATTATGGAACAAAACTTCCCTAGCCCTTACTTGATGTGTGATCCTGTACTTCTCCAAGACTGACATATGTTTCTATATGAAACATTTTATATACATCACTAATTTTTCTACCCAAGACAATCAGTTTGCATTGTTAATCTCTTAACCCTTTGCTCAGAAAAGGGCTGATATCCAGGTCAAAGATCTCTGAAATCAGCCAAGATATCAATGATTTGACTTGACTGATTAAATACAGTATGATTTTAGAGAGAGGTACTAAGCTATTCTATATGGCCTCCAGTTGCAGCACTGGCAAGCTGCAGACCCATGAGCCCAGTGCCACCCCTGCAGGATCGTGCAAATTTAAAAAGGCATGAGACATGCCTGCCTGAATGTAACTGAGTCCAGCTCTCATCAAGATAGTGATGGATTTGAGTCAGGGGTGGTGTTGAAAAGTGGAAAGCTCAGCCTTTGGCATTGTCATGCCATGTCATTGCATTGGCATCTTCATAAATATACTCAGCTTATATGATATTCCCTGATGAGAAGGCTGCAACTCATAAATGTGCCCCGACTGATGGCTATTATGTGGGTTTGAGGTCTGGGTTTTGTTAATTGGCATTAGTTTGTATAATAGGACTGCCTGAGTAGCAAGTAACAGTTGTGTTGATCTTAGCAGGAGTAAATTATACTAACTTATCACACTGAGTTTTTCTCTAAGGTAACATGATGCAATGTGATGATTGCACAATATAAACTGACGCTCGAGTCTAGAGTTTCATGAAACTAATGAATATAGCTACATTTCCCTGAGAGCCAGTGATGAATGAGGTTCGGTTTCACTAATGTTCTCTGAAGCATGGTGCTACATTTCTTTAATGTAAACTAATCCATGTCAAGGAGTATCCTTGACTCAGCTTGATAAATGACACTGAGTTTTTCCTTTTTGGACATAAAGGGAATACACAGACATGTTTTTCAGCTTTTCAGTCACAAGTGATGCTGTATTTCTCTGTGTTCAAAGAAACTCATTCTCATGCATTGCTATATACTAAGGAGTTGCAGGATTTTTATACTATGGTAAAAGCCAGCTACATGCATAAATAACTATCAGCAAAATATGAGGTTACTCCATCATTTATATCAGTAGCACCAGATCACAGGTAACATCTTTTGTCAAGTAGACCAGTGTCATATAGATGTAAATAATGGAGGTACAACTCATTTTACTATTTGTTTTATTGTACATTGGCAGTTTTCTTGGCGATCCAGATATAATGTCATATATTTCTTCTTAGGTTAGAAGGAGGAAGCTCTACCATTACATAACAGTTATTTTCTGCAGCCCTCAGTCTTACTTATCATGATACTGGTAAATCTCTGTCATTTGGGATGGTTTACATTATCAAACAAATACTGATTCTGTTTGTGTCACAGAAAAAAAAAGCAAAAAACATTGTGCATTACTCATTTCAGGCAAAAAGGAAACTAATGGCCATACGCTGTGTTACTTTTTTGCTGTCTCAGATTTCAAGGCTTTCTGCATTTTGAAGTGAGGGAAGTGAGGCCTCAAATACTCTTTGGGCAGCTAACTGAGCTGGACTCAGGATCTGGAGCCAGGAACTGGACTTAGGAACATGCAGATGGATTCAGGGGCAGACAGGCAGACAAGGTTATCCCTGAACATCCATCATCAAAGAAGAGGGCTTGATCTTCATGATCCCTAAGCTTTTATACTGAGAATGATGTGTGTGGCATGGTATACTTTCTTGGTCAGGTTTGGGTCACCTGTGCTGCCTGCTCGCCCAGCAGGTGCCACACACACACACCAACACCTCCAACTGACACCTTTCTCTGCCCCTCAGTGCCTGAGTCTCACCACCATCTGATGTTGACATCTTCATATTTGTCTCAGCTTTTTGACTATGTAGCTGTGGAAGCCCTGCTGCCATAGGACCTCCACTCAAACTTCTCTGTGCAATCAATACCGAGCGGAGACTTTATATGCATTTTTATGTTTCTGCTGATAGATGTCTTTCCACTGGGTGTTACAGGTTGACCAATATTTAAAATAATAGTAGACAGTCTTCCATTTAATGTTAGTCTACAAGAATCCTCTCAGTTCCAAGAAGATGAGAGCAGCCCTGCAGAGAAGGACTTGGGGGTGTTCATTGATGAGAAGCTTGAGATGAGCCATCAATGCACTCTCACAGCCCAGAAGGCCAATCATATCCTGAGCTGCATCAAAAGAAGCATTGTCAGCAGGTCAAGGGAGGGAATTCCACCCCTCTACTCTTGAGGCATCCCACCCAGAGTATTGCATGGAGTGTCATGTCCAGTTCTGGAATCCTCAGCATAAGAAGGATATGGAACTGTTGGAAAGGGTACAGAGGAGGACTGCAGAGATAATCAGAGGAATAGAGCACCTTTGATATGAGGACAGGCTGAGACAGTTGAGTTTGTTTAGCCTGGAGAAGGCTCTGAGGAGACCATAAAGCAGCCTTCCTGTAGCTGTAGTGGACATACGAGAAAGCAGGAGAGGGTCATTTTACAAGGGCATGTAGTGATAGGATGAGAGGGAATGGCTTGAAATTGGAAGAGAGATTTAGATTAGACATTAGGAAGAATTTCTTCACGATGAGAGTGGTGAAACACTGGAACAGGTTGCCCAGGGAAGCTGTAGATGCTCCATCCCTGGAAGTGTTCAAGGACAAGTTGTATGGGGCATTGAACAGCCTGATCTAGTGGGAGGTGTCCCTGTACATGTCAAGGGTGTTGGAACTGGATAATCTTTAAGATCCCTTCCAACCCAAACCATTCTATGATGCACAAAGTAGATTCCCATATCCATTTTTCAGTTACCTCATCCTTTTAAGAAATTATATTTATTTAAGTGCTGGTAACTTCTATTTTCTGAGGACTGCAGTGAGGAAGATACCCATACAGACCAATAGTGGTTGCTGAAGTTATCTGAGGTAGTCCCGGACAAGCTAGTTCTGGAACAGCAAGCAAGTTAGTCACGTAGATATTTCATGCTTAAATAGCACTACCAACAGCTGGTTAGCATCAAAGGAGATGGAAAATACAGTTGAAATAGCCCTACTGCTTCCAAGCCCACATTAGTATCTCCAGTGCTGCATCATGCCATGCTGGTGTAACAGCATGTACAAAGTTACCCCAGGTGAATTTGCACAGAATTAATGCTGGGTATATATCTTTTTCCTGCCTTTGCATGAGACATCAGTGATAATACTCCTCACTGTAGAGTTACTCAATTCTATAATTATGCCTACTGGAATGATATATAATTTCTCTTTTATATTCTCATTAATTCTTCAGAAAATCTCAGCCTCACACAGTATATACTGTAGAAAATAACTCTCTCTCATACTTTATCATGGAGAAGTACAGATCTAAGTTTCCATTTTTATTGTGAATAGAGGATGATAAGACTAACACAATCTCTTTGGATCTGGAAAGGGATCCACAGGATCTAAGCAAAGCATGCAATCACATACAATCCTGTTCACCAGAAAATACCTGACATGATACCACTTGTGTTACCTCAAACTGTGCATCCCTATGGTTATTAATTCAGTTCATAACTCAACAACCACAAACTCTGCTACATAGCAGGGTTCTCTTAACTGCACTCTTCTGCTTCAGAAGGACATGAAACAGTCTCTGTTCATGTTTCTGCATCTCACCCACTTCCATCTCACTTTTTATTGGCATTTGCCATCGTCTGGAAGAAACACAAGTTCCAGCATTGTTCTCAGGAGAAAGGGGCATGACGTATCACCCTACATTAGGGAAATACAGTTTCCTGCAATAGCTTTAAATCAAGGAATCCAGAGAGAAAATTATTCATGAAACAGAACTTTCCTGGAACAAACAGCTCCATGAAGGAAGGTTCTGCTGATTAAGTCTGATGAATTACATTCTGGCTTTTATGTCTACAATGATCTGTGAGAGTGGGTGTTGTAAAAGAAAAAGTTGCGTTAAGCTGGGCTTCTTAGCAGACAGTGATAAATGTGATTTCTTTTATGTTACATGAGTTATAGAGAACGTTTTATTGCTGCAAAAGAATTTGGGTGGGGGTTTTTCTCATATAAAATGCTATGTCAAGCTACATTTCATGAATATGAAAAGCACATACAAGGTCAGAATAAAGAAACCAAAGGCACCTGCTCCTGTTTTGTCCCATAATGTATGAGGATGCGCACTGTTGTGCACTTAAGAGGATCATAGAATCATAGAACAACCAGGTTGGAAGAGACCCACTGGATCATCGAGTCCAACCGTTCAATGTATGTAATGGAAGTAACTCCCAACTTTTCCTCGGCACAACAGAGCAGCGTGGAAAGGGTCTCTCCCCTGCTCCTGCTCCGGCGGCAGCAGCAGCATCTCGGCAGCAGCAGCAGCATCTCAGCATCCCGGGGCAGCAGAACTCGGCGGCAGGACACGCTGCTGCATTCGCCCGGCTGTGCTGACCTCTGCTGGTGCCTCCCATTTTCCTGTGCTTGTTCGTTTCATTCATGAATGCGTTCAAGTTTTTCGAAAGCATTTGGTGCTCGATTCAAAGAAGTTTTGAACTCAGTTTCTGTTGTTGGCAGGCTCTGAGGGGCAGGAGCACATCTTCAAGTTCAAGTCTTTGTTCCTCTTCATTGCTCTGTTTCTCAGTCATGGACCAAAACCAAGTGAACTTTCTGTTCCTCTTTCCCCAGTAAGCCAACACCCCATATGCTCTGTGATACTTCGCGGCAGGGAAGAAGGCCTTAGGTTCTGCTGTGAGCAAGGCCAACCCTCCTTATGCTCTTGTCAATTCCCATTTAAAATGTGCTATTTTACTCTTGGGGGTTTGAGAGTTATGCTTGCTACATAATGACTTGGTCATCTGTGTCGACTGCTGTACTGTAGCAACCTCTAGACTTCCAGTTACTCCAACACAACCATTCCTATTGTTAACAGAGCAACTTTATTTGATTCAACAGGCTTGCTGTTTAACCTGCCCTTTTAACTTAAGAGATAGTTCAAGAGATATTTCAAGAGAACAAGATTCACCCCTGGTTAATGGTTCCTGTTTGGTGAAGTATTTCAAAGCTCTGCATTGGCACATTCAGCATGTCAAGCATTTTCCAGGGTCCATTTTCAGTGTGATTCTTGTAATTTTCTCTCCAAGTACACAAAGAACTGTTTTACAATGTCTAAAATCAACTCCTGATTCTTCACTAGAAATTCCACTTCTGTAAGGCTGAAGTCTGATCAAGGGCTCTAGGTTAACCCAGCAATGACTTAAAGACCTCTACAGGAACTTAGTTTGTGAGTGTGTGCTGTCTCCCACCTCTTTTCTGAGAAAGGCACCCTGATTGTTTCAAGGGGTATGACTCAGCATTTTGGACAAATCTCTTGTAGGTGCTTCCTCTGAAAACAAACTCCATTTCTTCCTTCACTCAGGAAACAGAAATCCTTGTCTCCTTTTAGGACAAAGCTATTAGGAGCTGGGTGTCAAGTCTTAACACCTTTTCTGCCAGACTTGTTCAGCAGTGCAATGAAGAATTCAGGATTCACTCTGCAAAACAAAACAGTATCTCATAACCTAGTGGTTACTAATTAGGAAATGCTACATTTTTTAATGAATTTAGTGCTTCAAGTTTTAACCTCTAATTAACTTCACTGCCCTTTACTGTTACCTTTGAGTGTTCTGTTTTGCTTTTGCTTATTCTCCTCGGGCCTTTTTCCACTAGGTAGCAAGGAGCATTATTAGAATGTGTTACTTTCTTAAAAAAAAAAAGAAAATATCTCAATTTTTTTCAGTTTGATCATTTATGATAGGCTAAAAGTAAAATTACAATCCCCGCACTAATAATTATCAAATAACATTTGTATAATCATCTGTTCCTAAATTATAACTTTGTTTGTCTTTTGACCCTACAATTATTCTTTCTTTTCAGTCTTCCAGAAAGAATGATCATTCTCCCTGTCCCTAGTTTTAAGTGACCATCCCTTCATTCATTTGTCACACAAGTAAGGAGAAGGCTGAATCAATTAATCAAAGACTTACAGAACAACACTGAGCAATGTAATGGTTGACTAAGCCTTGATTTCAACATGGAATTCAGCCTTAGAAATTTTTTTTAAAAAAAAAGATGCTTTCTTTGTACAAAAACAACATTGAGGCTGAAAACCACTTTTTCTCTCTTAACTTTCTTTTGGTGTTGGCCTTATTCTGAATTAAACTGAAAGGCTGCAATAAGCATCATGTCCCTAACCTCACTTTTTGAGGTTTGCCTTTTAAAACATGATATTACCACAGGCTTCTATTTTTGTGCTTGTAATTTCATGCAAGAGTAAGGAAAGGGCAAGAATAAAGAAAACTTCTAGAAGTGTTAATTAATGGTTATGTAAAGATTAAATCCTTGTTGCAGCTTTGCACTAATGCTTTAATGATTTAGCATCTACCATAGAAAGGTCCATGTCTGGAAAATGGTAGCAAGTCAGCTGTTTACCAGATTTCCAGTTAAAGATTGCACTGGACCTTGAGAAATTTAATCTGGAAAGAGTCATGTAAAGTTGCTGTCAGGGAGTGCTGAAGATGGTGCCAGTGCTTGGGAGAATAGGAAAGAGAAACTGGATGTCCTTGAGCCTAGAGCTAGAGGAAGGAAGTTTCAGAGAAGAGATGAGATAAAAAACTTCTTTTAAAAATGGGGCACTCTTTAACTAGAAATGCATACAGAAAAAACCAGGCAGCAACTGAGATAAGTACCTCCAGCATTATTCTTCTTTCTCAGAAGAATTTCCAAATGGCTGAATCTGATATATATTCCTAAAGATTTCATTGTCTCTTAGATTGAAGTCTCAAGACTTCAGTGTCTCTTATATCATGCATTTGATCTCAAGCAATGGCAGTTTACATTTAAAACTAAATAAAATTCTCCATTTCTTTATAGTCTAAATGCAGTAAATTACTTCAGCTGCCACTGAAATGCAGTAATGTTTTTAAAATGTACTTTGAGAACTGCAGTAGTCTACTTCAAAATAAAATGTGTCTACTCAATTTAATGGTATCAGATTTCAATTTTCTTCTGTATAGTTATCAGGAGAAAAACACCTTATGTACCTAAATCCACTGGCCAAAATCACAGAGAAGACAAGTATACAGACTGATCACAATATCACAGTCTAAAGCTGAATGTAAGTATTATTTCTGTATTTTTAGATGCACCAAGCTTATATTTAGCCAGTAGTATTCATCAACAAGTCATACTGAGAGCAGTGTTATTTAGTATCTTCATCGATATAGACAGTGGGATCAAGTGCACCATGAGCAAGTTTGCAGATTATACCAAGTTGAGTTGTCACGCCAGAAGGATGGGATGTCATCCAGAGAGAGCTGGACAAGCTGAAGAAGTGGGCCTGTGTGAACATAATGAGGTTCAAGAAGTCCTAATGCAAGATCCAACACCTGGGTTGGGACAACATGATTGAGAGCAGACTTGCAGAGAGGGATTGGGGAATGCTGATTGATGAGAAGCTCAACATGAGCTGGCAATGTGCATTCACAGCCTAGAAGGCCAACTGTATCCTGGGCTGCATCAAAAGAAGCATTGTCAGCAGGTCGAGGGAGGGGATACTTCCCCCTATTCTGCTCTCGTGAGACTGCACCTGCTGTGTCCAATTCTGGCATCCTCAAAATAAGAGGGATATGGAACTGTTGGAACAGGTTCAGTGAAGACCTACAATCAGAAAAATAATGCACCTCAGCTATGAGGACAGGTTGAGAGATTTGGGGTTGTTCAGCCTGGAGAAGAGAAGGCTCCAAGGAGACCTTGTAATGGCTTTCCTGTACCTGAAGTACAAGAAGGCAGGAGAGTGTCTTTTTACAAGGGCACTTAGTGACAGGATGAGGGGTAATGGCTTGAAATTAGAAGGGAGAAGATTTAAATTAAACGTTAGGAAGCAATGCTTCACGACGAGGGTGGTGAAGCACTGGAACAGGTTCCCAGGAAAGTTGTGGATGCTCCATCCCTGGAAGTGTTCAAGGCCAGGTTGGATGGGATGTTGAACAGTCTGATCTACTGGGAGGTGTCCCTGCTCATGAAAGGGGGCTTGGAACTAGATGATATCTAATTTTTTTTCCAGCCCAAACCATTCTATGGTTCTATGATATACAGTGAAAACAAGAAGGGTCTTTACACTCATTTGATTTCTGGAATTAGAGAAGAAATGAATTTTCATGGCTCAGTAAAGGCAGTAACAATTGCTGACAGGTTTGTAACAGTTCACAGAAGACATTTGCTGGTGACTGATTGTCAAATGTAGGACCACAAGCAAATGAATTGAATCAGAATAATAATTCTTGTGTTGTTTCTAAGAAATTTGAGAACAGAGAAAGTGGCAAGGTGACCGCTGTGCAAGGAACAAAGAATTGGCATAAAATCAAATTAATTGGGAAAGCATTTTGAGGAGTAGTTGTCTATTTTTCTACCTCAAGACTGGATCAGGCATTCAGACATTTCCAACATCCCTGTTACGTGCTTGTAAGACTTTCACTGATGCAAAACCAGAAACCAATCAAGGTTAAAGTGGTTAATCTTACTCTATAAACATCTTTTAAATCACTTCTATTTAACTGCAATATTTTGGACTTCTTCCTATTGCTTTCATCCTGTTTTCACTTCTCTTCTACAATCTATTAATACAATTTTTTCAGTCAGACTCTTTCTTCCTCTGGAGCTTCCCACCTTGACATTATCCAGAAGCTTAAAACCCCTAGTACTATTCCTTATAGGATCATTCAAATTATTAATGAAAATATTTAATAATACCAGACCCTTACAGAATTGGATTTTGGCAGGGAATTTCTCAGCTATCTAAATTCTAAATAGTGTGTATTCTGGGCAGTGTTTTAGCTACTCTCTACTACATACATGTAAATCTTGTTTCCTTAAAATTACATAAGAATCAATGTCAAAAGCTTTGTTAAAGTCACTGTATGTGATACCCACCATTTCCAATTATTTATAAGCCTGGTGTCCTACAGTAAAGTAAATGACATGGGTTCAGTATGATAGATTAACAACAAATTCAAGTGGATTGTTCCTTGGCTGCTTCTTAAGTTCCAAGCAATACTAAACACTGTTAGGATGTTTGTTCCAGTATTTGTAAGGAAGTTAAAATTCGGCTTATGGATATAATGTTCTCATTTTTTAAAGATCTGTGCTCTGGTGTTACAGCATTACAGACATCTTCACAAATTTTCAAGTAGTCGTAGTTGGGAGATCCCATGATTCAGTACTGTAAGTACTCTAGTATGCAGCTCACATGGCCCTCTAGTTTGAAAACACTCAGATCTCTAAGAATTAACTAGTCTGCTCTAGTATTGCTCAAAGTTATGTGTATACAGCAACATGACAGAAAATTATGTATTATGTATTTTCAAATTTCTATCATATGATTTCAGAATAATAAAGGTTTTGTGCATTATCAGTAACATCACCAATTTCCTTTCCATTGAGGAAACAACAGAAGATTTTATTTTAAAAGGACTACTTTTCTTCATGGCCATTGATTTCAATCTGATTCTGTTAGATGTAGATTACTTTACAACTGCAAAGACAATAGCTCCTTGCTTGCCTGTCTCTTTTCATTACATTAATAGAACTGTATTAAGAATATTTTAAAATTTTAGATGTGAGCTTCAATCTAATCTAATGTTCCAAACTTGGATAACATAATATCTATTGCAGTATGCATGTTTAATCAGATTTCCTCAGCTGCCAAAGAGTTTCAGAATTACTAGAGATATGTAATTCTTTTAACTCTGAAAACAAGGAGGTATAGATGACTATTCCCACAAGATGACTGTCTCCACACCCTGCAGATGAAAGGGTCACAGCACATTTTCAAGTTACTGAGAGTCACTGCGTATGCAAGGTGAAGATTTCCAAGATGCTGTTCTTATGGACAATGAAGATATGGTGATATTTTGAAAGCCTAAATGCTGTATAGAAATGTATACCTCTCACAATGTGTCAGCATTTTTTTCCAGTGTGACTATAAAAACTGGAAAAATTTGATCATAAACGTGTTGATCCTTATAACCAAAACTTTAATTATAAGACAAGTTTCAACAGAGAATTGAGAAATTATTTGGTTATAAATGTATTTCTTGTCTAAGAAGACAGACATTTGGGATACGTTAGTGAGTCAGTCTTTGTCTGGAAATCAAAATTATTCACGTTTGACTAAGCCTTAAATGCTGAGGGCTAAATATAGGTTTCTGATTCCCTTTGAGAACATACTGCCCTCAAAAACTTTAGGAATTTAGACCTCTGACTGATTACCCCTTAACTTAGACAGAATAAGAAAATAGTATTGCCTTTAAAATCCGTGAACAATTTGGGTTGCAAGGAAATTAATAGCAAAAGCCTTTCCTGAGGGCAGGGTCTAACGGAGGATCTAAGCCAATATGAGAAGAGAAGAGGACAATTTCTCTGGTTGATGTTTTGATAACATTGTGGCATTAACTTGAGCAAAGGTGAGATATCACACTGAATCACAACACCGGTCACTTGGGTTATTTACAGTGGGCTAACAGGGAAACATCACCGCATTGAAAAGCAGTCACTTTTTCATGTCCCCTAAAGCTTCATACTCCCATTTTCATTAAGGTTTTCAGTGTCCAAAGTTCATACTTAAAAGTGTTCATAAAGCCAAGATGAAAAAATAAAGTTTTTTAAGTGTTTAAGACTTCAGCCAAACAGAATAAATACGTCTGATGGTGGGAGGGAGAAGTATGAAAAGCTACTCAAATAGTTGCTGCCATAAATACAACTTCAGACCATGTCTTCACTGTGAAAGGCCTATGTTGAAAGTACTAGAGGCCAGGTTTCGGGGTTGCTTGTGTGTGTGTGGTCTTCATGCCTTTGTGGAGGAAGGGGTCAGTTCAAAATGCTAAACCATCCATGTAGGTTGTCCCCATGGCCTGCAGAGAGACACACAGAAATGTCCTGAGGACAATTTCTCTGAAAGTGCCCAGTTGCCACCTCAGCTGGGAACTCAGAGGGGAGATCTGAAATCCTACCACTTTCCATAGGACTTCTGTGTCTTTTGACTCACCCCCTGCCTGCACCCCAAAGTGAATGAGTAGGCAGGTCTGGCTTATCCTCTAAACTTATCCCTGTGGGTCCAAGCCGGGGCAGTCCCCAGAGACTGAGGAGCTCAACTGTTGTTCACAAGATGCTAGAAAACAAAGCATGGACATATCTCCCTTCTGTAAGGGCAAGGGAGCCCTTCCTTCCTCGTGCCAAATGGGCAAGATGCTGTTGAGTCAATAAAACCCAGACCATTTTGCCCTATGGCTTTGTCAATTTTGCAAAGCAGTTGGCAGTGCTGTGACATGCCAAAGTGTCTGTAGTTGTGCTCTGCCTACATGAAAGGTGCATTTGTTCCCACCCCAAGGAAATGTCGTGAAGGCAGCCCTAAATGCCTTAAATACCAGCTCCAGAGCTCAGACACCATCTGGAAACAATGAGCTGGTAGAAGCTGTGGTGCTGATGCACCGAATTAAGGAAGGACTCAGGTGCTGACATGTTACTTCCAGCTCTCCCTCAGCCACAGTGTGTCCAACACAGGGATTTTGGCAGCAGGACTGCTGCAGTCTCAGGGGGCTTGGAACTGCTGTGCCAGCATGTTCACTGCAGCTGGAGTTGGGTGACAAATTGTCAAGATTCGAAGGAGGATTTTGTTTTGCTTTTCTGCAATGCATTTCATGAAGATTTTTCAATTTCTTTGACCTTTTCAGCATATCTCTTACTCTCATCAGTTTTCCTAGCTTTGTTCCTCTTAGACTCTAAGTTTCCTTCTGATATTTATTCTTTTTTGTTTCATTGAAATGTCAGATTTTTTCATTGTTTTCCCTTTCCATTTGTTCATTGTATTTTACTGTTTTCTTTTTCTTCGCCTATTTTTTCTCTTGTTTCATCTTAGTCTTCCTCTCCTCTTATCCATCCCCATATTTACATTTCTCTTTTAAGGCCCACTTTCTATAGTCCACTTCACATAATCCCTGGACGCATTCTCCAACCCCCATATCAATCCTTTTTCCTTTTCTACTTATAACCTTTTGTCCTTTTACTGTTTTTTTCCCTTTCAATGCACATTTGCTCCCCTTCTCACATCCAGATGTTTTTCCCTCTCTATCTCCAGCTGTGCAAATAAATGACTTTTTTGTTTCTAGGAAGTTCGATCAATCCTGACAAAAGTACTCATATTTTTCAGGAAACCGAAACTGCATAAATGATCATTTCGGGTGAGTGTTTCAAGGAGGACAAAAAAAATTGATGAGTTTGATCTTTGAGAATTTTTTAGTAAACAACAGTTGAAGTAAATTGCTAAATGCTGGAGTGATAAAAAAATTCAAAGCATTTTAGATTTTGAGGGTGGAGGTGAGGGCTGGGCAAGCAGCTTTCAATTTCATTTTTGACAGGAGTAAAGGGAGGATTTCTAATCTAAGTAACTCGGGCAGATCCTACTACACCTTCAAAGCATATTTCTTCTGTTCAAAACTGATGCTTTGGGAGAAAATAATTTTGGCTAAAAATTTATTCTGGACCTAATTTCCTAGTCCTTCCTTTTCCCTGTCTAGTATGGTTAGGTGCACACAGCATGGAGGCACAGTACACCTTTTAGCTGATATTTGGACATTATTTTTAAAAGTAGTTGAGCTCTTCCTTAGTAGGGAGCATCAGCTGTATTTTTTGGGTATCCCAGACCTTAGCTTCCTGGAATAGCAATTAAAATATATCCCATCTGGCTTAAAAATTTTGCATCACATCAATAACACAGAAACTTCCTACTATCAATGGTAGTTTTTGAAAAAATAAAGGACAAATGCACTTCTTTGCAAGTGTTCTTCTGCACTTAAATACATAGAGGCAAAGCATTAGTCTCAGATGACCGCTGTGAAGAGAAAAATATCAGCTGAAGACAGCCAGGCTCTGGCCTCAGACATGCAATATGATTTCTAGTGATTCAAGTGAAAGCCACATCTGGGTACCTGGGAGAAGAATCTGGCCCAAGCATAGCCCTGAATGCTGTGGGGTTTATGCCCATTGTGCCCAGCTTACAATTAGCAAAAAGATCTTGTGGGAGAGGAGGGGAAAGAAGAGGAAACTGCCAATGAGAGGATATTCTTTGCTCATAAATCCCAGTGCATTGAAACACAGATTAGACCCCTGCTTTCTTTTTAACCAGCCCATGCCTAGAGTTCACTCAATTCTGAAATCTGCTGAACTGTTCAGCTCATGTCTGCCCTGAAGTAATGAATTGGCAGGCCTATTTCTAATGGTGATTAATGAAGCTTTTCAGAGGCAACCCATTATTTGATCCAAAGTTAAAACAGTGGTTCATCATTAATCACTACAAGACATAGGCTCACAGATTCATAATTCTCAGCAAGCCCATTTCATTAAGGGTTCCACTCTTTCTTTTGTTAACCTGGGGCTCCCCTATCTCCCCACCCCTCACATCTGCGTTCCTGGTGCTCCATTTCTAGATCCATTTGAAGAAAAAGTCATGCATTCCTGGGGATACTTTTCAGTCTCCAGAACTACAATGTCTTCCTCTACAGTTCAAAAATTCCTCTTCCCATAGAAAGATGTCTGTAATTATCAAATATAAGCCAACATTGGCACCCAGTGGCTGAACAGATTAATCACAGATACATATTCCCTTGAGCTCACCTTTTTTATTCTTCAAAGACAGGATTTCCTCTGGGTACTATGTGGTACTCTTACACAACCTTTGAGCCCTAGTCTTCTAGTCATGGCTGTGAACTAGTTACACTAAGAAAAGAGAAGGAAAATGCATGTTGTGTCTAGTTGTCCCTTCTCTCAGGGTCCATAAAAGTCACTCCACAGAATTCACCCAAGTGGACTAACATCACCAAGTTGCATGGGGTGAGGAGCCCTACGCTGACTCCTAGGAGGCCACTGCATCCACAAAATGTTGTTTGGCACCCAGCAGACATACCAGCTTTGCCCCTGCAGGTATTGCCTGCTCAGAGAAGAGCTGCGCTTGAATGTGTGTGTCCTACTGCCTCACAAAGCTGCAAGACTCTCATAATGGTATGACCAGTGGCCCTAGGAAAAAATCATATCAAGTATTTTGTCTCTAAATTATTTTCCTGAACTTGAAAATGAAACAATGACAGAAAAGGTGTATGGTGGCAGGTCTGTAAAGAAGGGGCAATTCTGAGCCATCACACTCACATATGGTGCTGGTGAGGCACTGACTCTGCCTTACAAACATTCATTGGCAGCACTTTGTCACGGCCCCCCAGACATATAAAGAGTATCTAACTTTTTTATCTAGCCCCCTTGCATGCAGCAGGAGCATCATCAAAGAGGGATCCAATGCTTCTAAAGGTGTTTCAAAATCAGAATGTAAAGGATAGAAAGGAACTTTCCAATAATTTTGCAAAAGACATTTATCTCTGGGAAAGCTGAAACATTTTGTTAGCAAACAGAAAAGTAGTTCACAGAAATCATGTAAAAAGATGTAAGGGTGATATTAAAATTCTTTAATGCATACAGTGTATACAGCCTATTCAATAATTCAATAGAATAACATGGTAGAGTAATTTGTACATGATTATAACATGAAATTAAAAGTTAAAGTTCAAATAAATCTTTTTTGTTTTATAAAAATGGACAACTTGGCTTGCTCCCATCAGAGTAACAGCTGTGTAATATTTCATTTAGTCCTTTCAGCCAGAACCAACTTCTCTAGTCATTGAATAGAAAAATATTTCATCAGTTTTAATCATAATGTCTCTAATCAGATGTAAAAATTAAGGCATGGAGGAGTAAACAGATTTAAGTTCAAGGTTACACAGAAAGCAATTAGAAGAACCGTAACTGTTCTTCCCATAGGACAGTGCCCCTTCCAGCACTTATGACCACATCCATACCACTGTAGTGTTAATTGCTGAGAAGTGGTACTCAGGTTTTCAAACAGTGCTTTACAGCACCCTAACCCATTTGAGGATCAGTCTTTTACTTTCATTCCTACCTTATTCCATTTACCTCCAACCCATTAGGCAATATCATAGACACAAAAGAGAATAAGATGCTAGTGCCTTCCATTAGAAACGCAGATGCTGTATGGGACTGAAAACTACCTTAGCACAGATGTTCATGGGCTTACAAGATTGAACACACCAGAAGGAACAAATGCATTTCACTAATAAAATCCAAAGATATTATTAAAAAAATGTCTCAAACACAGATAAATAATTTTGAAGAACCTATCACAAACAAAATGAAAGTTCTGTATGAAGAAAAGGTATGTTAATTAATTTTCCTTTCAGTCTGGGAAACTTGCTTCCCAGCAAGCACTTTCCATACTGTAATCAAAGCTGTAAGCATAAAAAGGCACGAATAATGAAAGACATTTCCTAAACCTGCTCCACGTACACACTGAGTAGGGCTGCTGAGTTCATGATCTTTAAAAAGAAAACAACTAGCATAAGAGGAAACAATATTCATTCTGCAAGCCCATGACCTTGCAGCTTGGCTGGAGAGCTTTCCTGGGGCTGTGAGCTGGTAAGAGTTTGACCTCAGAGAACAGTGGCCCAGTGTCCCACCCACCAGACAAGAAGTCCTCTTGCAGGGTGAGGTCTGAGTTGGAGATTTGGCCTGGCCCTGCAGGAATCCCAGGAATGTGCAGGTTATGACTGCTTAGCAGGGTGCTGCTCTCTGTGCATAACCTCCTGCCTCTGGGAGAAACCATCCCTCAGGGACAGCAAAGTGTTTGGGTGCAAGCAATTATTTGCAATCAGACATCAAGTAATGGACTGTGGCCAGAGTTTAGACAGGAGGCACTGTGTGTGTGTAAACCTGTCTATGGGCATGCACATAAGAAAACATCACTGCTCTGCAGAAGTGCCCCAAAACATCAAAGCTTTGCCTCAGACCACCAAAACGAGCTGCTGTGCGCACAGGCTCGCCCCACCTCATACCCCTCCTACACAGGCTGGATTTTAGTGTGAAGCTACACATTCCCCTGCACTCCTTCAGTTTTCACTCACTGGTTCAGCCTTTCAGCAACAGCACGTTACTGGCAGCCGTGGTGTTAATGTGATATTGGCAGCTGCTTGCTGGGAAATTGGCCGGCACTCCCAAACACAGAAAGTTCCCAAAGCCGCCCTTTTTTATTGCCGGTGATTTGGCACAGCATTTGCTCTGATGCTGCTGACTGACATGTTAGCCACACCTCAAGGACACAGCTATGAGGCTCAGTGTTGCTTATATACACATATATATGGGTCTGGAAGCAGGTCTTTGCTTTATGCTCCACAAGCTTACTGAAGTTGGGGGTGGGGACTAGGGAAGATTGCCTTCCCCTCCCCCTCATCCCTTTATTTTCACAGGCCTACCTCACAAAAACACATTGGGAATACTCACCAGGAACACATTATCTGTAAATAGTTTCTTCTTCTGCCTGCCTCTTGTGTGCAGCCAGGACTGAAGGATTTATGAAGCCAGAAAAACTTCAGAAGTCACCCAGTGCCTGTATTTGGATGCTCAACCACCGCATTACTAGCTCGGGGCAGAAAGTTTGAGATGCTGATGGGAGTTGTCCTGCCTTGCCAGTGGAACAGCCCTTCGGAAGGCTTCAGGGAGGCAGGCTGTGATGAGCAAATTAAGACTCTTTGTTTTAACAAGTTCTGACAGAGGCAGAGGCAGCAGCTTTCCCTATTTTTCAGAGGGTTTCTTTCCTTTAGGTGGCAGTATGTGTTTGCAGCTCCCCGCAGCACAGCCTGCGCTCCCAGCTCTGCAGCCGAGCATCCTCTGCTTCTGCTCAACCATCGCTGGGTTAATTTTCCAGAAAATCCTGCTCAAGCAATTAAAATGTTAATGTTGTGAGGGAAATGCTTCCGTCGAAGTAAACTCATTCGAGAGTCAGTTGTGCTCAGTGGAAGGGGAACAGCCTATTGATTTTGAACAAGGTCATATCTCATCAGACTTGCCACCTGGATTATTTTTGTTTGCACTGATCAACTACCGAGTCCTTGATTTCACAGCAAGTTTGAAATTACCTTAATGAAGCAGAAATTTGAGGGAGAGGGGGTGGTTTCCCTCCCAAGACTTTTCTTTATTACAGAAATGTGCTCTCTCACCTGTTTATCTCTGACCACCTGCTCACCTCTGTGCTTGTTAACCTTGTTTCACTGAAGCAGCAGTAACTGATGCAAAACTCTCAGCCCTGGCAGTTGCCAACCAAATTCACACCTGAGATTTGTGCTGCAGCCAGCCAGCTGTGCCTTCTCTCAGGAGGATGGGAACACCTCGAAGTGGAATAATTTTAAAAACAAAAAAATTCAGCGGTTCATAGAGCCTTCAGACGACATTTATGTGGGCATAGGGTAGTACTGCCTTGTACTTCACTTATGGAAGAAAAGACTATAGTAGAAGGAAAGTTGTCCACTTTTCTATGGCAATTTCTACTGAGAGGCTTCCTTGCACACAGAATAATCAACACCGTTAGGAGAAGGTATGTGCAATGAGAGCGTGCTGGTATTTTATTACAAACAAGAGACACCTTGAAGAGAGAAGCAGAAGCACCTAAGGCCTGATTTCATTTGCAGGTTCCCTCTGGTTTCCACACAGAACTTGTATTCTTTACTCCCCTAAATCAAAGGTGTTACAGTGCTCTCTTTTCATGAGTGTGGTCACACTGGAAAAGGTGGATGTGCTTTTTAATTGTCTCTAAAATATGTTATGCTGTTTCTAGTGATACACACTATGACTCTCTAACCCAAATGCTAGGGTATTTGCATGCTTAATTCACATGTCTAATTGCCATAATTGCACATGCTTATTAGGCAATTTTGTGTGCAAATGCTGAGTTAGGCACATAACTAGGCATTGTGTTTGCAGTGTGATTTGGTTCAACACTCGTGGAAAATTTGTGAACAAATTAGACATGCAGTTGAAAGCACATTTTCTATGCTAAGAAGTTGGGCAGGGCCTGGCACCAGGCAGACTGCAGTCTAAGTGAATGAGCAGAAAGTATTGCCCTTGTGAATCCCAGTGCAAGATTGAGTCCTTCATCCAGAGAAAATGAGACCTAAGCTGTCTTTCATGTTATCCAAAATCCACACCCTCCTTTCAGGCTGAGCTGGAAAACAGGGTAGCAAAACAAATGTAGCCTTCATCGGGGGTGGGAGGGACAGTGGGGAAGATCAACAACAGCAGTCATGAAGCTCTGATTTTATGATCTGGTTGCTGAGGATGAGTACATACAGAGCCTCCCTGTCAGAAGGGAGACAAAGCTAGCCTGTCTCTTCCTATATTCCCACAGAAGACACAACAGTGAGTAATCCAAGTAGCTCAGTGTTAGCAATAAAGGATACTAGCACAGCTTTAAACCAGCACAGCTGATTTGAGTTAGAGCCTGCCTGTGGAAGCATGACTACAAAAAAAAAAAAAAAAAAAAAAAAACCCAACTTGCATGGTCCAATATTTGTAATTTCTCTCTGTTGCCTAAGATATATGTTCTTTTAATAAAAAAGTCTAGAGGAAAATACCTCAAAAGAAAGAATGCAAGGCATGGAAAGATTGAGTTATGGCTTGTTTAATTCTTCAATTTTAGCCTTCCTGAGCCAGACTGCAAACTCTCTTGCTCTGAATTTATGACAAGCAGGACTAAAGGGACTGTCTATAGATTAACATTGACATTTCCTTTGTGCACTAATCCTTTGAATCTCATTTACCATACATTTCTGCTGAATGACATAAAAATTATGATTTTTTTTTATTACTGAGTAGATTGTAATGAGGCACATTTTCACCACCATTCAGGAAAATACTGAATGGGAGTCAGAGCTGCCTTTTTACCTTTGCCTATCCAGTGACAATGTGGCCTCCCTGAGAAGGACTGCCTTTTGGAGGACAGTGCAGCTCCATGCTGCAAACTCCCACAAGCTGAAAGCACAGGATACCACAAGGTTGAGGACATTACGCTGGCTATAAGACCACTGCAGTGATGATCTGTTGAGATGGCAACACTCAAAACTGGGATATTCTCAGCTTTGCCAGGACTGTACAGAGACAGTCCTCCCTACTCTGAACAGAGGCTGCAACTCTGGCCATATGTTACGTTATACAGCTCCTTGCCCAAAGGTTTTTGGTAGAAAGCGTGTTTGCTAGCTGAAGGTACATGACACAGCACTCACCCGCCCTGAGATGCTGTGGCCACCAACAGCATAGCCCGACACATGCAGTTTCAGAGGAAAGAAAATTTGTGATGACCCTTTAACAAATGCAAATTTGCATTAAATTTCCTTGATATCATATAGTATACGTTTCCTTAAAAAAATTTCCATGACATAGTGTAAGAATATATCTATCCTAGATACAGATGCAGTGATAGATATATAGATACATGGAAGGAAGGGGAGCAGATTGGCGTTTTGTTCTGAAACATCTTTAAACTTGCCTAGTTACCCCAAAGTCAGGTGGAGCTTACTGGGAACTTCCCGATATTCGAATATTTAAAGACAGCATGGAAAAATAAGTTCAAAAACTTGTAACTGGCTGTGGGGGAAGGAGGGAAAGAAGGAGAAAGAGAAGGAAAGAAGGGGAGGGAAGGGAGAAAATATGTCTGCAGAGTACTGCATGTGTCTATGGTGCTAGCAAACATGGTTTTTTAATATAAAATCCATGGTTTATTAATATAAAATCCTCAATTAAAAAAAAAGGCTAAGCAACACAGAACATACTGAAGTTAATACCACATAGTAAATAAATGTGAACAGGAGAAAAAAACACCCAAGTGAAAATTCAGGGCCTAAATATCCCATCTTGCTTTATGGCGCACACAGCAGAGTAAGCCTAGGAAATATTCCTTAGGCTATAAAATTACACAAAGGACCAGAGTGTCCCATTTTTCTTTTTAATTTAAAGAAAATAGCCAGAGCCACTGAAGAGAGGGAATTGACCTCTTTGGGTCTCTCACTTTCTCAGAGATATTTCTGGTCAATCAACCCTGCACGTTGTTCCTGGAAGAATGACCACAGCCTCCACACTTCTGGCCTCTGCCCTGGAAGCTATTGCTTATATTTCCATTACCTCCCTGTATGTCAGACCCATCCATAGCTTTTATCAATGTTGAAAGGTCAAGTTTCCCAAATTTAGATATCAGTACATATTCTCCTATGAATTAGATATAGAAATTTCAAAATCCATGTTCCTGAGTGATGGGGCATGTCATTCCTCCTTTTTTCCTTCTTTTCAAGGGGTTACATGCAGTTTGGCCTGTGCAGCTTTTTTCGCTTTTAAAAACAATTAAAATAATATAACAATGGTTTTATAATTTTTTTTAAGCACTGCAGCTTGCAGAAGTGCTGAGTGTGAATGGCTCCTTTCTATACTACATAGCATATAATACTCTCCTGAGAGAGGGATGGCAGCCGGTGAGCATTCCTGCTTTGAAGGCATGTCCCACTTTCATGACAACAGGAATGGGAACAGACAATGGGTTTCTGCTTGGAAAAAAGAAACACTGCAAAGCCAAGCACCATGCCCAAGACACTCAGAGATGTGGCTCCTCCCAACTGACGGTGGCCTGAGCAGAGAGGCATCTCTCAGTGCCAGCAGTGCCTCAGGTTATAAATCATTTTGATTTTCCTTTGCTAAGGTTTTTTTTGTGTCTTTCCCACAGGGAAGACAAGCTCCCCTGCGAGGGTAGAACAGCCCAATAAGAAAAAAGCTTTCTTCTGAATCTATCAGGATCCTGGGCATGCTGAGGGCTGTGCTTAGCCTCAGCTCTCAGAGCAAGGAGGGTGCTTCAGAGCCAAGGCTGCACCTGGCTCAGGGGGAGACAATTATCTGCTGTGAAATATGGGGAGGGGTGGGACAGTGCATACGCACAAACACACACACACACATGCGCGTGCACACTTGCACACACGCGCGCGTACACACACCAACAATGCAGGCCCTGATCTCCAGAAGTGTTGAACACTCGTAAGGCAGTGAACACCTCTGGCGCTTGATGGCAGGAGTTAAGAGCATTCGGCACTTCAGGAGAGTTGCTAAGCATCCCCAGGAATCAGAAGACGCAGATTTCTGTGTGGGGGTTTTTACCTGTGGTCGATGCCTCAGATACTGCAAGATCCCTTTACTCCTAATTAAGATAAATTGTGGAGAAATATACAAAGATGCATAATTTACCTGCTGTTTGACTGATTTAAGTGTACCCCACAGGGAACTACGCCCATTTAACTAAAATCAAGTTAGAAATCAATTTAGTTACATTAGTGTGTTTTCAGTATGGAATAGCCCTTAATTTGAATGGGAATAAAGACTCACTATGGGCCAATTGATTCTGTTAGGCAAAAGAAAAGCTTTTATACTCTATATAGCTGCAAACAAATCAGATTCAGAATGCTAAGGCATATTATATGTGGGAAATATCAGGATCTGTTGCTATAGGTATGTCATTTTTTTCACAGAGCTCTGAACACTTCATCCTTTCTGTAATTTCAGGCATTCCCAGGCAGCAATGTCCCAGAAAAACCTAAAAAGAGGGGTTGGTTTCCTTTCCAAGAACCATGAGGACTCCCTTTCAGCAACAGAATGTGTGGGTCTCAGAAAGTCTTTCCAATTTAATATGTGTGAGCTCAAGGAGACACAGGAGAAAGGAAAATCCTGCCCTCCAGGACCATGCTGAGGGAAAATTGCATACACCAAGAGGGAAAGGAGTCAGGATAACAAACTCCATCTCATCTGTCTGTGTGCCTCCCCAAGCAGGGTCAGGGGCTGAACATGGCTTTGTAAGGGGCAGGGATGGGAACAGACCTCCTGTTTGCTTCCAGCCGGATCTGACAGGGAGGAAGTGTCAGAGTTGGAAAAGCTTGAGTAGTACAGTGAGTTCCCAAGCAGGAGGATTGAAATGTCCCTTCAGCTTCCTTAGCTGGCTCAGTTTCCCACAGGTCCAGTGGGTTCACAGGGACCTGGGGACACCAGCTGGCCCCAAGGGCTGGGCATGGCTGAGCCCATTCACAGCCAACTCTGGCTAACACACTGTCTGCTGATCTGACCACCCAAAGGAGACCCTGTAGTGTTTTTCCCCCACAGGCATGCACATTTGACCCCATTGCCTGTCCCTGTCTCTGTATGTGAGAGATTCAGCAAAGGAGAGTGAACAGAAAATGGGGGGAGGGGGGGTTCCAGTCTGCTCATCCCAGTTACTTTATTTTCACTATTGTAATTTCTCAGACTATAGAAGATTGCTTGCTAATCTTGCATCTACTTTCCAGATCCTGACCTTCAAACAGTCTTAAGAGCAATATTATAAAAGATATATGAAGTAAGATTCTCGATGGCACTTCAGGCTACATGACTGTGACCTTGTCTATCAAGACACACAGCATTTAACTCATAAGTTTAATCAGGTGATCCTTAGGCAATCAGGATGATCAGCAGAAGCATGTTAGCACTGTGTAATCTTTGCAGCAATTCCCAATATACCTTTCCTCTGTACCCAGACCTATAGTTCAGTTCCACTCCACTGGCAGAAATCAAGAGAAATCTCACTCAAGAAAATGAAACTCCTCACTGAAATAAATCAGAACAGGCATGTGGAGCCCTTGCAAGACTGAAAATTTGGCATCTAAACAGAAGCAAGAAGCCTAAATATATGTGTGTCTAAAATACACATATATGAGCACTATAGCAAAAACCATAGGAAGTTCAACCAAACACTGCACCACTCTAATACCTGCAAAAGGAATACACAAGGTGTGTATTTCGGTTCTTTTGAAAGTATTGCAATGTCTGTTTTGTGTGGGTTTCATCAGTACAGAGCTAGCAATATTTACTTTTCTCCTCTCTAAGCCCCAGTTTGGCAGAAACTCACTAGTCAGTGAGCACCTCGGACATGTGCTTGCTTGACAATTTACTGAGAATTAAGCAACAAAGCATCAGTGGAGCACACTCCAACTCACTTTTTGGAATTGGGGCCCAAACTCAGATGCATTTCTCAGTGGGCGTCTGAAGGTTCTGTCCTACGTCACAATTATCTAATGGCAAAGCTGCCAAAGGAGGGCCCCACCTTTTCTCACCCACAGATATTTATTACTCTCTCTCCTGCCTTCCATTTATCACTTGTAAGTGTGCTGATACCCTTTAAATTAAATTAGTGAAACAGTTGGTATTAGCAAAACCAGAAAAACTCTGCTGATTTGTTTTAGACCACGACACCAGAAACAGCTGCCTTCACATAACTGTGGGAGGGGACAGGAAACTGTAGTGGGGAAAGGAGGAGAGAGGGAATGGACTGGAAAGAAGAACCTCTTCAAACTGCTTTCTTCCTACAGAGGTGTTAATGTAACTGTTTGTACTAAGTGGAACAAAAAACTCATCTGCCTCTTTCTAACTCATCATCACTAGGTCTGGGCTAAACTAGTTCATGATTAGTCACTGGGAAGTTCCATAGGCTCTCTGGAAAATGGAAGGAGATTCAGGGTATGCAAGAGATGCATGTTCCCTTCTGCGTGGGGTCCTCTCCTTTGCCACAGCACATCTGAAAGCCCTCAAATGCAACACAGCCTTAACCTTGCCACCCTTCCCATGCCTCACGCAAAGCCTCCAGGGAGCATTTGTGCACCTGGGAGGGGAAAGTCTGATCCTTTACCCACCTGGTTTTGCTAGCAAGCAGCAAAGCTGGGCCAGCTGCCCCAAGAGGTCTGTAAGACCTTCTCCCACTGGGCTAATCCTTTCTATCATCTGCTGAACATGCAGCAGCCAGTTGGCAGCTGCAGGGGACTGAAGAGCTTTGTGAAGGGTGAAAATTAAAAACAATAAAGAAGGTGAATCCCAGCCAAGTTGCTGAGGATTTATAAAATGAGGGTCAAGTTTTGACGAAGTTTTTTTTCCTTTCACAGTGAAAATGGTCAACTCAATCCAGAGTGGTTTCCATTACAAACTTCTCTCCATTCGCTCCTAGTGAGAAGCAGCCTGACCACTGAAGCTGGCACCACCACACACAGGTTTGATACTCCCAGGTAGACAGAGGTCTGAATATACAGACCAGACACAGAACAAAAGGGATGCTCTATTCATTTTTTATTGAGTTCTCTCCCTCTTCATCTGGCTCCAGTTTGCCATGGCTGCAGAAGCATTCAATAGTCATGGAAATGGGAAAAGTGAGTTCACCTTTCAGTCAGTCCCACCCTCTCTATTGCAACAGCATCGGAACATTTCACCATTATTTTACTGCTCATTGTCCTCAGTTTATTACTCTCACACTTTAACCGCAGTTTACCCCTGGGGATGAAGTGAAGCTGTATCTCACACATTGAGCAAAGCTATGGACAAATGTCACGGCAGGCTCACAGGAGCAGCTCCAAGGTCACACTTAACACCCTAACCACTGCATTGAGGCCACCAAGGGAGCAACATGCCAGTACCCAGTTGATGAGACAGCCTGGCAGACCATAGCATGCCCAACAATGAAAGCAGGGAGCTGTCATTCTTGGGAAGAGGAGGAAGAAACACAGTCTGGATGCTGCAGGGATAAGACACCATGTGTGGGACCAGATCCTTCTTCATGGCACTGAGCCGGTGCAATACTCACCTATGAGCTCCTCAAGCAGCAGTTGGTCCCCTGGTTTTGCTATGAATCTCTTATTCCTACTGTTTTCTCTTTCAGCCTCAGTGATAAACTCAAACCACCTTTTTTAATACTTGCTTTCACATATATGGAAGATGTAACCTAAAAACTAGGGAGTTGTGTCCTCTGGGCCATCTCTGGACAGCCATGTTGTAATGAGGAACACAATAAATGTCAGTTTGTCTTAGAAGACGCTTGTTGGGGGGGTTAGGTTCACCATCCACAAACAGTATTATCTTCAGTGCTGTAATCAGCTCAGAGAAAGAGTGGGTTCTTGGGACCTTTAGCATTTTGAGTGAAGTAAAGTTATACAATTAAACTTTAGTTAGGAAATATCCATAACTTACCAACAGGGGAGAGCAGTTAAGAGCTCTCAGCTGTCAGCACCTGGGAAACAAAACTGAATGGCCAGAGAACTAAGATATGAAAACTGGAGAGAAAAATCACATGTGCCTACTTTCTTTATGGCTGCAATGTCATAGGTCATATGTTGTGTTAACCTGTAAGAAATAATAGGAACTTGGAGATAAAATATAGCTCCAAATGTGAACTGGGGCATGGCATAGAAGTTAAGCAAGGACAAACAGATTGCTAGTGCTCTGAAGTATAAAATCACTGTCTCATAGACTGCTCTCTCTATTCCTAGCAGCTTCATAAGTGAAAACAGCTGTTGCAAATAACATTGTTAGATTTTAAAAGATATCTGCTTCCTTGACTGTAAATAGGAATACAGTTTCTTTAAACTGAAAATACTGTCCCTTGTAGATTTGGGTTTGGTTTGTGGTTTTTTTTAATTGAATTAGAAATATATGTAATGATGGCCTTTCAGGAATATGTGATGCTTGAATACACATTCCTGAAAAATTTGCTATTGCTCTTACAAATTTATCACTCCCTTCCTGACTATCATAAAATATTTTGGTAATGTACTACAAAAAAAAAAGAAAAAAATAATAACTAAAACAGTTTGATGGACTTTATGTGCAATGAACTGTGGATAAGAGTAGAGCTTGTTGGAATGGGGATAATGAAGAGCAGCAAGAGTGGATTCAACCTCTATCTGAGGAGGAGGTAGATGACTGCACTGAAGCATCTCTTGACTGAGAAACTGGGGACCTATAAGTACCCCCAGCCCCTCCATTCAGTGGAGCTACTTGCGTTCCCCTCCAGCAGCAGATGTGGGATATCTGCTGTCACATGTGTAGGAGTGATGTATCATCACTGGTTGGCATCAACAACCCCATTTGGAGGGTCAGTTCAGGACACAGCTGTTTGGTGTCATGCAGCAAGAGGGGCCAGGCAGAGTACAGGAGCAGGTTTGTGGGAGGAGAGTAGTAGAGGGGGAGAGGCTGGTAGGAGCTAGGGTCAAGCTTAGTGTGGTGTGAATTAAGAGCCTGGCTAAAAGCAGGAAATGTTCACACTTCTCAGAAAGCTTTATGAGCAGTGATAATGAAATAGCAAACCCTGAAGCACTTACATACCCATTCACTTTTCTAATGCATCCATTTGAACAGTAGCTCCTGTCACAGGCTGTTCCTGTGGAGCTATAGGCAGAGCATGTGTGTGGCCAGAGAAGAGCACAGTGACACTGTCATAGTAGCATACGCCAGTAGAGAGTACCAGCCTGTTTAATGAGACCCTACATTGCTTCCTGACCAGCTGACTGCACACTGCGGGTGGCACTGGTATGGCAGCTTTCACCAAAATGCTTTTTTCAGGCCGAGGAGGGGTACCCATTTGTAGCCCTGCTTCCCTGTCTATGCGGGAGTCTCTCGCCACACATCACTTTGAGCGGGAGGCAACAATAATGGCTGCTATGGAACCTTCCAGTGAATGCTGTTTCACCCCCATCCAGAGGCTGCAAGAAGCACCTAGGAGTTTCTCTCAATGATTCACAGCAGGTGGGGAAAAGTAGGCAACAGGTGTGATACCCCCCTAGTCTGCCATAGCTTTGAAATGCTGTGGCTTTGCATAACATTTCTAAAACAAATATAGCAACTAAAAACATCTGTGTAACAAGTCTGGTTCTGCAATGGGTGGCAGAGCAGTGGTGATGCCAAGCATTGCCTGGTAATCCATTTTCTCAGAGCTACGTTATGGTCATATGCGTAAAGAAACAGGGAGGAAAGGGAGGGACGTGTAGGAAACCCATTACTGCCATAAAGGGAAGGAAACGGAACAGGAGCTGGGACCCAAATCCGGGTCCTTCTGGATTCCTGACCTCTTGCCAGGGCAAGATATTAGAAACCAAAACCAGGGGTGGAGTGGCTGTAACTGCTGCAGTGACTCATTCCCTTGTGAAAAGCAGAGCCACCCAGACAACTGGCACAATGCCTCACCGTGTGCGTGGCCTCAGAGAGCTTGCCTGGTCACGTAACCAGCTGGCACTTTTCCTGTGATTAACAAAAAATGTAAATAATGTAGCTTGGCTACCTGTGTGCTATCCCTATTATTGTCTGATAGAAATGGAAACAAAGTCATCCTGATGCAACTTTTGGTCCGAAAAAAGCACGTGGTACTACATGAAATCACCAGGAAATGAAAGTCCAGATGGAAAGAGATTAGGAATTGTTCTTCTAGTTGGTTAAAATCACAGCTGACCTTATTATTACATGTTCAAGCAGAAGGAGAGAGAACACGGAGACAGGGCAACATTCAGGCTTTCTCCTTCTTCCTGCCTATACTTCTGTCACCCATACCCAATTCTGGTCATGTACTGCTTTCTCACAGTTCCCACACAATCCCACTGTTGTGCTCCCAACTTGGGGGCGAGGAAGCTGTTTATCACAGTGTCCTGTTTGTCAGATTCATTTCAGATGACGATAATACCCAGTTGCAAGTAGCACATTTTACATAAGCAAGTATTGCAGCAGTTCTTCTCCAGATGGCAAAATGAAGGCTTATGGGGGTATAAAGACTTTTCTTTGGCCACATAGTAAGTCACTGATCCGCCAAGTTCCAGTGCAAAATTAAATATCACGGCCCAGACTTGCTTTTAGACTTAGCTTACCAGCATATCCCTCTGAAGTCCATACATGAGAATTGTGCCTAACAGCTCCACCTAATTTTTTTTTTCTTGCAGAGAGAAGGTGAGGAGAGAGGGAAGTTCATGCTTTGTTCCTGTAACCAATCACTCAAAATCCTGTGTGCTTTCAGCATTTGAATAATCAAATCTCAGCAGAGTGCACATAGTGCTGTACGCAATCTCTCTGTTTGTAAAATTCGTCAAACTTCACTTCTGTGACAGAAAAGCCCATTCACCAACATCTTCCCCAAACCAGGAATTCGCAGTATGATCAGTGCAGCTTGCCTTCACATACCTCAGAAGTCTCAAGGAAACAGTTTTAGCTGTAACTGTATCACTGAACACCAATGGAGAAGGTCTTTGCTGTGATAGGCAATATCATTCCTGTACATCTTTTCTTTCTTCTCCTTTCCTCCATCCTGGCCATAGGCAATGCTATAGAGATGCATCTTGACATTGAGTGTTATAGTGGCTGATATTAGAGAGAGAGAGAGTTCCTTCAGAGTTCAAGACTGGCTTACTGAATGTTTTGTTTGCTTCTTGAACCTTTTTAAAGGCACAGCTGGGAATTTTAATAGCTTCCCCAGCTGCTTGTCTGTGATGAGGGAAGACCCAATGTGACTAAAGGCCTGGTATTACTATGCTCTCACTTCCAGGTAAAATTGAAAAACCTCCTGGGAAGTAAAAGGAGATTTTGGATTTGAAACTACACAGCTGTTGAAGTGAGCTGCTGTTTAGTTTTGGTTGCACCCAGTCATTCAGTGTGTCCTTCTTTGAACCCATACTGCCCATGAGGCACTTTAGGAAGGCTGCTGTAGGAAACCATTTCTGACCTTACTATAGGCCCACAGGAATACAGCACATCCTCACCACCCCTTAGCATTGCTTCCTATTCCTCCAAGCCCCACAACTGCTTGCCACCCCTTTCTGTCATGTCATGTTTAGCCTACATGTCACAACACCTGTACTGATATCGAATGTTGACATTGGGTCAAATGCTACAGTCTGCTGCAATATTATTATTGTTGTGGATAGGATGATGATTAGTATTTAAATATGGCTTTATTTTCTTGGCTCTTCATAGCAAACAAATGAGATTGTGATCTATCACTGTTTCCATTTCAGTGTCTCTGCAGCTCTACTGCAGAATGCCATCATCCACACCTCTGATCCCTGTGAGTCCTGTTAGCGCATCTTGTTGGCAACAGAAGTATTCTTCCGCTGCAGGCTTGATCCAAAACAGCATATTCCACCATCTGCAGCTACCTGCTGGTGTCCAAGATGTAGCAAGGTGGTTGCTTTCTTTATCCAATAGCACTCGCCAATATTTATCTTTGGCACCAAACACTGAGACTATTTTTGCTTCTGCCAAGTCAGGTACCATGTCTTTCATTGCAGTCACTTGGTAATGAGCAGTTTGTCGTACTTTGATGAGGTCGTCCAGGCTTATGCAAACGAAGCATTTGCCACTGTAGAGGTTGGCTATAAGGCCACACACCCAACTGGGGATGCAGCAACTGCAGCACTGACGCCATCTCTCCCCATCCACTGCATTGGCTGCTGCTTCTCCTTTGCCCTTGGTGCAGTGGTTACACAGGTGCCATCCTGGCTGAATCACTATCTCTATTTCAAGGTGAAATATACCTGGAGGATATCCCAGACATTCAAAAATATCTTCATAACCTTTCAGTAGTCCTAGCTACAGAAGCCTACTCTGACTCTTCATGGGCCAGTTTCTCTGCTTTACCTATGTGGTTCTTAACACAACTATTGCAGCTGATTTCATATTCAGTTTACCTTCTAATAATATTAATGATTTTTTCCTACCTGGTATCATCCTCTAGGGATTATTTCTTCCCTTTTTACTTGTCTCTTCTCCCTTTTTTCCCCTTCTTTCCACCCCAAAACCCTAAGCTAGAGCATCGCTCCATCTACTCTGTGGATGTGAATTGGTGTGCACTTGCTTTCTACATATCCAGATCTCTCCCAATATCAGGATGGGCTTTTCAAGCAGCCCCACAAAAGTTATTGCTTCTTTTGAGCATACATTATGTTAACAAAGGAATCAGCCATTTATTTTGGGGGCAATATTCTGATCTAGGTTCAATTACACCTTTTGAGGAGATTCTTTACTTATGCTTTATTTAGGAGAGAAGAAAGTTTGCAAACCATTGTATTTCCTGATGTATCTTAAAGCCATTGCAATATGTCTATGATTAGTGTGGTTGTTTTACTCTGCTTGGTTTCTCTCCTTTTTTACCTTATTTTCCACCATCCAGCTGAAGAATATATATCTTTTCATATCCATTTTCCTAAAGATGGGAATTATGGATATTGGTTTTGTTCTTTCTTCCTTTCTAGCCCTTTTCCTTGTGAATAAACATAATCATAGCTTTTCCTTCTGATTACATGTGTAGAAGCAGCAGATCATCTCTGAAATCATGCTCTCCATGGAAAGAAGATAAAAAGGCCTAACAATCAAAAATGACCTGGAAAAAAGAAAATGGAAGGACCATGGATTGCCGCCAGCAGCTCTGCTGAGGATCCAGCCTGCTTGCCAGAAACTGAAAAGCTGCTAGAAATTGTAGGTGACTAAACCTGGGACATTATTTCAATGTCTGCCAAAATCAACAGTAGGCCAGAAGGTGGCACATAGAAACTGCTGGACTTATCTTCCTATTTTGCTGACAAACTCCTGGCCAGTTCACAGTTTTATGCCTCAGTTTCCCTGTGTCTGGAATGGTTAGAGCTGCTAATTTTGTTACAAATAAAGGAACGCACTTGACGCATGTCAGGAAATTAGCAAACACAGCAGTGGGAAGAGATCGATAGAACAGATTGCAAGGATGAAAGAGCTAAACTAAATATCTCTTCCTTTAAATGCATAGCCAAGGCTGGAGGTGGGCAGAAACCAAGGAGAAAAATCCCTTCCCATGAAAACTACAAAGCATTCAGACCATTTGCATCTTATCAATAAGAAGGGTAATTACATGACAGAGAAACAAGACCAGTTCCTATATTGTAAGCCCTGCCTCCTCCCTTTCCTTACAAAAGAGTGTAAAGCCCTTGTACAAGGAGAGTTTACAGGGCCAGCCTAGACATGGAACCCAAGAGCCTGGCCTGGACTCCGCCTGGAGGTTGATAACCACCTCCCCTTATGTGTCAGTCACATGCAGATCCCTGTTTAGCAAGACACTTAAGTTCTTCTCAGCTGTGTTTAAGCATATTTTGCTGAATTAAGGCATAGGATATTAAAAACTGTAACTATATAGAAAAGAACATAAATCCAAATATGTTTAGCAGTCTAAACAGATTTTACTGTGTAATATGAACTTCTGGTTCTGCAGAGAGGTGCTTATTTCTGTCTTTAGCTGTTTAAAAACCAATCTTGTTTACTGCATTAAGAATTGTTCCTCCCAGCACCATGCCTGTACATAAGGAGCAGCAGGAACACAGGACACCCTGCTGTGTTCAAAGATCAAACAAGGCCACATCCAAACTTGACCTTAGCACGTTCATGACCAGATGTGGCTCTACATGTGGCATACCATACACAGGTATGGATCTTCACCCAGATCTAAGGAGAACAAATCATGAACCAAAGCCACTCTCCAAGGTTTTGTACAAATGCTGGAAAGAAAGAGGACCTTGAACCTAAAGAAAGAATAGGAAATGTTTGGCAAGAATGCTAAAGAGGTCTCAACAACATTAATACTCCTTTGAACTTTCTGCATGTTATTTCATAAATTAAGACTTTTAGCCAGCCTTGAATCAAAAGAGGTACCAGATAAAGATGAACCAAAGAACGGGCAAGGGGTGGCAAGAGGAATGTGTATTTTACCTTCTAGAGAGGAGCTTGTTCTTTTTACCACAGAACAAGATCAAACTGATTTAACCACAGAGTATAAACTCTAGGCTAAAAAGCAGATCTAGCATGCCTAGAAAGAGGGCAATAATTTGGGTACACCAAATTGCTGCATTTGTAATAAAGTACCTTTATTTCAGATGATAAAACATGGGCAGTGTCCTGAGTCATGGTTGCTCTGGAAATGAATCCATACCTATGCTCAGGTTCACACTTACTGATGCAATGAGCATCTCGTTTCAATGTAGTGAATGAAGTTTGGGCAAGAACTAGCCCTCACAGGCTGTCCATTATTGCATTTTCTTACCAATTTGAAACACTCAGTATCTGGACTACTTTGTCTCTGTTATGTCTGTAAGACCACGGTATATACTCCTACATTCAGCAGGTGTTTTGCTACAGATACTATATTCAGTAATTAACCTTTCCAGTAAACTTCTTTTAAAATCAGTGCTTTACAATTCTTTGGATTCATTTTCTGGAATTGGTTCCTTGAACTCTGGTAGATCCCAGCTCATGTCTGGGGTCAACACAGGCAGCCAGGGCTGCTTCCAGAAGAAGTAATTTGCAGTGTTTTATGATCAGAACAGAAGAAGAGGAAAGATTAAGTGCAGACATTTACAACTTACATGTTTGTGGGAACCAAGTTTTTGGGAATGCCTATCATAATATTTCTTCTTATGAACGCTTTAAAAAATTAATATCTTAATATATTCATCCCTCCCACTCTCAGGAACAGTTACTATCACAGATACTTTCTTTAGAAGGTTAATATCTGACTGTGCATTTCCAAGACAAAAACTTTGGCTTCAGTTGTCCAGGCACCTGCACATGTGCATTGGTCACAAGCAACTCAGCAGGACTACTCCCATGTAGGAAGCTATATTTAGCTCTTTATTTATGCAGTTTTTTCAGTTTTAAATTCTTCTGCTTAGGACAGCAGGACTTGGAACTCTAATGTTCGGATGATTGGAAACTATTTCTTCACACAGAAATAAATGCTCCTGATGGACAGTCTGCATCCATCTTCTTGTGAAAGTAGTTATCTGTGCTTCCTCAAAGATTAAGTATCTATATAATCGAAGTAAATTTAATAGAAAAGATTATGTCCTCTTGTTAAGTGGTAGAGACCATGTATAAAGAAAACATACCTACAGAAAGGGAGGAGATAGTGTGTTGCTACAATTGTCTGTAGAAATTGTAGAATCATAGAATGGTTTGGGTTGGAAGGGACCTTAAAGATCATCCAGTTCCAACCCCCCTGCCATGGGCATGGACATTCCACTAGATCAGGATGCCCAAGGCCCCATCCAGCTTGGTCTTGAACACCTCCAGGGATGAGGCATCCACAGCTTCCCTGGGTAACATGTTCTAGTGTTTCATCACTCTCATGGTGAAGAAATTCCTCCTTATGTCTAGCCTAAATCTTCCCCTCTCCAGTTTATACCCGTTCCCCCTTGCCCTATCACCATAAGCCTTTATGGTCCCTCTCCAACTGATTGCCTTTACCCCTTGTCCAGTTTTGGATTTAGTTTCTAATCCTTTTAACAGGCTTTCCCAAATCCTGAGCAGTTTAAACTATAATTTAATATCTTCTTTGCCAGGAAGTCTCTGCCTCTTTATGTACTTTATATTATGTATGCATATACACATAATATTATTATTCCCTTAACAGCAATTAAGCAGTATAATCCACCTCAAAGATATTTACAACAATTTAAACTACCCTGAACGAAGGAGTTTAGAGGATTAGAGATGAGATTTAAGCAGTTACTGAGGGGATAAATTTTACTATTCCTGTGCACTGCAGCACCATTTGACTTTAAGGCCAGAGAATGGAGCATTTGGAAGTGACTGAAGCAAAGAAGAAAATGAATCAAAAGTTGAGTCAAGTCTAAAGCCTTGTGAAAGAGCTTCGTGAAATCTTTTTAATTTGCATGTTAGACAACAGTATACAGCTAGTTCCTTGGACAAGTTTGTCCAAATTCCTTGCGGTCTCCTCCTCTGGTGCTCTGAAGACAGTTAGGGAGCATATGTGCAGTCCCATACCATTTCCAGCACCCTCTGTGCCAGTAGGATGGGCAGGAAGAACAAGTATGTCTTAAACTGAAAGCTTTGCTATCTTCAGTAAGACAGGGCATGCTCTGCAACAGAGGGTATGAACTGGCACAAAAAGTTCAAGCCATCCTGGATTTATCAAAGGAAAAAAGTTCCCTAAGATAAAAATTTGGCTATGCTGAAAAAGCAGAGAACTGTTGTTTGATTTTTCTGGTATGACTCAACACAACAGCATTGCTTCATGTTTAAGGGCACACCTTGCCATATAGTTATGCTCTTCACTCTCAGACTTCTCAGCAGAAATAGTATTTGTCTGTAAGTGTCTTTGAAGTAAAACTCATGCAATGTTATTTATCTCTTGCACAATCCTTGGGCCCTTTCCTCTAGTCTACCTTGTCAATGAAGCAAGAGTAAACTCTCTGAAACTGTTTGTCTTCTATAAGCAACACCTGGGATATTTCCCATTTCTCTCTGCCAGTAAGAAAGTAACACTAAAAAGTGAAAAACAGAATTAAAAATATTGTTGCCACCTGGTGACTTCTATGTTCCTCCCAGGAAATTCTCCCATAAATTCCTACTATTATTCTCAGAGGGTTGGGTTTGGTTTTTTTCCAAATTTATTTATTCATGAGTAACATCTTATATACAAAAATGCATCAATCTTCCTGTCACACCCGAGGTGTCAACTCATATTATCCACTCTAGAAGAGAGCAGCAGAGTCAGAATCAGAGTAGGAAATAGAACTATATGGAGGGAGTGGATTTTCCAAGCCATCGGTCTCCCAGGTGTGACTTCGCTGAACAACTCAAGAGTAGCCATGCCAGCAGTTCCATGAAGCAACTCCCAGCAGTGGTGCTCCTGCTCCTTTCCCCACACAGGAAAGGATCTTGCTCTTGCAAGCCTGAGAGCAGGGAAAATGTACCCTCCACATAGTTGGTTTTGCTTTGCTAATGAGAGCATGAGGCAGTTATTTTCTGAACGTATCTTTTATTTCCCTTCCTAAGAAATCTTTTCTAAAATATCTGAGTCTAGTGCTTGCTAAAAATAAGAGAGAAATAGCAAAATGCATGTGGAAGACATGAAATGGAGACGCCAAGCACAAGGAAGACTTCTAGCATGTCTGTGAATTCCTGGATATCCACTTGGTTGTGTATGGCGCAAGCTCTTTGTGGTCTCCAAATGCTGAGAGGAAATGTTCATTACTGTTTTTCTTTGTGACTGTGGCTACTTCACTTAATAAAGAGACTCATTAAGGGAAATGACCTATCTGCAAAGCCTGTGAAAATCCTAATTCCTGAGTGTGGTGGGTTTTTCTCTTAACATTTCAGAATACATTTGTGTGCCTGTAGCAGTGCCACGGGACAATGGATTGCCATATTCACATGCTAGGAAGAGAAAATGTCTTTCGGGTACAGCAGTGGATTCCACATTGAAAGTGCGCAGAAGGTTATTGTATTTAATGGGGAGTAGGGACAGAAATTACAAAAATGACAATAAATCTCTTGCTGTAGCCCATCTATAAATTTTACCTGCTGACATGGTTTAGTGGGCAGACTCTAATACCACTCTCGGGAGGAAGAAGGAAACCAGTGCTGGGACAGGAAGGGGTTAGGCAAGATTTAAGTGAGTGTACAGGAAGCAATAAAGGTTGTGGAGATCTAGCTCAAGTCTGGTGAGTGCTTGTTTCAACCCTTGGTTAGGGAACAAACTTGACAACATTATCTGGTTTTGGTGAAGGAACAACTGTTCACTTGTCTAAATCCTGCCCTCAGCATTGATATATGTCAGCCTTCAATTTATTCTCACATCCATTCAAATTATGGTATGAATCAAGCATATCCCCCCCCTGCTCCCATGCGGATTCCGTGCAGAGAAGACTGTGCACAGCTTTTTTTAAGGATATATTTTTTTTAATTGAATTAGTCCTGATTTGTTCTTCCATTTCCTGCCTAGGGTGAGTTTAGCACAGGTGGTGTCTTCCAGGGCAGGGCGGACAATTTGTTAGAAACCTCAAAGCTGCCTGAACACGCCATACTTGCTGTTGCCAAGCTAAGCCCGTGTTTTGCAAGTCCGAGTTTGGCAAGCGATGATACCAGCGGGGCCAGCCCCAGGAAGGGCTCTGGGAGCTCAGCCCCGCTGCCAGCAGGGAAGCCTGGCCAGCCGCCTCTCAGCAGCCCAAGCCAGTGTCAGGTGCCAGAGCAGATCAGATCAGAGGCACAGCTAGCCTGAAATCCTGCCTCTCCTGCTCAGCAGGAACACATGCAGAAGAACCCCTCCCCCTGCAAAGGACAAATGCCCATCCAAAAACGTGCCCAGCAGTCAAGTTTCACTGTGAGTGGGAAGTACTCCTTGTCATGAGCCCTGGAGCAGCCATTTGAGTTATTAAAATAAAATTACATTAAAATATGAGTTAATAGATTAACTTTTACCCTGGATAGTTTAACTGTAGATGTAGGCAGTATCGATTGCAATGTATAACATTTGTCAACCCTGCTAAGCTCTTTACCTCAGTGTGTTAAAAAAGCATTTGCTGTTTTAGATTTAAACCTGTTGCTTTTATTTCCAAGTCTCTGATATTTGTTACATGACAGGGTACCAAGGAGTGACCACATGACCCCTCAATACCATCTATTATTTTATATACTGCAGTGATACCTCTTACTTACCACCTTCCACTACTCAATCGTCCATATCTTCACCTCAAAGCATTTCTGTACCTCCTCATCACAGGTTTTGTTACTCTTTTCTGGACTTAAAAATATGGCAGCCATATAATTTTTTATGAGGTGAAACTACCCTTACCTAAAAACAGCATTCTAGTTGAGGACGTGCTATTGATCTTTCCATAAAAAGGCATTGTAATTCTCACAGCACTGTCCTTTATGTCTCCCTTAATAGGAGGATAACCTGATTCTGGGAACCTATTCCCAGCATGCATCTAGCTGGAAAGAGGTTCAGGTTCTCTGAGTTTTGACCAGAACATTTTATGACGCAGCAGGACCTGAAGCTACTTCTGTCAGTGGGGTCACCTTTGCTGCACACACACTTAAGGCTGTGCACCACTATCTGCATCCCACTCAATGTGAATTTAGGTTGCAAAGCATGGCCTTTGCTTGCTTGCCCAAAATAAAACTCTGAGCACCATTGTTGGCTGGCCATTGTCCTCCATGCCTCAGCAGTGACTATAGTGCAGGTCCCCACTAACAGTGGCTCCAGGGGGCCCGAGGCAAAGGTGGAGTTTATGACCTCTGGTGTATCATTAACCAAAGCACTCTCTAACCTCCCAAAACACGTGGCCCTGGGCAAATTGTCCTCTCCTAGCCAACCATGGCTGACCCTCTTTTCATCTGTAACCACACTGAAAGTGTTTTGAAACCTTCTCAGATATTTTTCTGGTTTGCATATGAACAACGTTATTATATGGTTTTATTTCTGCATCTTTCAGACCTGCAAGATTTTGAGGTACTGGAAGAAGACTTTATTCCAGGAATTTCATAGGGTGCACTGGCACTCTCAGAACCACCAGACATATAGGCTGGGTTTCTACAAGTTTTGTCCAAGGTACTGCCTCAACTCAGGATGCTGCTATCAGTATCAAAAATAGAATGTTTCTACCCAAAGGTGCTTAGAAAAGGGCGGCTAGAACCATGTGTAAAATGAGAAGATACAGAAGGGAAAGATGCGAGGATTTAGACGTAATTGAACCTAGCTAACTCCACTAAGTAGACCCCACTAAGGTAATTCCTGACTCCCTTGAAAATGTATTCAGATTTTGTCATAATAAAATGGGCAAATCTCAGATGCCTTTTTCTAATTGTTCTTCTCTTTATATATGCAAATCTAGTCTTAGAATATATGTGCTCAGGTTTACCTGGAACATTTCTGATTGCACATTGAAAGGCTAGATGGTCTAAATACGCTGTTTCTGAGACAATGGTTCTTTCTTCTAGTATAATTGACACCAATGTCATTTGCAAGAAAGAGTGAAAACAAAAGGATGGGTGTATAAAGGGAAAAATAGAGGAAGGAAAGAGGAATCTGACAGGAGAGGAGAAATCAGAAAACCAGATGTATGCTACATGTATAGCATTTTATCAGATCACTCACTGAGAAATGGTGTAGTTTTATGTATAAGACAATACAGACCTTTCCCTCTCAGGCTATGGTAAGAGAGAGAAAAGATGGTCTTGTTGTTAAGGTAGTGAAACAGAATTCAGGAGATCTGGCTCCCTTTCCTGGCTCTGACACAAACCTTGTGTAAATCACTTAATCTCTCTGTGCCTCTGTTTCCCATCTGTGAAACAGAGATAACACATCCTTTTTCTCACACCAGTCTGTCTTGTCTATTTAGATTATCTGCTTTCCTGGGCAGGGAAAGCTTCTTACTATACAGGCCTGGGTTTTCAGTTTGTTTTTCCTCAGCTCTTTTTGCTGGACCTTTTAAGACCAGAGGGAACCACGTTGGTCATGATCTCTTATAAAAGAGAAGTCCTGGGATCTCCCAGAATTAACTCCTGTTTCAGCAGCTATGATAGACAAAGGAATAATTTTAGGAGACAGATGTGCATAAAATGTAAAAAAAAAAAGAAAAAAACCCCCAGATTTCATATGCAGTAGCTTTTGGTAAATAACTGGTCAGTAACCTTCACTGATAAAAGCTGGTGCCTTATTCCTTGCTTGATTTTGTCTAGAATCTTTCCCCATTACTAGAAGGATGCTTCCACCATTGGCTGTTACCCTTGCTGAACTCAAGAGCCCTCTCTGATCGATCTGTAAGTATTTGCAATGGGAATTCTTTTTCCTAATTTTAATTATGCATGTAATCTAACCTAGCTCTCCAGTGACGGAAGAATTGAATACAGGAATTCACCCTAAAGATCTTGGATTCTTGTCTTGGGATGAGACAAAATGGCCTCTGAAGGAATCTATATAGACTATACATTTACCCCAGATAAATATATTATACTTATTTGTGCTTGTAGGAGAATTCTGGAGCAGTCATGTGATGTTCTCTACTTTTATTCTTGATGTAGCTTTCTTTACAGATTCTGTACTTCAGATTCACCACACTTCACAATGAGAGCAATTGTGACTATAACACGACTTCAGGCAGAATAATTGCTCCTGTTAATGTGTTTTCAGTCCCTCCTTTCTCTATCATCACTATACACCAATAACTGGTGAGATCCAGTGAGATTTGAAATATTTTCAAGAATGGAAAGTATTCAGTTTTGAGTTTTTCTAACCAGGGCTAGCGACTGTCCTAACCACTGAGTAATTGAATAAAAGACCTTTTCCTGTGGTCATGTGATAAAGGAAAGCCGTGTACTGAGGGACATGGTTTAAAGATTGGTGGGAATGGTTGGACTTGATGATCTGGTGGGTCTCTTCCAGCCTGGTGATTCTATGATTCTATGATTCTGTGATCTGCTTTTGCATTTTGTGCACAGGCTGATTCTTCAAGTATGCCACAAGCACACTCCTTGGACCAAGCTGGCCTCTTCTCCCAAGTGACAGGGGACAGGACAAGAGGGAATGGCTTCAAGCTCCACCAGGAGAGATTTAGGCTAGACATTAGGAAAAAGTTTTTCACAGAAAGGGTCATTGGGCATTGGAACAGGCTGCCCAGGGAGGTGGTTGATTCACCTTCCCTGGAGGTGTTTAAGGCACAGGTAGACGAGGTCCTGAGGGACATGGTTTAGTGTTTGATAGGAATGGTTGGACTTGAATTAGGAAAAAGTTTTTCACAGAAAGGGTCATTGGAACAGGCTGCCCAGGGAGGTGGTTGATTCACCTTCCCTGGAGGTGTTTAAGGCACAGGTAGACGAGGTCCTGAGGGACATGGTTTAGTGTTTGATAGGAATGGTTGGACTTGATGATCCGGTGAGTCTCTTCCAGCCTGGTGATTCTATGATTCTATGATTCTAAGCTCTGCACAGGAAACAGGCAGACAAATGTGTGGTTATGACATTGATGCTGAACTGCTCAACCCTGTCAGGATTGAGGTGGCTTCTGGGAGTGCACAAAAGCAGAACCTCAGTTGCCTTGGAAACTTCTCCAGCTGAAAACCAAGGAGATTAAGGCAGTTCTGGGCAGCCACTGAGCTGAGATTTCGGGATTGCCATTTTAGATTCAGATGCCTAAACTCCTCCTAACTTCTCTCTTTAACCATTGTTTGCAGAAATGGCCTCTATTTGAATAATTAAAATGTCAAGCCACAAAAACACATTACAGAAGGTTACATCTATTGCATCAAAACTGTAAATTAAATCACCCCATTTAAAATCTGATTTTAAATGATATCAAGTTAGTTTGACAAGAACCATCCTGATTGTCATTACTTCTATCACCTTTTTTTAATTCCTTATGACTCAAGCACCCTATCAGCCATTCCATTATTTTGCCTGGGATCGAAGGCAAGCTGACAGGCCTATAATTACTCGGGTCACTGCATTTACCTTTTTTAAATATTGGCACAGCATTAGTTTTCTTGTAGTCTTCTGGAACATCCCCAATGTTCCATGGCTTGTTAAATATCAAAATTAATGGTCTGTAGTGCTCCTTGACTATCGATCTTAAAACCTTGGATGCAAATTATCCAGACCCACTAATTTTAATGTATCTAACTTTAGTATCTGCTGTTTAACACATTCCCTTAGTTACTACTAGAATGGAAAGCACTTAATCATCATTCTGCCCTGAATCATCTGGCTTTTCCCCAAATACCAAACAGAAGTATTGATTGGAGACTTGCATTTTCAGCTTTATTATTGAGAATTTTACCAGCTAATGAATGGATTAATATCATATTTAGGATAGGCTTTATACTTAAAAACCTGTAAAATTTCCTTTTGTTCTGTTTATCCATTTCTACTTGTGTAATTTTTCTTCTGTACTGAATTTTCCACTATTTTTGCCTTGACATTCTGGTGCTTACTATATGCTCCCTTTCTTATTTTCCTGTTTACATGTTTATTCCCCTGGTTTAGGGACTCATAGCAGTACTCTGCTTTATGAAAATGACCCTTTGGAAGCCACACATACATTTATGTCCATCAAACTGAAAAAAAAGGACTAGGGAACCTGTCTATGCCTTTCTTAATCTAAAGCCTTTGAAACTTGGACTCATACACAAGTCAATTGTATTCAAGCCTTCATTTCATAGAATCATGGAATCATAGAATCATAGAATGGTTTGAGATCAAAGCGACCTTAAAGATCATCTAGTTACAAATGAGCAGGGACACCTCCCACTAGATCAGGCTGCTCAACACCCCATGCAACCTGGCCTTGAACACTTCTACAGAGAGGACATCCACAACTTCCCTGGGCTACCTGTTCCAGTGCCTCACCACTCTCATTGTGAAGTTCTTCCTTATGTGTAGTCTAAATCTTCACTACTCCAATTTATAGCCATTCTGCCTAGTCCTATCACTACATGTCTTTGTAAAAAATCCCTCCCCAGCTTTCTTGTACACCCTCTTCAGGTACTGGAAGGCTGCAATACGGTCTTCTTGGAGCCTTCTCTTCTCCAGGCTGAACAACCCCAACTCTCTCAGCCTGTCCTCATGTGAGAGGAGCTCCAACCCTCTGATCATCTTTGTAGTCCTCCTCTGGACCCATTCCAACAGTTCCATATCCTTTTTATGTCGAGAATTCCAGAACTGGACACATACTCCAAGTGGGTTCTCACAAGAGAGGAATAAAGGGGCAGAATCACCTCCCTCACCCTACTGGCCATGCTTCTTCTACAGTTGTCCTTCTGGGCTGTGAGCACACATTGGCGGCTCACATCGAACTTCTCATCAACCAGCATCTCCAAGTCCTTCTCTGCAGGGCTGCTCTGAATTATATTCCTCATCATGTACTGAAATTGGGGATTGCCCTGACACAGGTGAAGGACCTTGCACTTCGCCTTGTTTAACCTCATGAGGTTCATACAGGTCCACTTCTCCAGCTTATTCAGGTCCCTCTGGATGACATCCCGTCCTTCCAGTGTGGCAACTGCACCACTTAGCTTGGTGTCGTCTGCAAACTTGTTGAGGATGCACTCAATCTTGCTATCTATATCATTGATGAAGATATATTAAACAGAATGGACCCATGAGGGACACCACTTGTCACGGATCTCCAACTGGACATCAAGCCATTGACCACTGCTTGCTGATTACAACCATCCAACCAAATTCACTGAACAGTCCACCCATATCTCTACAATTTAGAGAGAAAGATGTTGTGGGGAACTGTGTCAAAGGCTTTATAGAAGTCCAGATAGATCACATCCATTGGTTTTCCAATGTCCACTGCTGTGGTTACCCCATCATAGAAAGCCACTAGGTTGGTCATACAGGACTTGCCCCTGGTGAAGCCATGCTGGCTGCCGCTAATCACCTCCATGTCCTCCATGTGCTTTAGGATGGCTTTAGGATCTGTTTTGTGATCTCTGTATTCTTGGAATTAACAATCATTTTGTTAAGTGAATCAATCAGTATTTAGCCTGTGATCCAAGCTTCAGTTGATGAATGTTATTGAAGAATTTTCTGACATTACAGGAAGAAATAAAGTGAAATTGGGGTCTTCCTAAAACTCCAGACATGTTCCGCAAATGCTTGTAATAATCTTTTGGAACCATCAGCAGCAGGTCCTCTTGCTGTTTCCACCGAGGAGATTTACACCTTCTTCTTGCACAATCCCAGGACTCTTTTACTAAGTGAGCAACAAAACTCCAACAACTTCCTACAACACAGAACATGTGCCATGCAGATGAGCAGCTCTGATCTCATAAAATAGTGAGGAGTGGTGTTTATGTAAATGTGCCTTTTATAAGCATTTCATGGGAAAAGAAGAAATTACATGTGTTTTTTCAACTTGAGACAAAGTGAGCATTAAAATTAGTTGCAAGCTGGGAGAATAAAAGAGAAAGCTAACTAATTCTTAATGTCTAATTCTTAATGTCATTATTATGTAAGTTTTTTTGTGGCCTTTATGTACAGCGTATATGGTCCAGATGTAATCAAATCGTATTGCTTTCTTCAAGTCAACATTGCTGTATTCATTCATATCAGTGAGACACAGTACTAACTCTTTTCAAGAAATAAGACTGATTCTTTACATAACCAGCTCACTGAATGATTAGCATTACTCTACACTTCCATGGAAAGACACCAGCACTTTTTCCTGCTAATACCTATAGTGATGAAGAAGGATATCATTTCTTTTTCAACATTAAAACTACAAAAGCTTCACATCCCACTAGCAACAAGTGTGAGAGCTGGAGATGTGAAGGTTCCAACAACTGCAAAAAGGCTCCAAAAGTGAAAATGAAATAGCACTAATTCAGATAAGTTCAGAGTAAGAGAGAAAGCTCTCTGCCCTTGGCCTATCCAGTTGTATGCAGAAGCTACAGGGATTTCCAAACCATGGCTGATGTCACCACCCTCCACAATGCAAAAGCTGGTCAGAGAGCAAGCTGATAGTGGAGACAGAAATGCTCACTGTGTAAACAGCTGCAACTGTTTCCAATTTCCAAAATAAGGCAGCACCATTTAATAAGTCAGTAAAATATCAAAACTAGCTTACAATTCTCAAGTGGCATTAAGCACACCAACTAAGCTACAGAAACTCCTTGGAAGTTTATAACTATACAAATAAAACCTCAACCCCACTGAACTCAAAGGGAGTGTTCATCTACACACGTATACAAAGAACATAACAAACTTCTGCTGACAATACTTTGTTGTTTAAAATGACAAACATAAGGAAGAACAAGTCTGACATTCCAAAGAGATGTTAGGACATGCCCACTTGCATCAAGATGCAGAACCAGGGCCTTATCAGAAAACTCTTCAAAGCAGAATCTTCTTTTCTTTAACTATTTTTAAAGACACCATCATGTTGCTATTGAAGTCATTTCTGAAAATGAAGGATATGTTAAAGCACATATTAAGCAAATAAAGACTAGGAATCTGAGCTTCCTAGTGTGTAAGAAACCTCTTTTAGAAGTAAGTGCTGGAAGGAAGAGGTTGGCAGAGGAGCTGACAGTTGTACATTCGCTTTGCTTGTCTTCTGATAGACATGAACCAGCTCCAATCCAGGAGTCCAAAGTAATAATCTCAAAGTGGCCCAGCTGTGGTTCTTGATCAGTTCAAGTGTGTTTTACAGTCATGACCAGCAGCAAGACCCTACAGCCATGGGGACTTCTGAGTAATCCGAGTTCCCAGCTGTGGTTATAACCACATCATAAAAGGAGGATAAAGTCAATATTGCTTAGTTGCCTTAGGAACCAGATGAATGCCCGGACCTGTTCCCTTTAGTAACAGAGTGGGGAGATAAGTCATCACTACCTTCTTCCTATGACGCATTCCCAGAGCTCCTGTTCCTGAGGTATGCTGGAGGTCTTGCAGGTTTGGGAGAGATGAACATTTCAGTTTGTGGCTTGTGTAATCACAGCTTTGGTTACAATATTGTAATAAGCCACGCTAAGAAGCAGGATACAGTTGTTTGGGTTTAGCACCACAAAAGCACAGTTGCTCCAGTCCTGGCCCACATGTGGACAGCTTGGTGGGTGGAGGAAGGAGAGGTGTGATTGTCTGCACTCATTGGGGTAGACAAAGCTGAATGACTCAAAAGCAGACAGTGCATTACAATCCCATATATCTGACTCACAGACATATCCTTTAACTCACTTCTCAGAAAATATGCCTGGGTAAAATAACTGAACAGTATTCTTAGAATGATGGGGAGGATGGAGGTGGGTGGGAAAGAAGAGTCTATTTTAAGGGAAACCTCAGTGTTCAGATGAAGGACCCTAACAAAGCTCAAAAACCCCAGATTAAAACACTTCTAATCCAGTTTGACCAGCAGCATCTGAATAAAGTTAGCCCAATAATCCCTTCTGCAAGTTCAGATATTATCTTTGGCCAGTACATTGTTTTGCACTTATTTCTCATTCTTCTGAAAGCTACTTCTATTGAATTATCCAAAACAACAACAACAAAAAAGACACATAGAAAGAAAGGGTTGAAAAAAATCATCCTACAGCTGTTGCAAGCACTTAAATATTTCAAGAGTGTTTATAAATGTATGCATAACTAGAATAATTTCTCTCATAATATTCAGATTAGTATAGCAAAGGACTCCAAATTCATAAATAATTGTGTAGCATCACTCAGAAAGGAATAACACATGCAGATTATTGGTCCTCATGTTTTGGTCCAAAGATTTCTCAGAAATTACAGTAGAAATCCAAACATTGGCATCAGTGTAATTTCTCTGATGTAACGTTCCTCTGTCACAAATCATCATCAAGACACTTTTCAGAAATTACAGAAATGAGGCTGACTCTTTCATTTTTTAAGTTAAACTCATCTCTGACTTGCCATGTAAGATGTGTAAAACAAGAAGCAATTCTTTAAAATTCCTGTTGACACATAACTTAAGAACATCTTTATAAGACCTCCAGCAATATCTTGTGTTAATATATGCAATTAAAAAGAAAGGGAATAAAACCCTTGAATTAAGTGAAAAGCAAAGGGAAAAGATTCTCTTGAGAAAAAGATATTATATATCAGTATTTCCAACAGAGAAAAAAATGCAAATTTATGAAGACTGTGAAGAGGAACTTGATATTGATTGGGGAATATAAGAACAAAACGCAGAATATGTACCTCAGGACCTCAGATACCAAACACTTTGCTGCCCACTGCTAACAACACAATCTCCGTTTCACAAAAATACTGCCCTAGGTATGCTATGCAGTCAGATAGTTCAGAAATTTAAGGAAACATCTTCCAAACATAAAACAGTAGGTGACGGAAAGTACATATAATTTGAACCTTCATCTGAAAATCAGCAAAATGCAGACCCAGAACATCTGTTCAATTTCTAAATATTTTCTATTCTCACTAATTTGTCATCAAGTCTCAAAGACAGGATTACCAACACTCAAGATGAACAAGAATTATCTAAGTGCTATTCAACAGGGATTCAGCATACTCTCTCCCCAAGGTTGATTTATGACTGGTCATCTTTGCTTTAATGCCCTAAAAGTCTCTCCTACATAATATATGCTATCAAGATAAAGTAAATTTCAAGAGAAGCTTCATGCATAATTCCAATCCTCTTCTCACAACAGGATGTTTATTTCCTGTTTCAAGATAGGAAAAAGGATTTCTAGTTATCATATTACAGCAATTTACAAAAAATGCCTGTAGGCAGGAAGTTCATGAAGAGTGAAACTGGCTTATAACTAGGTTAGCACATGTGAATGGACACTGAAATTTATCTTATAACAAAAAAAAGCATTAAACAGATACACCCAGGTATTAAATGAACCAAAAGTCACAGCAGCAAGATTACTGCCTAGAACAACAGGTCCCTGGTCCAGGCTGGAACGTCCAGACACTCATTGTGAAACTAATTACAACAGAGCTAAGCTAGTCTTTTAAATAAATAACTCTTTGTGTCCTAAGATCTCATCTTTCAGTCTGACTTTTCATCAGCCCCTTTGGGCAGAACTGGATCCTCACTCTGAATTGTTGCAGATAGGTGCCCATATATGTGCCTGAGGCTGTCTGCGAGCAGGGTTTGGCCTCTGGTGGACTTCAGGTTATGTGTTTGCTGATAAAATTGAGACTTGCACAGAGGCATAAAACAGAATCTTAAGCCCTAGGGTGAACTGAGTGGTGTGAAAACATTGTATACACTTTTCAAAAGATGCAGCCTGAAGACTTCATCTCTGAGTGGGAGATGTCAGAGAAATGTCCTCATGCTTAAATACCCAGACCCTTTCAGAAGGTTAAAGCTGTAAATGTGGAGATATGATGGGTGATTGGAGCATGCTGTGACTGCTCTACACTTAGCAATTGACCCCGGAACATAGATTCATAAAATCATGGAACAATTTGAGTTGGAAAGAACCTTGAAGATCATCTAGTTCTAACCTCCCTACCATAAGCAAGGACTCCTTCCACTAGATCAGGTTGATTAAAGCCTTCACCTTATGGAAACCCAGAGCCAATATCACCATCTTGGTAGTCCCTTTTCTCCTTGCCTCCATCCTTCCTCCCCCCTTCATTTCATCGTGTCCTCAGGTGGGAACACTGGGCCTTGCTAAAAGCTGTTTTCACAGGCTGCAGCAGCAACAGGTAAGGTGTCCCTTGGGACTTCCCTAAGGTGTGTGGGTGGTGTAAGCAGCCATTGCCAGCCCTGCCTCTTCTTTTGCCAGATTCTACCCTGGACTAAGAGGTACTCCCTCACTGACAGCAGAGATAAAGAAAATTATTAATTAACTTCCTCAAGTGTCAAATGCATGTGCAAAAGAATCATTAAACAGCTGTGTGAAGGAAGGATGGATGCTCTGGTGAACTGTAGGCTTACATGTAATTTGAAGGCACAGTGCAACATCACAGATACCATTGACTAGAAGAGCAACTGTCCTTTGAATTCTGAGGTCCTTTTTCATTTAACTTCATGAAACCCACTTGGCATGTGGCTCATGGATTGGGATACTTGCTGTCCTGATGACTACACCAGTCCTTCAGCACTTCCTCAGATGTTCTCCAGAAACACATGCGTAGGAAACTGCAGGGGAATAAATAGCAGGCATGGAAAAAATACTAAGAAAATTCACTGGAACTGGGAAAGAATCCATCTTTCAATAGGATGAAATTAAATATACAGCAAAATGTCACTGAAAAAATCTCACCTTGTTGATCCTCAGCTGGTATTGACTGAGAGAATTCCACCATTTTCCAAAGAGGCACCTCAGGCCCACCTGGGTACCTGGCTGAAAGAGAGCAGCATATTAAGTTCAAGTTAGAGAATCAGAGGTAGATTCCTCTCACTGAAAATGGTATAAACCTGGAGTAGTACCACTGATGTCAGCTGAGTAGCACAGATTGCCATCACTGCGTTTTAAAGAACGTAGTAGTTGATCTCATTCTTTTTCATGAATTCACCTAAGAAGGCCATCAGGTATAGTCTCTTCTTTTGTCTTTGTTATGCTACTAATGCTGTAATTAATCCTTTTCCAACCACCCTACTGGCAATTTCCCTAATGCACACATCCTCCCTCCTCCTCCCTCCCTTTCTCTCTCTTCCAATTCCTCTTTGCTGTGCACTTCCCAGTCCCCAGTCTTTTGGGAACACATAATTCCTTCAGTTAGCCTGTGAGCCAGATTGTCTTTAGAATCTTCCTATCTAGGCAGAGAAGTCTTTTACTCAGATAGATCTCTGCCCTGAATATGGGCTTGGTTACTCAAATAGCGATAGAAACCAAACCTAGGCTTTGCATTAGCATTAGTATTAAGATATCCATTTGGCAGCATGGGTGCATGCAAAATCTCATTCACAGACTTTGAGTTCTGACTTGACAGGTACATGTTATTATTTTAAATAATCTGCCATTTTTTTCTATCAAAACAAAACTTTTAGGAAGTAACTTATTTTATGTCATGTGAATTGTCTGAAATGAAAAACAATTTCTTAATATGTTTTTAACCATCAATTTGAAGCTAATTTCAAAGAAAAATATTTTCAAGAAAATAAAATTAGGATTTTTTTCTTAGATGATACTGAAATAAAAATTCTGACCAGTGTAACAAAATCAGTACCTGAAATGTAATTTTAGTTAACCCCTGTAGGCAGATCTTATTGGAAAAATACCTTCCAAATAATCTCCTGAAGAACTAGGGGACAATAGTCCTCTGGGTTGCTTTTTCCGTCTGCTGCAGCCAAAGTGAGGACTGGAGGTTTTGCCTGGACTGGTGGGTCAATGAACTTCTGGGAGGGAAATGAGTGTGGCCACGCAGCCCCTGCTCGGCCCTGTCTTGTGCTCTCACAGGTGCCAGAGTTGGGAGGATTCAGTAGTAACTGGCACTGGCCTCCCTGGCATTGTCTGCCACTTGCCCCCTTGTCCATTGAACCTTCTGCTTATATTAACATTTGTGCTCCTTGTATCGCAACAGGAGCAATGTTTGTGTTTGTTCAATACACCTGGTTACACAATCTACTGATCATGTGATTCCTCAAAAAAAAAAAGAGGCAGTAAGTTTAAATTAAAATTTTTAATGAAATCTTGTAGTAATAGTAAATAGATTGATATGTGTAGTACAGCACTTCTCAAAATTGATTTTACAAAGCAAGCCCCTGCCTTTCCTGAAACAGCTCCCATGATTACAGGTGCACTCTGCCTCGATCAGGCCTGTGAAACACTTAAATCCTTCTGTTACTGGTGAAAGTCCCTCATTCCTAGGGCACAGCATGCCCTAACTGTACAAATAACATTAGAGACACCAGGGTGGAAGTTAAGTGTTCAAGTAGCACATCTCACCAGCAGTCAGCCAGGTTCATGCTCCCTGGACGCTGAAGTTAGTAGAGCTACTTTCTCCCAGCTGCTTTTTCATCCAAGTCCATCTTCAGGAGTTAACAAATCTAAGTCTATGGTGGCCTAGGTCTCCTGAATAGCAGGAAGGTAGACACTCCATTGATATTCGTGTTACTGTGTGATAAAGCAGTTCTTCCAGTTCTTCTAGATAATGCAGTTCTTCCTAACCTAACAGGTTACCTCCAAAACTGCTTAGCACTCTACCTTCTGTAACCAACTGGCAGATCCCACATTGATATGTATGATTACCCCAAAAATCTAGACAATGTCCAAGCAGTATTTTCTTAGGTTTCAATTCAGACACACAGCGGCAGTCAGTGAGCATATTTCTGCCACTGATGTTCTCATCACAATTTTGGTGCTTTACTTCCTCAGAGATAACTAATATTTTGGTGGGGAAAACAGCAATAATAGACCTTATGTTCTTCTATCAACATAGTTGTAACTCCTGGTGTGCAAACAATAGACCAGCCAGAAACAGATTTGCAGAGGCGTGTAGTAAATTGTTGACAGACAGTGATAGAAATCTGCCTCTAGAGTTCATGGGAGTGTCAGATCTGAAGTCTCCTAGTACTGACGAAGTGAAGAAAACTCTTTGCACGGTTCCTTGGAAGTCCTGGCCCTCCCAGATCTGTAGGGTGGGCATTCTTGTCCTTATGCTCCTGCTTTGCTGTCAATGGTCAGCTCACAAAGACTCTGAAAGCTTTCAGGGCAAGTCAGAGGTCTCTGTATGATTCACTCAGCAGTGTGTAAAATCACTGTCTGAATGCCATCAGAAAGCTTTATACTGTGTCCTGTGGAAGCACCAGCTTCCATTTCTCCAGTCTCACACCACCTTGGGCCTACTGAACACAGAGTGATGGGATGAGATTGCCTGCAGGTTCAGCACTCTGCATTTACTCAGCAGTTCCACACAGAGGAACATGCAGTCCTGTTAGGACTACTGTATGAAACACTTCAAAGATCTGCCTCATCTTTGCAGAAGGCGTAGTACTATGACAATGTGGCCATCACTAAGAGATAACTCAAGTGTAGCAGAGTGAACACATGGCAGAGAGCTTGAATGTCCAGACCAAGGGGAACTCTGCAGTAAAGGGTCAATTATGCTTTTACTACCTCCTATTTGCCACTTGCCTGCTTTCAAAGTTTCATTTACTGGTTGTATCCCTAATTTCAAATTAACTTACACAAAGCGTCTACCTGTTGCACTGAATGGATTGCTTTCATTCAGATTGTTCAACTATCTTATCCATAACCTTTTCCTAACAGGTGTTCCACACATCCCAATGGGATACATTTGTCCTGAAGCTTCCTTGCTGCTTTAAACAAAATCTCATATTCCCTCTGCCTTCCCTTTCTCCTTCCTTTGATCCCTTCCTTTTTAGGCTTTGTTTGTGCTATTAATTATCGCGAGTTCAGCACTGTCAGCACATTCAACACATCGGAGAACAAAGGGCAGAAAATAGCCCCACCCAAAAATGAGTTTACAGGCTAATGAAGACAAACAAAACCCTACACTTGACTGGGTGCATAAGGTGGCAGACTGAATGGTAACTTCTGGGCTGAGGGGGTGGGGAGCTGTCCTTGAAAAAGCAGATTTTTGAGTGAACCAGAGTCTGCACATTCACAAAAGAGTTTAAGGGGAAAGTTACTGAAAGTGAAAATAAAAGCCTGATGAAGGAAATTTTGGGCAAAGGGACACCAGACAGATGGAGATTGAGAGATGGGTGGGTGCAGAATGTGAGGAGAGATATGCAGCTTAAATATCTAATCAGTAAGAGGGCAAAGGCACCCAGACACCCTGTGAAGACACTCTCATAAAGAACCAGGGACAGATGGAGTCAGAGCTGTGCAGAGCCTTTGAACGAGCAGATAAGCAGGTTGAATTTAATGGGAGAATGTGAGAGGTTGTAATTGAGGAGCTCAGGACACAAGGATCATTAAGATTTTGCAAGGAGAATTGAGCTGTATGAGGAGCTTGGAGAATCTCAACATTTGAAGGTTTTAAGAACAAGTTAGATAAACATCTGCTGGGAATGTTGTAGATGTAGCTGATCCTGCCCTCGGGCAAGCGATAGGCTGGATGACCTTTTGAGCTCCCTTCCCATTTTCTATGTGGGTGTGGTAGTCCAAGAAGATAATTTGCCGGATAGTAAACACATTTTTGCCCAGATTGAAGCTGAATAAAGAGTACTGATTTGAGGGACAAGGGGGTCTCAGGCTGTGCAACTATGCAAAGGTGTCGCATGAAAGCTGGAAAAGGGGAGAAAGAATTAGGTTAGTGCTCTGTCTTTTCTGCTGAGCGTTAGCCAAGTATATTGATGACAGGGAGGAAAAGAAAGAGGAGATGAGAAAATGGGTCAAAGATTGCAAGTGTAAATTCACAGTTGTGTTCGATCTGATGAAATTTTTCCTATGAAAACTATTGTGTTGTTGAATGCCACGATGTATTCACTCACAAGGCCGTAAGTATACCTTTCCCAGACTAGCTATAATAGAGATCTTCATGCCTCTACTCCAAACATACAATGCCAAGGGGGTCAGCAGAAGCAACGAGAAGCACTTTACTCTAGGTAGTCTGCAGGTGAAGTGGAAAGGAAAGAAGAGCCAGCAGCAAAACAAAAGAATCGGGTATTGGAACACACTCACAGCAAGAGAGCTTTTAAAGTAAGCAAAGGGAACAAAAAATATTCCTTTGTAACAGGAAGACCCTCTTTATTGACTAGACCAACTGTACTAAAGTGAGCTGAATGAAACTTTTGGTTTAAAAGACAGTGTTGCAGAGAAAATATTTTCGATATTCTTTGATTGCTCTGAATGGAGCCCAAAGATGCATCCAGAATGAGCAGGAAATTGAAGTACTGGAAATGCATGGAAGCTTTATGGCTTCATTAACCTTACATAGATTCACGTGCTTCTTATATTATTTAGAAAAGATCAGTCAAGTTTTAGACTTCTAGGCAAACTCTCTGTGTATGCATGTGCAGGGATTTTTTTTTAACCTACATCTGTCATACCTTTGAGGAAACAAAATGTAAACCAGAGAACTGATATACTTTCAATGGGATACAAGAAGCCATTATAACTGCTAAGAAGAACTGGACAGAGAAGGTACCAGCTCCAGGGGTAGAATGTTAAACTGAGGAATCCCTTCTGGTACCAGGCATGTGCTTTTCTCCTGAAATGCAGGGAAGATGCTTAAAGTCAGAAGCAGAGTTTAGCCTGTTCTCAGTCCTAGTGAGATAAGGACTTATATTCTCCAGAGTCTGGACAATATAATATCCATATGGTGAAAGTCCAGTCATGTCAATTTGCCAAGGAGGCTGGGGAATTCATACAGGCAAAGGAATGGAATGGAATGGAGAAACAAAGAAAATAAAAGATAAAAGTAGAATCCAGGTGATATAAAGCTTAGTTTGTGTTTATGAGGACATCATAGCAATTTCAGAGCCATGGAAGAAGACCAGAGACAGAATGGACAGGCACCAGGTCAAAGACAAGGAGATGGTCACGTGAACTGTCAGCATGAACAGGGGAATGGGCTGCCCACAGATTATCAGATGATGAAAATGAGAGCCGGCTAAAGACAGAACCAAAATAACAAAGAATCAGTGAAGAAATTATCATAAAGGGAAGGCTGAGAAGCAGGAAGCATGGTTAAAGATGACTGAGGAGAGAACAGTCAATGAGAAATTGATTATTTGGCTTGTCATTGGTAACTCTGTAGTCACAGACAGACTGGGAAAGATGAAAACAGCAAGAAGCACTGGCAGCAGCCAGGAAAGGTCATGTTGGCCTTGACAAACGCCTTGTTAGTGGATGAATGTGTCTTATTTCAGCCCCATACCAGAGTAATGGATAGGAGATTTAATGGAAGTCAAGTGGTGACAGTAAGATGCACTTTCACAAAGTCTGAAGTCAAACATAGATAGAAGTTGCTGAGAAAGGAAAAGTCTACGTTAGATTTTAAAAGACTGAGGAGATGAGAGAGTGGGTCAGAGGGAAAAGAAATTTAAATAGTGTGAAAGTAAGCTATCTGTGACCTGAAGGATAGAGATGAGCCCAACACTTTCAGGTCTTTATTCACGGTTATTGTGCTATTAGCATTTCTAAAACTGAAAAATGAGTAATGATAACCTGTAGAAGCTGATGAAGGAATGACAGGAGAAATCGGTACCGTCTACAGAAAGGAGGCTCCTGGCCCAACTAGCCAGTCACAGCAGACTTCTGCTGCTAGAGAATGAGCACCATTTGGGTGCCAAACTTCCATATCCCATCTGCACAGCCTCAAGAAGTAGGGTGGTTTTGAAACTGCATGAAAATTATGTTCCTCCTTCTATGCTAGTATCTTTTGTTATACAGGAAAGAAGGATCAGAGTTTTATGGCAGTGACTCACCACCCATATCTGGATGTTATTTCAGGTAGTTTCTCTGCCTTCATTTTGCCCAGCAGTAGGCATAATGCAGTGCTAAGCTCACTGAAAACCAGTAGGAACTCTCATATAGAGCTAAAAATCACAGGCCTCGCTCTTCTATGTGGCAGAAGCAAATTTGCTTTCCTCTGTGAATGCGAATGCGTGTATATATATGCATGAATTGTAAACAATCTATCATTATTAATTAATTAAATATTAATTGTAATTACCATGCTTGTGATGAATTCATTTGGTATTAATTTAGATGTCATATGTACAGTACTTCTGTAGGGATTGCCATATGATTCAGCCTTAATTAATCTATCTTTAAAGCAAAATGCTAACAATCAATTCACATTACTGCAATGCTTAGGCTGTCAGCAGGGGCATGTTTATTATGATTATTATTATTTATGGACACAAGGAAGAAGACATTACAATATTTGCAATCATCTATGTGTTCTATACAGTAGGATATTTTAGTCCCGATATAGCTATATATCTGTGTAGCCTTGCTTAACTGATTTGTCTAATCGATTTGTGAATGTCCTTATCTTTAAAGATGTCACCTTGTATTTACAATCATTGGCAGGTCATTATCCATAAAGATATCTCAACTCATTTTTTTTTCTTCAACAATGAATCCTATTACTTACCCACCACAACAAAATCTCTTTTCACTTCCTTATGCTCCTTTATGGGGGTGGAAGAATTTATGAGGAGGTATCAGAGGTTTAAAAACAATCCATGAGACATTTGTATTCCAAAACGGTACTTATGCAAATAATGAAGTGACACTCATTTTGAAGAAGGCTTTATTACTAAAGAAGGAAATTTTATTTTAATCACATCTCAATTCAGCTGAACTCCAGTTCAGTTTTCTCAGTGCCATAGTAAGAACACCAAGTACAAATATCGAGTATAGTAAGACAGAGAGCAGCATCAAATCAGAACAAACAATATTTCTGTTTAAATGCATCTCATCCTTCAACATAAGAAACCACTAAAGCTATCAAAATGGAAGCTCTTTTAGAATAGGTAAGGACTATGAACTCTATTTAAATTAAATGTAAATAACCAAAACCAAAGTAAAACTGCAATACATAAGGATTGTACTGAAGGAAACAATGAGATATGGAATTTCTGTTATGTATAGACTTTCATATTAGTCTTACAATGATTTTGGATACATGATTATTCCTTGTAGTCCTCTTGGTACTTTCAATTTCCAAATCCTGGCAAAAAGACACTTATGCCTGCTGAGATCTTTTTTCCTAAGTTTTGTTTTCATGTTTCTCTGATGCAATGTTGCATTTTGTGTAGAGGGAGTGAATAGCTTATTGTAAAATAGAGGATTAATATTAATGCACATTCTTAACAGCTTTTATCAGGAATACTGTGTGAGCCTCCTTGAAAGATTTTTTTTTGTCCTTTTCTTGGGGTATGACAGTATGATGTATATGATCTATCATGCTCATTTCCTTCACGCATTCTTAGCCCTACTGGAGCAGCCTTAGAGTGATGGTAATCTTATGAAAACTCAAAATGATTTGTTTATTACTGAAGGTTTATTTAAGGCTGTCACCATGACCTATATCCATTAGTAACCTCAAGAATTCTTAAAGGGACACCGGTCCCATTACCTGCTATTTTCAGCCATACTCCATGACACTAGAAAGCTAAGGCTGTTGCTTCTAAGAGCTTTTTATAAATTATATTGCTATCCTTCCCTCTCCATCAACCTTCTTTGTTCTATAGATGTCTTGCCTGGAAAAATGTTTAATTCCTCCCATCTCACTCAAGCAGCACATATAAGGGCATAGAAAGAAGGGAAATGAGGTAGCTACATCCGTGTATTCCAGGGTATTGACTTTCAGCAATTTGACTCTACTGTCAAATTGTTTTGAATAAAAAAGAGCAGAAGCCCAGATTCACTCAGAGGACACAATGCCCTAGCTTGGCAATGAAGTCCACTACCTACGTGGCCATGACCTTTACAAGCTTCCACTCCAGTTCACCTAGAGACAAGTCACTTAAGTTAGCTTCTTTCTTACAAGAGGGCTGTACAGCCATAGGAAAAGCCCCTGTTATGTCTCCCTAAGAAGAATGCAAAGCCCAGAGCAAGATCACAAGAGGGCTTTGTGCAGCAAAGGTATTATAGAAAAGAAAATGACAGTTTCCTGCTGCTAGAGCACACTGCAGGTTCATGTTCATCTTGCTGTCTTCCACAGTCCTCAGGTCCTTCCCAGCAGAGCTGCTCCCAGCTGGAGCGTCCCCAGACTGGATCACTGCAAGGTGATCCCAGGTGCAGGGCTTAGTGTTTGTCCTAATTGAATTTCATAAGGTTCCTGTTGGCCCTTCCTCCAGCCTGTCTATGTCCCTCTGGATGGTGGCCCTGCCCTCAATCATACCACTGTTGTCCCCCATTTTGGTATAATTTGCAAATGTGACAAGTGCACGCTGTCATCTCCTCCAGGTCATGAATAAAAATGTTAAACAAGGCAAGTTCTAGTACAGTCCCTTGTAGTTCTTTACTTGTTACCAGCCTCCAGGTAAGGTACGATCCCTTAACCTCTTCCAAGCCAAATCATCCAACCCAGCTGAGTGCTATAACCACTTTGTGGATTGTGTTCCACTAGTGTTGCATACACAGCTCCAAAGTGACTCAGCTTTGAAAGAAATAAAACAAATAGAGAACTGGACAGTGTTTTCACACCAGGTATCCCATGGTCTGGTGTTTATGATGCCCTTCTAAGCCTGAATTCGATTCTCATAAAGCTGATGAGAACTTTCTTGCCACACACTTGTGGTATGAAAGAAATAAAACAAATGGCACCGCCAAAGATAGTAGTCATAGTCTTAGGTACACCTAGCTTTTCAGGATTCTCCAAAGACTCCTAAACGGAGTTCACAGACACATCCGCCCTACATCTGGACCAAGCTGAAGATTCATGCTGTAGAAAGGTGATAATCTCCACAGAAGGGATTGGCATTTTCCATAGATTCAGCCCTACAACTTCCTGTTCAGCATGTTGCTTTCCATACTTTCTATTCTCAGACATCTAATTCTTCTGCATTAGATAAGGGAGTCTGCCATCTAATCTCTGTTATGAATTCCCCAAGATGATAGGACATAAAAAAGGTTCACTGTATGAGTTCATCTTGTGAACACAGTTCAAAATTACAGGGTTTACCTCCATAATCCAGACCATCTCGATTAGCACATATGATTTTTCTGTCTGGTGAAATCAACATATTTCCCTTAGTAACCTCTCTTCCCACCACAATGTCTTTTCTATTTGAAATCTCCTAGTTTATTTTATCTAATCCATGTATCTGGAAATGTTGAGCTCTGCATAAAATCTGCTGAGGACTGAAAGAATTGCTTTTAATCTATATTTAAGGTTCTAACCTGGGAGAAAATAGAAACCTCCTTCTCTTGTCTTCTTTCTTGCAGAGGGAGAGAAAAATATGTTGCCCTCTAGAACCTGACATCACACAATGTGACTCTACCCTTAAGTCCCGGTCTAAGGGTTCAGATCACAGGCTTGAATCACCCATTTGCTTGGTATACGAACTTGTGTGTCTCATACAGGATAGACATGAACAGGCCATTGCACAAACCCAATCCCTAGAATCAAAAGTCTGGATCAATTCAAATTTGTAGGCTAGGCTATAAAGCTGTATATAAGAAAAGACCTAAGACACCTAAAAGGTGGAGATTAAAATCTCTTCTCACGCCCAGCTGAGGACTGAGTTTCAGTCCTGTACATCCACACAGGGTTCAAATTTATATCTTCCATACCAACAGAACATGCTCTGAATACCTAACCATAGGGGCAATAGAGGGGAGGAAGAAAGATCTCTCTTACATTCTCTTTTACCAAGAATATGAAATCTGGTTTACATTAAACAAGAATAGAATAAACTCAGCAGAAGACCTCACATGCAGTAGTCATAGCCTTAACAGTCCTGAATGCCACCCATATGTCAAGCTCAAAAGATCGCTGTGTATCCAAATCATGGACCCCATCTGGCCAAAGTGTCCCCTAGGAAGATGCCCATGCTGTAGAATCCCCTTTAGTTTGTCAACTGTGTAGAAAAGTACAAACCTAGTACCATGAAGGATCAAGGTGCCAGACTCTCATTTCCCTAATATTTATGAATACCTGCAATGTGCATTACGACCCAAGCTTCAAAGTACCTTTGGACAGGGAGGTTCCTGGAAGGAGATGGTAAGCAAAATAAATCATATAGCTTTAAGTATACAGATCAGTAACAATACTCTATAACCATGTAGAACTATATCCCATCTACAAGAGCTGGCCCACAGAATTTATTCAGACCTTTAGAAATATGTTGTAATAGTCTATAAAATGGAGCTACTTGTGGAATTCATGGAGATAACTAAAACAAAATCTTTTACAGAACATTTTTATTCTGATCCTTTTTTGTATTAAGACAAAACTTTTGAGTCATATAAAGCCTGAGCTCCTAAGGTGCATTTGAAACTAGTCCCCACAAATGTTTAAATGTGTCAATGAAATCAATAAATAATGAGGAGTTACTTTCAAATAAATTACTATTTCAGTCATCTCAAGTTTAAGATCCAAAGGTACAGAGAAAAAAAAATGAGGACTTCTCTAACTATGTCTTCAAAATCACCATTCTTCTTGATTATAAGGGTGTGATGGTCCATACGGTGAGATGATTTTTAAAGTTTGTAGATTCTACCTTTCAGCTATTGGGAAGTATGTTTTCTTTTATATCAAAGAAAATAGAGGCACCATATGAAATTCTTCTTGGGTAAGGAAACTTGGACTGACTTTTAGCTATAAGGAAGTGGCCTTCTTTGGGACACTACTATTACAGTCACAGTAAATAGCCTGCAAGGACAAGGACAATCTGTTGCTCTGTTGACATGCTGGAATAACAGGGTGAAAGAAGAGGAGGTAACAGCTAAATTAGAGCTCTCTTGGAACATCTATGTGCATAAACGTTACATCTAAAATGGCCCAGTTAAGAGGGGATAAGGAATTATTCTGACATGGGGCAGGGGGAGCACATATGGAAACTTCTAATGCAGCGCAATCATAATCATAGAATCACTAGGTTGGAAAATACCCACTGGATCATTGAGTCCAATCATTCCTATCAATCACTAAACCATGCCCCTCAGCACCTCATCCACTCGTGCCTTAAATATCTCCAGGGGAAGCGGATCAACCACTTCCCTGGGCAGCCTGTTCTGGTGCCCAATGACCCTTTCTGTGAAAAATTTTTTCCTAACATCCAGCCTGAACTTCCCCTGGCGGAACTTGAGGCCATTTCCTCTTGTCCTGTCCCCTGTCACTTGGGAGAAAAGGCCAGCTCCCTCCTGTCTACAACCTCCTTTCAGGTAGTTATAGAGAGCAATAAGGTCTCCAATGTTTCAAAGGAATTTTAAAGTCCAGATAGGTAGTTAAAAGTGCTGCATGGGACTGTGTGCATTTAACTATCTTTTTATAAGTTACAACTTAGCACATCTGCAAATAGGTTGTGTAGATGAAGAAATCACAGTGTGAAATCATACGCCTGGTGCTACACAGGGGGTCAGACCAGATGAGCATAATAGTCCTTCAGGCTTAAGAATCTATGGGGTCTAGCAAACCTTTCAGAAGGTATGTCTATGCAGGTAAGAAACACGAAAATCAAGTACATAGTTGCAGTAACATATGTTAAATAATGGTATGAAAGTAAACACTGAAAATTAGTTTAAGGTTAGTTTTCATTTACTGAAGCATATAAATATATAGTACATAGAAATTAAACTTCTCTCTAGATTCATTCACTCACTAGATTTGCCCAGAATATAGAGAATATTCTATTGAAATCCTATATATTTATGCATTTTGGAACAACACTCAAAATAAACAGCAACATTAGTGCGTACTGTCGCAGAAAGGCCATTGCAATTCACCCGCATCTGCCTCTAAACACCAACTGGCTCACTCAAAACTGAGATGCACACAAGATTGGCATCATTGGTAATGAAAGTATTGCGTCCGGGTTATGTTGGGTAAACACAATTTTGATTAAATCATTTGGGGTTTAATAAAGAAGAACGCCGCTGAAACCCGACCAAGGTGGCTGGGTCCTTGTTAGAAGCAAGATCTCCAGCTACACACAGAGAGAGGTGTGAGTGGCTTTGGCTGGCAACGTGCTGCTCGAAGCCTTCCCCGGTCGGAGGGGGTACGAAAGTGGGGGGGAAAGGGTCCACATGCCTCAAACCCGCTTTTCTGGGCAGAAAGCGAGGCGGCGGTGCCGGTAGGTGGAGCACAAGTCCAGAAACTGGGCTGGGGGAGAGCGTTCGCTGGGCTGCCGAGCGTTCCGATTCATAAAATGCCTGGATCCTCCGGGATGAATAAGAACGGGGGAAACGCAGCGACGACGAGCTTCCACCCAGGAGAAAATTCCCAGAGCCCCAGCACCCGTGGTGGTTTTGGCCGCCCATATCTAGTCCTTAATTCAGATTTGCACCGCAGCTCTGTAGGGAGTTTGCTGATAAACAAGCGCCTTCTGCGCGTTCGTGGTCCTGGGGAAAGCGCTTTTCCATCGCCGTCCTACATCTTAACAGTAGAGCATGCAATAACTGCTGCTCGGTGGTGTAAGAGCTAGCAGGAATTGTAAACGTAGCAGTTCATAAAGTCTGAGAAACAGAATAGAACAGAATAGTTCCAGTTTTTTTGTAAGTATATATCTTTTTTCAATAATAAAATGCATTTTTTCAGGGAGCCCTTAAAAAAAAAGTTCTTAGATAAATGACCCACAAGCAGAGATAAAGCCCTGAATTTCAAAGTCCTGTAACTCTTGCAGAAGCTTCATCATCATTGTCACAGCTTATGTACAACATTGATTTTTGTGTTATTATCCAGACCAGCCAGGACATAATGTGTGAACAACTACCATCCATTTTTCCACTGACTTTTATTTCTGATGTGCCTGAGACTCAGAGCAAATGCGAATTCGAGCCCCTTAGTTCAGTCGCATTTATTATCCTTGCGGGCGGGAGACCAAAATCACAATTGTAAGTGCTCCCTCTGCTCACACACGCATGCACGCACACACACACTAGATGTGCTGTCTGTGCACCACTCCCCTATTGTTTTCACTGTAACTGATTTTGGCACCAGCTCTTTAGCACTTTGGAAGGGCCTTCATTAGCACTGGGACACTGTCCAAAAGGAATCCAGAAAAATCAACACATGGCTGCTCTTGTTCTCATGATAAATGACAGCTTTGGCTGAAAAACAACAACAGTAAGGAAGCAAAACAAAACCCAAAAAGCAACAAGGGTAGCCATAATGTGAATAGGAGAAGTCAGACATGACTAACTCAGCCTGGATAGGGGAATGGGCTTTGCTGGGAGGGGGTGAGGGGATTCCTCCCTCGGTACTGTATTAAAAAAGTCGTTTGGCCTTTACACTGACAATGGGGGGTTCGCTCTCAGAGGGGAGGGATGCAGGGGAGTGGGGAAAGACCAAGACCAGACAACACTGCTTTGGTGACACAAATGAAAGGGCACCAGCACAGTAGGTTATGGAAAATAAAATGTCTGCCATCCGCACCGTCCGTCCCTTATATAAAACAGAGCTTACAAAAGCAGAGAATGCATTAGGCTGCTGTATTAACCCATTTATTCCCCAATGGCTGTGTTTACACTCAAATCCTGAAGTGCTTACTCAGGCAAAACTCCCAGTTGACCTAGTCCTGAAGGCTTTAATCAGGAAGTATGCCCAGTGACTTCAATGGGAGCTTTGTCTCAATAACAATTCAGGATATGGCCCATAGGGATCTTGAAACTAGAACTAATTGAATTTTTTGCACGACATGCCTTTTCACTTGAAAAGAACCCTTTTTATAAAAAACCAATTCTTCACAAAATGCGTCAGTCATTTTTTCTCTGTTATTGGAAATTTTCTATCATATTTTACAAGAATGCTCATGGACTTCTTACTATGTACAGTAAAAAAAATAATAATCCTTAAGGAAATTTTTACTATTCCGCTAAGAAAAAAAATTTGACAAGCAAATAATTTTGAAACTGTGATAAAACCTATAGGAAACACCTAGGGAATGTCAAAAGAAAAAGTAAAGTCCTTTTTTTAAAGGACTCATTCCTTGCATTTTGATTTCTTCCATTAAAAACTATGATATACAATCAATGAATGCACATTTGCATATCTAGGTATCTTAAACCGCCACAGCCAATTTTTAAGCTCATTGTGGAGCATCTAAAAAGCAAACAAACATCAGCCTTGACCTGTGAAGTTGTCCATACACTTAAGCATATGAGCTACTGGGAGTCCTTCAAGTCACACAAAATTGAAGAAATATTTCAGAACAGGCTCATATTCAGTACAGAACACAGATGTAGAAAGAAAGATCTTAAAGAATTTTTTTAATCAAACATCCATATATCTGAGGGAAGATATACAAACCCATCACAACTATGAGAATATTCCCCCAAAATGGCTGAGAAAGCAGGGTTTGTACATTTATTTTCAAGTCTGAAAGTAGACAGGTTTTTTGCAAAAAATGTTTATCAGAGTCTGGAGTCTAATCCAAGAGACTTTCAAAACACGTTTTGAAACTGTTTTCGAATAAGAACATCTATTGAATTTCATGGGTGGGGGGTGGAGGGTGGGAGGCAATTTGCAAGGTGCAAATCTGCTCTAAATAAACCTAAAGAACATTTTCCAGAAATCCTTCATGAGCTTTGCACGCCACGTGTCTCATCCAAACTTGGCACATATCAGATGGCTGGTCAACAGTGACCCATGAGAATACACACAAGACCCTCACACATCAGCTGCATTACAACTTGTTCATTACCACGCACAGCATCCCACATTGATCATGAATATATATCATTAGGAAAGAGGCCGTACACTGATGATTAGGAGTTTGGAAATTGTCCTGCTTGAAATTCATGAGGGGTGCATTTCTGATAGTTGTTTAGACTGTTGACTTAATATGGGTAAAAGCTAAAAAGTATTTTATTGAGACTTGAACCTAAATCACTATCCACTTGAAAATACTTCGAGAAAAGCCCTACATACTGATTTTGATTTTACAACAAAGCCCAGGGCCTGATGAGGTTTGCTGAGGAATCCCCTCTGGTCTCTGAATTTGAATCAAGGTTTCAAAAAAGCTTGGGTCAGGCATTTATTCTGAAACAATATGAAATAGCAGTTCTCGCTGTTTTCAGATGAGTTTCTGGTAAAGCTGGATCTTTGCAGGGCTACATCTCAAACAAAAATTCAGGGAGACTTGTAGATTAGAGCTGAACCTTTCCCATATCTCCCTTGTGAAGATAATTCACTGGGAACTATCAGTTGAGCAACTTCTAAATTCCCCTTCACACCCACACAATTAAACTTTTATCATATGGGTTGATCCTGTGATATAAAACACAAGTGTGTCTTAATGCAATTTGAAGTCCCAAGCAGCCTTCTGGGAGAAGGGCAGATGCCTGATGTACCTTAAGCTGATGTATTGGATGCTGTTTTTTCCTGCTTTATGCCATTAGTACACTTGTTCACCATCTCCCCTACCACATTGCCATCAGGGAGATCTAAGCTTGGCAGCAGGCTGGGATCCCTGCCTCTAAGCTGAAAGAGGTTGAGCTATTTGCAGAAATAATGCTTTCCAGACGTACTAAACAGCACTCATCTTTCCAGATGGAGGGGCATTAGTGTTGCTTCCAGCCATCTCTTCACCTTCTGGTGTACTTGCCACTCCTCCTGTAGGCACGATGAGCCTTATTCTTCAGATACCTCTTCTGCCTGCTGAGAAACCCTGCAATCTGCCTGCACCTTGCAGTTATGGGAGCCAACTGGAGGACTGATATAGCCGATCCCATTTTAGCAAGGGACTCCTATCAGATGGGAAATAAGGGGCTCCAGAAGGAGCCAAACATTCACAGACTCTTTTTCCCTCCCATGGTCTGTATTTCTACTTAAAGGATTCAAAAAGCAGAGGATTTGTCAGATAGAGGGTCTGCTGAAGATAAATGCTGATGGCAGCCAAGCTAAGGGGATAGAGAGAGAGAAAGGTAATGATGAAGAGGTAATAGTCCCCTTGCTAAACTGAAGCTTTTAATGGTCCCACAAGACCTGCAGACTGTCTGGTCCAGTGACTAAGGGCTAAGAGCCAAGCTTTGAACATGTAGATCTTGGATCTGTGGCACACCAGGCTACATCAACCCTGACGAGGTCATCTGAATCACATGAATGCTTCAAGTCAAACAACTGAAAAAAATTTATTTTTTCTTTCCCTTTTTTCCTTTTTTTGTTCTTCATGTGAATCTACCGAACAAGCAAGTTGATTTTGGCAAAGGCACACACAATCACTCTGCTCTAAAGATGAGCTGACACGTGCAGATTCACAGATTAGCCATTTCTAAAGGTTAATTAAATATTGCCATTGTTTTCCTGGCTATTAATGTGTGTTATTCTATTTTTCTCTGCTAAAGAACATCTGGGTTTTGGAGTTAAAAAATATGCCGCCCTCCGTTACCCTTCAAAAAAAGGTCTTAAAAACCACACATACTGCATCTCCTTTGAAAACATGTCATGACCATCTTCAGAGTCACATTACAAAGTTGAGGGAAAAAAAACTTAGAAAAAATATTAGGAAAAATGTTCTTCCATAGATCAAAACATTTGATGTATATTCTCATCTGCTGAGTGCGTCTCAGAGCTACATAGTAAGTGAACTGTAGGAAAGGCTCCTGGTATTAGTCACCCCTTCATTATTTGCTGAAGTTCCTGAAAGTGATTACATTTAGGTATGTTCCTGCTCCTTCCTTTGGTGCCAGGATGTATAAGGACCAGTTTTGTTTACAGTGCTGGCGCTGGGTGAATGAAGTGGATCTGAAGCAACTTTTCTTATTCCTGTCCTGTATCCCTCCTCAGCATTTTGGATTCAGTTTATGAAAAGATTTGAGGTGAAAGAAAGATTGAGTGGGATTAAGAAAACGGAGGTGTAGAAATCTAACACCCTGATCTGACAGAGGTTTCTTGGCAAGGATGTAAATGACTACAAAAGGTTCAAGGCAGACCTAGCCCTAGTGATCAGACTTGGCAGAAGCAGCAAAGGAAAGCTAGGCTATGCTTGCGGCTTTACTCCACTGTTCCTGCGATGCCTGAGACAAACCAGCTTAATTCCTTGCAACAAACCCCCTTCAATACATGTCCAAGCCCAGGTGTCAGTTAGGCAGCCTGAAAACCCAAGCTGATAACATTTGTCTGCTCTTTGCACAGATGATAATAACTGATTAAGGTGCACAGAAAAAAAAAATGGAAGTGCCTCCACTTACTCCTCTGTCAAGCAGTGACAGTCATATACAGATAACTTTCATGTGCATCAGGAAGTTTAAGTTATTAATGCCAATAGAAGTGCTTGGAAATTCTTAGCTGTAGGGAACACCGAAACATAAAATATCATTCTAAGAATGAGAATGTGATTTTGCATATGGCCCTTCCTCATTAACCAGACTTTCAGGTTCAAATTCATTTTATCTGTAGTAATCAAAGTCACATGCAAATTAGATACTCGCCATCCCTGATGGCCCCAAGAGTGTTTAGGAGCCAGTTGCATCAACTAACCTATAGTTCTGCCACCTTAGTAGCAACAAATGAGCTAAACCTGCTGATGATACAAGTCACAAACTGCTGGGTGGTCTAACTCATGTCCTTCTGCATGACCTTATTATCTCTGCAGCCAAGCTGTAGTAGTAACTGATTCCTTTCTTACCTCCTTTCTAGGGTAGCAAGCTGTGGGAATCGGGTCACTAACTTACCTGATCATACTAGCGGAGGTGAATGGAGCCCTGCATTGCCTCCTGCATCCCTCTATAAGGCAGCAGGGGCCAGAAAAACAAGGACATAGCACTGATGGTGGTAGATATGTCTGGCTTGGAGCAAGACCAAACAACTTTTACAGTGTGCTTACCATATCCTATGCTGCCACACACTCAGCTATCTGCACTCTAAACCACCATGTGCAATTTGTTTCCCCAACACACTGCCCAGTGCTATAACACTCAGCCCTTCCTGATCCTGCTGGGATGACAACAGTCAGATGAAATGAGGATAACTCTGTTATTTATTTCTGTCATGTTCTGCTTGGAAGGTTTGATGATTCCTCCTAACAGGCATTTTACTAGAAGACAAAAAGTTATCCATATTGCAGTGCTTGTTCTGACCTGTGAGTTAGCAAACAATAAATCTTAATTACACTTAAATGCCAGAAATCTGCAAAGAACAAGGCAACATTAGTCAGCTGTGAATTGGTCCTGACTCCTGCCTCTGCTTTGGCTGGAGATGCAGCTGCAGAAATACATAAATTAGTTTTTGATTTGTTTGTGCCAGTACAATCAGTTGTAGCTGTTCCTTAACAGCATTTCCAGTATTAGTTGTTTTACTGACATTCATCCTATTAGCATCTCAGATGCAGATGGCATCTGGAAAGTTTTGTTTTGAAAGACTTTTAGTATTGTACTTAGGTTAATAAGAAAGCATTATTTTAAAATATCTCGGCAGTTTTCCAGAGTGCAGCTCAGTCTCATGATATCTGCTGAGTGGATACGTGTTACCTTTGGGTTTATTGAAAGAAACGTTCTGAATAACCTTCTTGTTAGCAACCTGCTTTATAGGCCCTGCAATGGAATAGTGCTGGAGTGCAAATAGAGTCACTAGCAGAGGGGATTTTCTATGCTGAACCAAGCTCTTTGGTATTCTGGTATTTACATGTCATAACGTTCAATAAAATCACCAGGCCTCCTACTTATTTCCCTCTTTGTGGGATTCACCATCTTTATTCAAGAACTGGAGTTCTGCTGATAGCCCAGAAAATGCAAATGTAGTGCATTTCCCAGTTTGGAAATGGGGTTCTTGGGAAGATTTCAGAGCTGCAGTGTAGGTCGCTCCATCACATACTGTTTCAAACACTGCAACAAGGCCAGCCTTCAGCAACTGCTCCTACTCTTTGAGGACGCTGACAAATTACACCAGCTGAGTAATGGCTCACACATAAATGGAAGGAATCACAAATTCCATTTCCAAATTTCACCTATTCTAATAATTAGCATTCAACGAGAAAATTATTCAATGGAAAACTTGTTGGTAAACAAAAGGATTTCATTTATACTAAGCAAATAAGTCAGAAATAATTGCTTTCTGGCAAATAATTGCCAGAAAGAAAAACATACTCCTCACAAAATTCACCTTTATTAATAGCTGCCAGAGCATAGCTGGTAAACCAAAGTAGCTATTCAGCAACTGCCATAAACTAAACCAAAGCAGAAACTGTTTTTACAAAAGGATCAGCTGGAGCTTGGGGTCCTGTTTGATGACATCATTCTCAGTGTGCTAAACCAAATTTCTCAGATTAAAGAGCAAGAAAGCTGCAAACTTAAACAAAAGGGGAGGAATTGAAATGGTCTTTTGTGAAACACCAGTGCAAGGACTGTGTCACTCTGAAGACTTAGTTGGGGCCAAAACCTCTAGCTGGTGTGATTCTGGTGTGGCTCCACAGAAATCAAAGCAGTAAAAGTGCAGTCAGAGGCTGAGCTGGTTCAAAATCAATAAGTGTTTTACGATTCAGTGTAGTTTCTACACCAGTTTAAGGACTAAATATCTTTAAACGTAGCTGAGTAACTATAAAGAAATAACATCCTCAGAAGCCATTGCAGGTCTTCCATAAGTACTATGAAAATACAGTCATTCTAGGTGACAGCTGAGCTGGAAACTCCAGATTGGTGAGTATTTCTAGCATACCAACTGCAGAAATCAGACACAATCTTAGAAGGCTCCTAAAGTTACACCATCTTTACCAAAATACCAGAATAACACAGGAGCCACAGAAATGTTAGTCAGACAGCCAAATAACTAGATTCCACTTGAGCTGCAAAGAATATGTATAGAAGTCATAAAAATTATGTTTGGGAGTTGCAGTCAGTAGTTTTCTGGCCAAATATTGGATTATGTTAATTTCTAAAGAAGACAAAGAGGGCTGCATTTGTCTTGGAAGAAATAATGTCACCAGTCAGCTGACACTGGTGTCATGATATCATTCCTTTACAGGAGTCTTTTATTCTGGTATCAACCTAGCTTCAGGAATAGGTTGAGTGATAGAGTTTAGAGAAAATATTTAGAAGAGAGAGTTGAGATCAGCCTTGTGGGTTACATGATAGCTGCTAGAAAGATGGACTTCAAAATGAGGGAATATATGAGCAATGTGAGAAATATTCCAAGAGATATTTTAGGAGTTTGGGGAACACTAATTCCATATAAAAAGCTGAAGTTTTGTCTCTGGCCACTGGGCAAGAGATCTCAGAAAAGATAAAGGTAATTAAATAAGCAGGTGGCATGTGCAAATCAGTTCGAACCAAGATGAACAAAGTCAGCTTGTTTTAAATACAGCAAAATGCCTTTGGTAGTAAGGTCAAATCAGTCAATTTTGAACTGCTTATAAAGAAAACTTTCTCGACTTGGACAAATGTATTTCCTCTTATGTTTTTCTGCACTGTGTCAGGATCCTTACAGATGTCAGGATCCGTGTCCCTCAGTGATACTCAGCCAAGCAACAGCAGTATTGTCAGGTGCAGTGACTCTGGGTCTGGACAGAGTATCTGGCTGCCGGGCTGTGAGATCAGGTCCAGGCAGTCCGGGAGTTAGATTGGAGGCTGATGACCATCTGTACTAAATCTTTCAGCCAAAACTGACTTGGCCAGTAAAGAGCTGGAGAATGATCATGTCTTTGTCTCTTTTTGATCTTTCACATTACCCTGGGAATCAGGAGAGACATTGGAAAAGCATAATACAAGGCTCAGCAGGAGAAAAACAATCTAATAACAATCCTGGACATGGGCCTCTTTGGAGCAGAAGCTCTTATTCTTGGAGGCAAGCAAATCTGTACTGGAGTCTTCCCACAGTTGCCTTCATATACAAATTTCCTATTTACTACTTATGGACTGCCTCTTCAGGAAGATGCTGCATTTTTTTTCAGGCTCCTGGAGATGAAGGACCATTTGGATTTCCCCAGTGGATGTCAGCCAGGTATGAGAGTAAAGTCTTCATGGAGATCGCCTTTCTTAATATGCATCTCTCATGACTCTGTGAAGAATCATCCTGCTAAGGTTTGAGATGAGACTGCTGTTCAGGCCATTTTTGTATCTCCCACCTCCAGGAAACTTGTATGTGGTTTCATAACATAGTTCCTGGGCCAAAGTTCTTTGACTACAAAAGTGGTAAAAAAATTAGCTCCTGATGTGGTAGTGATGCAGCCGTGATTATGGTCCTTATCAAAAGAAAGCTTTCCTGTGTATTTTTATGTTCAAGCCACCAAGCCAGTTCTGCAACAAGATATGGCACCAAGAGTTTCCTGTCTATCCAATGTTTTATCTGAGAATAGACTGACTTGACTCAGAGCTAATGAGGTTGCAGACTAAATCCATAAGGCAAATTCACATATATTAGACTGACATGAGATCTAATTATGGGCTGTTGGAATCATTTTGATACCCACAGGAACAGAAGGATTTGTAATAAAGGAAATCTGCCAGCAGGGAACTAAGATTTTACTGATCTGGAGTTAGTCATTAGCCCCATAGGCTGAGAAAGAATTAGCAACAACTACTGGGATGCACAGAGATGTGCATATTTATATGATCTGTATGCCATGCACTCTTAGATGGATACCTGCCACAACTGGGCATTTTATAAAGATATTCTTGTTTATGAAGGGGCCAAATGGCAGGATTTTGTGCATACAATCATTTAATCCTTTTTGATCCAGCAGACTGCCTCCAGTCTACACTGTTCTTTCTTTTTTCCTTGCCTCTTGGTCAAAAATTGACAAATCAGGAGCTCAGTACAAACAGGAGAAGGGACAATCTCTATTTTCTGTCTTCATGCCACCACTATCATTTAGGGCAAGGAAACTAAGGAAGAGGTACAGACACATCTATGCTTTTTTAATCCTTGACTAGCTAGGCAGAAAGGCAGACAGCTCAGAATTGCTGCTGTTTTGAAAAGTCCATATTTAAGTATACGCACCTTAAATGAGATCCAGTTTCATACAGACCTGAAAAGCAACAGCGTGCTTACAACTGCACCTCAAGCTTCCTTGAGGAAGAAAGGTGAGAGGCAACAAGTCCTGATGTGCTCCAGGAACAGGGTCTGGAAGCAGTTCACAAAGATACTGATAAGGCAAAATGGATAAAGGGAAAGGAACAAATAGATGCACTTCCAAATGCAGAGCAGCTTTTGCCAAAAGCAAATCCATCAACAGGATCCTTTGAAGAAAATGTGTAGGTAAGAACCATTAACCACTCCTAGAAGAAAATGAATGACATCACATTTTTACTCTACATAAAATGCGTTCCTATATACCTGGCATTCTAAAATGTGCCTAGGACTCCAGCTTTCTTGTAATCCTCCAATATTATACCTCTTTCTTATGTCCACACACTTATGAAAAAAAATAACCCCAAACTCTCCATTAATGGAAAACCTCTTTACCTCTTCACAGAGAAATACACTCTGTTCCTGACTTCAGCTCCAGAGAACTGAAGAATGAATACAGGTCATTTACAGCTGTTTTACACCTATCTAAGCCTCTCTATCTTTCTCATCCTTCAGGTCTTCGACCTTAGTTTAAGTATCACAGTGGTTAGATATCCCTGTGGCACCACTTCTAAACCATTATCTGTAAATTAACAGTGATATTTGGCACAGGATCAAGTTTTAACAACCTTGCTCAAAATAAGCTTGTGCCATCTAACTCTAGCAGAATTATGCCTAAAGTTAAGGGCTCTGACTACAGGCTCTTTATTACTGGTAATCCTACCTAGATATTTTGAGTGCTATCCCAAGTTCCTACCATATCTTCAGACTACAAGTCTGTAGACAAATCTTGGGGCACGGCTGCAGAGCACCCTCCAAAGAATGCTGAGATTCATATATCAGGTAGGCACTTGGTCTTAGCAGGCTGTCCACAAGATGGCTATGGAGATAGCAGGTGGATAGGGTAGAGCACAGGCCATGTTTATGGCATTCTATACATCTGTTTTTCACAGTCTTCTGAAACCCCCTAGTCCAAAGGAAGGCAGGCCATAAGTGTCCATCTCAACAGTGTTTAGGTAGCACTAAGTCTTGGTTTAGCTTAGCTCTTCAGCTGTAAATCACTACAGCACATCATTTAAAACACTTTTTTTCATCTGCAGTTCTTTATCTTAGGCTAACCTCGAGATGTGTAGATAGGGGATGTGGTGGCAGAGGAACAATGTTGTGCATATTGACTTCCTGCTGCTGACAGGCCCTGGCTGGGTCTACCTAAGGTTTGACCCCTACATCTCCAGCACAGCTGCCCCAGCAGATGCTGTGCCCATCATGAAGATGTGCTACTCATCAAGATAAAAGGTATAAGAATCTATCTCAAAGCACTTAGTCATGATTAAATAAAGGAGGCCATTTCCTGCGCTGCTAATCTGGTACCTTTCAAAATCACTAAATTCACTTTTTTTTTTAAGTTACCATCTTTTAATTCTCATGGGTCTCCTCTATAGTTCTCCTCCTCCTTCCTGGGAAGGGGTGATCCACTTCATGATACCACAGTAGCTCACAGGGCTGATTAAACTGAACTCTGTGCAACACAAACAACAATTTTTCATGTACCAAATGAAAGAATTGAACTGCTCTCTCTTTTGAGTTTTGTCTGGGTCAGGATACCCAATTAACCTGCAGGCTCCTGTACAGGCAGTTACCTGCTCTTCACTTTGAAATCAAGTCGCTCACTTGGTTTTGGAGCTCTACTGCTCTGAAAGTCTTCCTGTCCTTTAATACGATAGAACAAAGAGAAAATAGCTACTGTAAAAAAAAATCATTTTAAACCGACTCATGCAATATGGCCTCTTACTGTATGTGTGAGTATTACAGTCTAAAGTTCAATAACATCTTGACTATTTGTCCACTAAGACACAAGGTATTTTAAAACTCGAATATTTGATGAGTATGCACAAAGTCAAGTAATTCTCTAGGTTGTACTTTCCCACTCACAGGGAATCCAGGGTTCAGATTTTGCAACATCCACATGGTTTGGGGTTTTGGTTGGTTTTTTTTTTTTTGGTGTTATTCTTATTTCCAGAAACTTGATCAGGTTAGATATCTTGCAGGGCTTTCCACATTAGGTACCAAATACTACATAGTTTCCCATGGAAAGCTCTGTTTGGTGGTCTTTTTTTTTTTTTTTTTTTTAAATAAAAGATTGAGGAATTTGTATATTATTCACCATGAGAGCACATGAGAGTGAAGCAGTGAGTGTGACTAAGCTGACTCTTACCTGCAATAACCACACAAAATGGCCATTGAGCATGTGAGGAAAGACCGTGCTTTGGCACTGAAGGCCAATCTGTTCTAGGTGTAATACAACCCCAAAGCTACAACTGTGATACTTGACACTTGAAGCACAACAGACATCTGACTGCAGTGTCTTTACTTTGGACTGCTGATCTGTGAATATGTCTGTTGAGCAGAGCCATAGGCAAAAAAGGGTTGGATGTATCTGACAAAGTGTCAGATGCAAGGGGCATGTGCTGCACAGAGCACAACCCATACTTCCATCTCAGTTAGCCTAGATGGGAATGTGATCGCAGTAACTTGTCAGAGCCTATCTTCACTGCACCCTGCTTAGGGTCACCAATAGTAGGTGCGTAATCAAAATCTACAGAAAAACAATATACAACTGATATTTCTCTGCTACAAAGTATAGCACAGAACTAAGTTATTTACACAAAGAGCCTGACTTTTCCTTATCTTATGCAACAAACTGTCTTTTGCATTTGCACAAAAGGATGGTAAACCACCACCAAGTCAGCGTGGTAATATATGGTATAAGAAAATGGAAAATGAGGAGATCACAGAGATCTATATTTTTCTTTATGTTTTTATTTTCTATAAATATGGACTTTTAGTCAGAGCTAATGTCTTTTTTTAACTAGACATTTTGGAAACTATGGGATTCGGTAAAAGCAGCGTTCTTTACTTCTTTAGTCAGACTTTACTCAGTGTAATTTCAAAATGGACGCACTGCTTTGGAGCTGACTTTTTTGCTCCAACTTCAATTTCACACATGTGCCACAGACTGTAAGGCTATGCCATGCCATAAAATGCAGTTGCATGTGTGAGAATGTCCTATGCTAACTGCATGGAAGCTGATGGCTAAATTTCCCAGAAACCTTAGCTTTTCTATGTCCCAGAGTTTCTCATCATTAGAATTCCCCAGGTTTCCACCTCCTTCCTCAACAACCATCTGTCCTGTCCACACTCCAGCTGCAGTCAGACATCCCTCACCACTTACACCTGATCTTTTGACTCCGCACACCTGAAACAATTCTCACTCAATCTATCAAGCAATATAAAATTAGACACTCAGGAAAGCTCTTCCGAGAACTATGAACAAATTGCCCAGCTTAAAATTATCACTCCTTTTCCATAATATCCCAAGCAGTATTAAAACTGAGGGGAAGATTTATTTGAGGAAGAAAATGCAATCGTGTTTCAATACTGCAGTGTATCCCAACAGAATAGCATTCGTAAAAGTTTGTACTTCTTTGGCAGCTGTTCTTTTGATGCTTGCTGTTGGAATATTTTGATGGACAAGTCCATCATCACATCCCGCTAGTTAGTGGATCAAAGTTTAATATGCAAAGGAAAGTAGTGTCTGCTCAGAAGGGCATTGCAGAAAGGGAAGGCAGTATGAGGAATGCTCAGGGCAGGCACTGAGTGTTTGCAGACTGTTATTTGCAGAGTGTTTGTGAGACTGAGAAGAAGCTGCTATGTTTTGAGCCTACCTTGTTTCAAACCTTAAGAATATCCATGTTATAATACAGACCTTTTTTAACATTTTTTTCTCCATCTTTATTTCCCGTATTGAAAGGCAATGCTGGATTATTTTGTCCAATAAACACTTGGGGGGGGGAAGAAAGCCAAGCTTCTTGTTTTTACACAAGCTTTTATGAACTCCTCCGAACAGCAGTCTTGTGTTGGTTTATAGCTTAGGTTAGAATGAGCTGTTCTGTATCGGCAAGAAATCTGTCACAGGACAGATGCCAGTGTGATTATAAGAGATGGGTAAACCTCAAAAGGCCTAAGATCTGGTTCGGTTACCATGAAGCTGAACCTCTGGGGATCATTGCTTCCTCTTGAGGGATCTGGTTTTGGAAACAAGCACAGGGATTATTGTTTTTTCTGTTATGTTTCTGCTCCTGGTTTTAGGCCAAATTTGAGAGTGTAGAGGTGCTCAATTGCTTTAATGAACAAATGCAACAGTTTCACATCCTGGAAATAGATTTGCTTGCGGATTGTTTCCCATATTCCATTTTTATTTTAGCAATAAATATGGTGGTCTACCTCTAGAACTCTGTTGCTTGATAGGCCTAGCAAAGCTTGTGAAATCAAGAAAATCTGACTCCCTATACTATTTTTGTTACTCTTTCAGCAACCACAGAAACACAATTTCAGTTGATACTTTCTTGTCTTTCTTGTTAAAGGCCAGAGGCTGTCCTTAATACCCATTAGGCTGCCACTGACTTCCATGGAGCAATTCCAGATTTACACTGATCAACCTTAAGAGCTGTTATATCACCAGGCTTATAGCAATAACTTAATTAAAATTAGTTTTGCTGATGTTACTCCTGGATTTTTCCAGTCAAGTAAAACAAACTTTAAAGGAGGTTTCTTCACTGATAAGCCTGAAGAGCCTTCATGCTACTTCTCAGATCTTTCCCCTCTCCATCTTCTCATGCCTGATCTCCCCTCACTGATCCCCTCTCACACACGCTGTTTTATAGTAACGAGGTCAGTAGAAAACATGGAGTTCAGCACTATAGAAGTGGAAACAGAAAGCAGCCATGGGCAATTAACCAGGGCTGTGACTGCTTATGTTTGGTTCCTACTTCCATTTCTGTTTCCATGGAAATGGACATCAGATCATTGGCAATAAAGTAAATTTTCTACTTCTCCTCACCTTCATATCAGCCAGGCTGTACAATCCAAATAAATCTAAGCTTATCTAATTAAATGTGAATTTAGAAATCTTTTCTTTTCATTGAAATAAATTGACAAAAGCAACATTGTTTTTGAAGTACTCGGATGCTATTGGCTGTCCTTTGGGAAAGGTATAGGTAAGTTTGCCCACCCCCTTTTGCTTCATAAGATATGGAAACATGCATCCATCCATCCTGCTCCTTGCTCTGTGCTCCTGCCTGCCCATTAATATTGTTGTGTTGAACAGTACTCACCACTTGCTCATTAGGGGTCATTTAAGCATAAATGACACCCCTTACAAAGACTGTGAGGGTTAAAGACCTCTTCTTTGTCTGGCTGCTAAAGCTTTGAGGTTCATTCCTATTGCAGAGCAGCTGCATTAAAAAAGGTTCAAGCCCACCTTTAAAGGTCATATGGTCTCAGAGGAGGAGCTTTGACCTAGAAGGGTTTCCCAGGTGAAAAGCTCAGGGTCTGGGAACAAAGGAAAAGAAGTGATTTTTAAGCTTTCACATTCCTATAAAGACTGAGATAAGAATTGCATCTTTTGTAAACAAACATATTAGAGACCAAACACTTGATTTCATCTCTAGATTTGAAGCTGATCTGGAAAGCCGCTAGACTTTTACAGGAGTAACAATAATTTTCAGTTTGTCTTATGACACAACAGATTAGAGGGACAAAATCAGGGGCTGGCTTCAAAACAAGTATCTTGCATCATGGGTCAATATTCTTCCATATGTAGCAATTGCTTTACTGGTGAGAGAATGAAGCCACAACTTGAAACAACCTGCTAGTCTACGAATGTGTATTACTCACTGGAAGACACATCATACTTTATTTCTCAAAGCAGCCCTATAATTCTGTTAAACTCCATGAACTAATAAAAACTTCCTGACAAAACAGCACCAAATAGTATCTCTGCTTGAATTGGCATTGCACTTTGCAATTTGCAGTGATTGAAAGCATAAATATCATTACTGTATTAATGCAAACACAATGCCAATAAATGGTTTGGGTTTTAATAGGGTCCATTTTGCAGCAGGAATTGGAGAATTTTCCAGCATCTACCAAAGTGTTAATTTCAGGAGTCCAGTAACAAGAACAGTAAGAAAGCAAGCAATCAAAGTGGATCTATATAGGATGGTAGATTTAAACCGTTTAATTACTGTAGCTGTAGATGGTTATTGCTAATACATGGATCACAAAAGCTTCACTCCTGTAGAAATCAGTCATGCGAGGGAGATCAGGAATTACAGATACTTCACCAACGTGAGGGATTTGCTCTGGTCCTCTGAAGAGATTTCCCCTAGTGACAAACCCCTTATGCCTGATACTAATGCATAGTATGTGACAAATTTACTTTAAAGAAAAGTAACCTGTAACCTAATTATAGTCAGTCCTAAAATACACTTCTTTAAATAACTCGTATCAAACCATTCAGTGAAGACATAGATCTCTTTTTTTATTTTTAATTTAAATCCATCTATGTCAAAGATGCTAGTATGTTTTGAGGAAGCAGAGAAAGATAGATGGTGGCTAAATATGTGCTGTCAATGGTAACAAGTCTGATTTTTCCTGTCTAACCAAAAGGCAAGTTTTAAACTCTTTTTCTGCTATAATCCAAATTATTATGGTCACTATCACAAGCACAAAAACAATCTCCAAGACAAACCTATCCATATGAGTTTTCTTCCCCGACAGGCCTTGCATACACATTCAAAACCAAGAACAAACACACGGACCATTAAAACTGGCATGAATGTGAATTGGGATCTAACTTCTCAGCACTGGAGCCACTCTCAAAGTACTTGGAAATTAGAGCATTACAGATTGAAGGAAGGAGAAGCCTATGAAGTAGTATTTGTATTTGCACAGAAATACATGCAAAGGACAGGCAGAAAGGTGCAAAATATTTAAGGGGCACAGTAAAAGAATTAAAATAGCTGGAATCGTGCGTCGAGTTCTAGTCTACAGCAGTGAGGTTGCACTGACAAGATTTCTTAGGGCTGATGTAATATATGCTGATAAATAAGTAGGTACAGGCTATATTTATTCAACAATTCTAACAGAGCTATGCAAGGCAAATCATATTTTTCTAAGAAAACTACATCTATGCTTTAGCTTTTACTTTGGTAGTTTAAAAAAGAATGATACCCTTAACTGCTGCTAAAATCAAGCCCTGATCTTGTCTAATTGTCATTTTGTAGAATAGATCCCCAGAGACCCTTCTGCTATGTGCATTGGGTTTGTTCATATCTTATGAGACTTTTTTGAGTAATAGGAAAGATTTAAAGTGCATGTCTCTTAAAGGATAATAAATACCTAGAGAAGAATGAGGAAATGCATTAAAGCTGAATCACTGCTGTGTCACACCAATTTTCCCCTTTTACTCTCGAGATTCCACTAAAATCAATGAAGTTACAGTTACTTAAAGCTATAGGATTATACAAGTGAACCAGGTATGTCGCCTTGCAATAAACTCCTAGAACTTGCTGGCAGACTTGCTCAGAATAAAATACGTCCTCTTAAATTTCACACCATTTTCAAAATCTTGTAGTGGCAAAGCAAAACAAGAAGTTCACTGTGCAGTCAGAACAAAATCTTTTTTCTCTGGTCTAGGTATTTAGCCAATACAGTATCACAGAAACATTGATTTCTGTTCCCAGCCTAAGAATCCTCCTGATAGTTTCATACAGAACCAAAGACCCAACACAATCTCTTCTTTTATGGCTAAGAAAATGCTAGGCGAATCGTTATCCCTGGGAAAGATTTCTCTGATAGACGAGGAAGGACTGTTCATTAGTGTCATGAATGATGCTGCCTCTTTTCTATGCAACTTGCATTCACTGATGCTGGCACTGTCAGAGTCTCCAACTGTGTACACAATTCAGTTCACCGAACAAGGCGGCATCCTTTCCAGATACACTCAACGTGCGGTATTATGGTTGGGAAATTCACTCCGCAGAAGAGAAACATGAATTATTTCAATTCAAAAAAAAAAAAAAAAAAAAGAAGGCACAGTTTGTGCCTTCTTTTTCCATGCTATTAGAGAGATTATCAGGAAAAAATAAACACAGCAGTTGTTCAAAGTTCCACACAAACAAAATAAGGACTGCAGGCCGCTCCATACACAGCGCTGGGCCATTACTGTTTACTTGCAAGATGTAAAATACCACATTTTCCAGTTCTTTTTTCTTCATAATTATTCAGTGCTGACAGAGAAATTTTGCAAAATTTTAAACAGGAAAAAAACCCTAAATGTTCATAGTTTTAAGTACACATTGCTCTCTGCTCTTCCATCTTAACCATTTCCTTTCAGTGTATTTAGTGTGGTAGTAACATGTCAAATTATCTGCAGGGATTGGCTACCTCTCACTGATGCTGAATACAGGTAGAGGCCAGTCCCATGCTCCTGAGTCAACTCAAGGTGCATGAACAAATTATATCTGATCCCTAAGTAGCAAGGCCCAGATCCAAAAAAACCAAGTTACCACATGTGTTTATGTATGTGCCGTGATGCTTGCCATACAAGAGAGTCTGGAGCTAACAGCAGGGGAGTAGATAGATCTACTCTGAGCAAAGCACCCTGCAGAGATAATAGCTCACGTTCCAGGAGCTGGGTAGGTGCTTTACGTCAGCAAAGCTGACACAGGGCAAAAAGCCCAGTCTTTTCCCTAGAGCTGAGCTGGTACTGTCCCAGCATGGTGTTGGGGGCAGCCCAGCTGCAGCTTGGCAGGGATCAGCTGAGTGGGTGCAGCTGGGCAGGACATGTGGGGCCTGGGGGATGTGCTGATTCCCTCATCCCCTTCACTCTCACCTTTTCCAGCAGACTGAGGAAATGAACAGCTGGGGTGTCGGCTTTTTAAGATCACAGTATTCGGCCGTGATCCACATAGCTCTGAGCCTGTGCTTTAAAAGCAGCAGACTGAGCAAGGAAGCATCCTAGCCTCCCTCTAGGAAGTCTCTGAGGATGGGTAAGAGGGGTGCAATTAAAATCCCTCTCTTCTCCAGAGCTTAATTATTTTACATTGTGCCTTTTCCTGCTTTGGACACCTCTTCAGAAAGATGCCTCTTTCCCACAGGACCAAGCAGGGTCACGCAGGGTGGTCTGCAAAAGAACCCATGTCACTGAAATCCTCCATCTTTTGTAACAGTTGAATAGTCCCACCTGATGTGCTCTGTTCACTTTTCTGACTGAGGATATTGGCTTCTCAGTTCGGAGCTCCCAGTGACCCTGTTGATAAGGCATTTGAGGTAGAAAGACCACTCTTCCCTTCTCCTTACAAAGCAGTCATGCTTTTTATGAAATATTTGTTGGATGAGAAAGGTGAAATGTGATAAGAAACATTTGGCTTAATGGTCAAAGAGGGACCAGATCTGGCAGAGTGCAGCAGGTGGATTCAAAATGTCATTGCAAGACTGAACCCTGTAACAAGATAAATGGAAGGACATGTTCATTCTTTCTAATCCAAATTAAATGTCAAGGAAGTACCCCACTGCACAGCCTGTTCAAGGCAGAAGCACTGGTTAGGCATGCTCCAGAATGGTGTTAGATGCTTCAGAACTTTAACACAAAGACAGATGGACCTGTACAGTCCGAGTACCTGTAAGGCCAGACGGGAACTGAACATGGATTTCAGGGAGCTTTACACTCAGTTCCCTAATTTCCTTCAAGTTACATTTAATGTGCTTTATTTCCTTCTTTTGTCTGTTGTGAGATGCAGCTACATTTGGGATGCAAGTTTGCACATTCCCCAGCCTTTTCTCACAGGGGGTCCTAGAGAAATGAGGAGGAATGTCGAATAAACCACTAGTTAATCACCCAGTAAGTACTTCTTGGCATCTTTTGGGATAATTGCCAGATTTAAAAAACAAACAAACAAACAAACAATCCACCAAACATGCAAATAATCCATGGTACAAACTGAGTGAACTGGAATATGGAGAATGCATTTTTCCATTATCAGCCATCAAGTAGAAAAGGAAGGAAGTGAATAAATTATGTGCCCAAAATATTTCTATGGGAATCTTTTTTAGATAGATATAAAAATTGATTACTTATTACTTCAGGAAATATTCTAGCATCAAACAATGACCCCAGGTTGGTGTCAATGCTTACCCAACAGAATTACTGTTCAGAAAGCTTTATGGTTACCACAGAATGTTTAATCAGTGCATTAAAAATAAATTAAAGATTTGCTAATTGTAATGTAATTAGCTTAATTTAATTACATTGCTCAGTGACTAAGAATTTTATTGTTATTGTGAGATCTTTTCTCATTTGGGGCCTGAAGTTAAGTGGCGCAGTATTGACAACCATTTCCTCCCTTAATATTCACATTCAGGAGTGGGCTGAAATTTTTACCTGAATCTTGCAATTTATCACAATCAGTATCATCACAAATTACAGAAAGCATCCAGTAACATGATAACTTCTAAATGAAGTGTCTGTAACCAGGGCAGTAGCAGCCTTGGCTGTTAATTTGTCATATTTCATAGCCAACCTGACACCCTGTCCAATTTGCTTGTAAGCTTTATCACAAAGACAGCTATGTGAGCTGTCTCTGACTATAAGCAGGATGGAGGAGATGGACAGAAATTCAGAGAGGGCAGCTTGGCTGTTTGGGTTCTCTGGCTTTGCATACTCCTGTCCTGATGTTGTTTGTTTTCTCCATTAAAATCCCTCCCTTCTTCTTTCCCCTCCCCACTTCCTCATTAAGACAACCCAATCTTTTTCTTTAAGACTACCCGCTGACCATAAACTGATGGTCAACATAGTTTATTAGTAGTTACAGGAGTTAAAAGAAATAAGAGGGATAATAGTACTCAGGGAGCGTCATTACCTATCTTACACAGGCTCTCAATTTCAATCCAAAGCATGTAATCCTGTCAAATGACCTGCAAGTTTTTCCTTTTGGGCAGAAGTTGTGCAGCACTGTAAAATGGCCATGAATATCCCTTCAGGAAATTGGTCTCTCTTCTCCTGTTATCTTCCAGATGCTCTAGGGCCGTCAATCAATTTGCATTGATTAAAGCAACATCATTCAATACATATTATCAATCTGATCTGAAGGGAATTGTGTGAAGAGTGGGTCTTCCTTTCTGTTCCAAACATGCCAAGCACAACAGCACATGATACTACAAAACCCTTAAAATGGATTCTAAAATACCGACAGGTGTTCAAAGATGCCTAAGCTTAAAAAAAAAAGCAGGAGACTGACATTTTTCTTTGTCTAATACATTACAATCAAGTTGGCCATCTTGGAATGCAAAGGGAGCAAACATCTGCTCACCAGGATTTTGTTAATTGTACCAGATCCAGGAACATTTTTTAAATTCCCAGTCTGAGTGCATGCAGCACCAACCACTTCCTGTGATATTGGAGTTCAATACCAGTTAGATGCCTTTGGGTTTTTCTGGAAAAGAAAAATAAGGCTGTCCATGCAGCAGTAGGACTTCTATTACCTGCTCCCACAAGTGAACCCAAACAGCTGCCCTTCTCCTCTTGATGGTTGCCCAGATGCTGCTGTTGGGCTGTGGACTCCATCAAAAGACGTAGCAGCCAGCCTCTGCAGTGCTCAGCTCTGCAGCCTTTAAGTGGTTTTGCAGATCTGTCCATTATTACACCAGAAATCAAGAGAACAACCACAGGGAAATTAGCAGAGGGCATTCCAGTCTTTACAGCTGGGTCTCCAGAGGGGCTATAAAACCTCAGACACTGTTGGGGAGTCAAGAGAAAACAGAGAGCTTGTGGTGTCTGCTGTTAATAAGAAAAATTTGAGAATGGGGACTGTCCAAGCGCACTGAGACTAAAGGAGATGGAAGAATGAGAGGACAGAGAAGAATTATATAAGGTAGGAACTGGTCAAGGGCACAACTGTAAAAATGACAAAAAATAAGAAAGATAAAAATTTAGATAAATTTCCATGTTTGAAGGAGCTTACTTGAGCCAAGTGACCATATGTCAGTCTCCTGAGGTTTTGCCTATCATGTTGAACTCCAGGCCCGCTGATTCTGTAGGATGCAGTCTTCAGCACACGGCTACCACTGCGAATGAGTCATTTGGTACAGTTCCTATGGCAAGAATCCCAAATGTGTCAGGCCTGGACTAAAAAGCAAGATGGAGAACGAATACACCTGAAAGCACATTTGGCACTTTAGTTCTGAGCAGATATCACTTCTAATTATAGCCAGCCTTATGCCAGCTTACCACTGTTCAATCACTTGTGGGTTCGCGCATTGAGTGCCAGATTTAATCCATTCAAGGTAAAGTGCAAAAGAACCAATTGCATTTTGCATGCCTTCTACCTGAATGATTTGCTTTGTTGTTCCCAATTTGCAGTTTGACTGGAAGATTTGCACCCCTCTGGTTAGTTCTGGTTGGCTTCTTTGCAACCACGGGGGTATATTTTGCAGCTGAATGAAGCCCAGCTGGCAGGATCAATTTGCCCCACCAGTGAGTCATATCTTTCTCTCTCTAATTTCACCTGCATGAGAGAATGGCAGGTTCCTTTCCTAATTCCTCAAGTTCAAAGCTGTTTCTGAAAAAAAAAGAAGGTTCCTGCCCACCCCAGCACATGGAGCTGTAACTCCGCTTGCCTGCAAGACAGCAGCAAAACTAAAGCAAAAACCACTAGTAAATATTACTTAAATAGTAAGTTTAGTTAAGAGAATCCTTTCCCAGTCTGATCGTGTATAAGATTTTGATCTGACATGGTGGCTACTGCTTCACAAGGACCGGTGCTCAGCAACCCCCAAGGCATGTTGTTTTCCAGTATGGTGTAGGGTTTGGAGTGAAGGTTTAGTACAAATTATGCATCAGTTTTCTTTCAAAGCAGCACTGTGAAACACAGAACAGAATGAGGATTTCCTCTTTACCCAGTAAATCCACTTAAACTTGGATTATGAGCCATATTCACCCAATTTTTGCTGAGAGCTTAACACAGCCCCATAGTGCTGTTGGTCTGTGGGATGCTGGGAAGCTGAGGCAGGATTCAGGAGGCTCCAAACTTCTCCAAGTGTAACAGCCAGGTTTTTTGATGTGAGGGACTGGAACAGCATACATCTGTGTTCAGCCATGCTCTAGGTCTATGTATGGAAATAGATAGAGTGTACACAGTGCAGGCAGAAAGTGTTTGTTTTAATAAATAGTCTCATGCTAGTACCTTTCAGAGCATGTGTCTTCCAGCAGCTCTGCCACATTGAGTTGACAAAGAAATAAAAGGGAACACTTCCCCCCTCCCCCCAAATCTCTATTGATCCAAATATGGATCTTGTTTCAAGATAGAGAACAACTACAAGTGATGCTGTCAAACAGAGCCTACTGGAATTATTTCAGAAGCTCCACTTTCAACCCTTATGCTCTTTCCCTACCTGCTAATACAAAGGGAGAGAAAGGGAGGGAAGGGAGAGAAAATGAAAGAATGGAAAAGGATAAAGGGAAGAGGAAAAGGACAAGAGAAAGAGAGAAGAGCCCACTGGCAGGCTGTGTGAAACCTCTACATGTGTCACCTGCTCCCAGCACTGTCCTTCCCATACCCATCCCTGATGAGCTGGCTCAGTTGTGCAAGGTGGCTCCTAATTACCTCTCTCCTGGTTTCTCTCTTTCCTCCCTGAGGACAGCCTTTCCAAGAACTAACGCATATGCACACACCTGGCACTGTGAGATAGGGAGCCTCACCATGGATACCGGTACACCATTCCCAGTCCGACCTGTGCTCCTGGGATTCAAGCAACAATCTCCAGGATGCTATGAACTCCAGATGTGCCTTACATAGTGCCTGGAGACACCACGTGTGAATGCTGCTTAAGACTGTTATTCTGCACACACACACGAAATGCACAGGTTCTGGCTATGCATATGAAGCTTTGAGAAATGAAATAAAGCAAAATGGTAATATTAATCATCCCTTTAATAAGCTACTCCATGCCAGATAAAAGCAGCTGTGCTCGCACAATATGTCCAACTGGACATGATAAATAGCCTGGGAGAAAGGAAAAATATATACATACACACAGAGAAATACATACATACTCTAAGGAATTTAAAATATGTGTATTTTCAGAAGTGGTGTCCTCTACCTCACAGCTCCCTTGATTAATAAAAGGGCTGAATAGAAATAAAAGTGGCCTGCCAAGGTTGGAAATGTACACAAAATCATACAGTAAATATCTGCAAGGGTAGCCTGAAGGGTTAACCTTACCAATGCACAAATACTGGCCCTCCTCCTGTTACAGTTTAAATGCTGATTGGAAGGACAAGATCATTCTAGGTCAGTATGTCCTTTACATTGTGAGTAGCTTGACAGGGGCTAATAAACTCCCCTGCCGATGGCACCGATAATTTATTATAAATTCTTAGACATCATGTGCAATTTTTTATTTATACATGTATAGTTTGTTGGTTTGTTTTTAAAGAGATTAAGCAGGGCAATCTGGGTCAAGAAATATGCTTCAGGCTGAGGATGCGGAGAGCTCTGCTCTCCTAGTAGTAGCCTGTGGTGGAGAATAACAGCCTGGTTACTGCTCCCCGTGCTGCTGCAGGGATTTTGCATGGCAGACAGACATTGCAAAGAGCCAGACTGCTGGCCAGCACAGCCACCTTCTTGTAGAGGCATTGGAAGTTAACACCCCTACACGGCCCACTCACACTGTCAAGCAATCCCAGTGTTATGAGGGACCTCCTGAATGGAGATAACTGCAAAACTAACAGATTTCAAGTTTATTTCCTGAGTGGCTGAGTGGCGGATCGCTCCTCCGCAGCCTGCTGCCAAGGGAGCTGTGCCCCTGAGAGTAGCTAGCCTCACTCCTGCCTTGCACTCGATGCATTTCACATCGATGAGGTAATTCAACTGCAGATGAGGTAACCCTGTGAGTTGCCTGTGAGCTGGAAGAGGTTACAATATGATCACTCATGTAAACACTCAGCGCGTTCCCCCCGGACGGTGGCTGACAGCTGCGCTCTGTTGATGTGTCGCGACGTCAGACTGGTGGGCGACAGCAGCCCTGGGGAGCCCTCGGCCTCTAGGAGCTTCACACCTCTAGGAAAGTAGCTAGGTGCCTGCCATGCGTGTGCCCCACACCCTGTGCACAAATGTGCTGGGTGATGTTCAGCTTTTGACCCATCCAACAGGGGGACTCTGTTTTTCAGCACCCCTGCAGCCAGGTACACCACTCAGATGGCTCCTTTCCCTGCACAGGGGTTTCTAAATGCATTTTCCTTCTTATGCCTGAGCAAGGTGGTTCATCTCTTCTGCAAGCCCTGGGAAACAACTTCTTCTTGCGGTTGCAGGCGTTAGACCTGGGGGAAATCCCTCAGTGCCCTGTCCAGGGAGTGCAGGGGAGAGGAGGGGCAAGTGTCCCACACAGCAGCAGTGTGGGGAGTGCCTGGGCAGTCCCCACTGGTTAGGCTTGCAAGCGGTGATGTTTCGTGTGTGTGCACTTTGCACAGGTGCTGTTCCTAGAAAGTCCCCTAATTTGCAAACAGCAAGAAAAGCGACTTTTTTTGTTAGGTAGCGCTGATGACTGCACCCCTCTACTGTCTATAAGCATATGCATGAGAGGATCTGCAGGTCTTTACTTGCCCAGCAGGCAAAAAGCTTAAACTAGAGCCCCCAAACACCTTGTCTTCAGGGTCTTGTATCATTCCATTTACAGTATAGCATAAACTAGGAACCCTATAGTTCTACTGTGCTAAGTAATTCAGGTGCTGATCCCTACACAGGTGCTGGGAAAAGCAGACCACTGTGATGGATGTGTGAGAAGGAAGAGGAATTCACAGCAAAAAGAAAGAGCAGGACAGAAGTTTGTCAACTCCCAGAGCCCAGGGCTCATCTGCAGCCTGCTTAGAGCCAGGGTTTCTCACAGCCTCCTTGTGACCAACAGGGTGGCCAGCATCAAATCATACCACAGCTCCCAGTAACTACTTGTGCCTCCACGGATCCTACTCAACCTCACAAAGGTTGTTCTAGTAGTTCGTTTTAATAAACTTCATCTCAACCACTGCTGATCTGGAAATCTGTTCTGGGCAGACCTCAACCCAAACTACATTTGACAAGTGACCCAGGAGGACCCCAAGGGCTAATGTGTCATTAGATGTCAGAAAGCAGCTAGGCTGAACGTCTTCTGCTCCGTTTCCTGGTTACAAAGAGCAGGTCCCCTGGTCTGGCCGGTATGCAGGAGGTCTATCCAAGCACTAATGGAAGTAAGACACACCTGTGCCAAGAACCCAAAGGAAACCATTCCCCTCAGCCCTGGGGGTATGAGAATTAAAGAGCTCCTAGCAAGAAGGAAAGGCTTCCCATCATGCTCTGGTGAGTTTATTTGTCCAAAGATGGGAACTACTATCAGCAAGCCCTGGAGGAAGTCATGTCTCTCCTTCCTCTGCCTTCCAGAGCAGCTGCTTACACGAGGAGAAGGTCAAAACGTGTGACTGTTATAAACGGAGTATCTGAAGGGACACAAATCCATTACTGCTGGAGTTGAGCACTACACAAGGACTGAGGCCAGGACTCTTCCGCTTACTGTGAGCTCGCAAGATTTCAAGAGGGAGAGACAGATCTTCTGAAGTGTACCCAGACATTCAAAGAAGCAAAAGCAAAAGTGGAGTCACATCATGTTCCCCGCCCCTCTCCCTATCAACTCAGAGCTGGCAGTCTCCACACTAGAAACGCCACAGAAAGACCCTGGGAAGCTGTGCAGGAGTATATGTGTTGGACTCCAGACATCACAGCTAGATTTTTTTAAGATGTGGCTAATTTTATAAGCTCTAGTGGTCGCTGTCATGCATAATGAAGTACAGTTAGTCATATCCTTGCCTCATGCTGTAGCTGGATCATCTGTGCAACCTCTTTTGCAGGGAAAAGCAAAGTGTGTCAGGTTTTACACTTCCCTCTCTAGGACCAGGTGTCAGCCACCATTCAGTGGAACACCAAGTCTGGCAAAAGAATGATCTCGCTTCACCTCAAAGGGATCTGTGAATAGCTGGTAGAAGCTTGGGGCAAACCTGCCAGGACAGACTCCAATCTCTTTTCCACATGCCACCTAGGCTGTTCAGATATTCTCTGGGTAGAGGGCAACACATGGTGGCATGAATGCATTCTGGGTGGCCTGAGATCTTCCAAAACACAGCATGAGCAGCTCAGGTGGTATTCACCCTTCTGAACCCTGCCAGCAATGTAAACATCCCCATCCAAGCTTGTCACCCTCCTTCATGATTCAGGACAACCAGTCCTTCTGTAAGCACATCCACCTCTGTCTGAAACAGTTACAACCCAGGATGAATCACCCTCCAAAGGTGCCATTTCATCTCTGGTGGCCATAAAGGGTCTCTAAGGTCATTAACTCAGACCGTCCCCTGAAGGAGCATGTGGTTGGTCAGGCCAGACCCGCATGTTGAACCTGCTCAGCAGCTGGGCTGGCATCTATAGCACTGCTTGGGTGGCATGGCCCCCCCAGCCCTGGGTTGCAGACCCCAAACCTCTGCCTCAAGAAGCAGCTTCCCCTCCAACAGCTCAAATACAGGTGCCATAAGGCAAGCAGGGTATTAATTATGGCAGAAGCCAATGGAGAACCAGCAGGAAAAGAGTTAAGAGAGCCAGGGCTTGTTGCTATCCAGGAACCCAGGCTACCTCACCTCCCAGGATAACTATCAGCCAGCTCTTTCTCCAGTGATTTTTTGCAGGCTTCGTTGTCAGAAAACCACCTGTTACTTGGGAGAGATTCAAATGCATAATGAATTAAAAAAGCATATTGTGTGTTACCATCTAACCTCCAGACAGATGTGTTATTTAAGTGTGGTTATGATCTGTGCTGTTAATTTTAAACAACATATGATCAAAGATCACGTCTGGCTTTGTGCTTTGCTTCCTTTCAGGTTCTGGCGTGTGTGTCCATGCCAGACAGTTGTGTTTTCTGTCATATGGCAGGAAAAGCTTATTTTACGTGCTGCCTAAATTTATATTTTATAGCACATTAAACTAGCCCATCAGAATTAAGTTATCACATTGTTTATAATGGCAAGCAAATCACAGCTGTGGAAAAGAGGGTATTACACGAAGGGATTTTAAGGCACACCTACTCCCTACACTAAGGACTTTCAGCCATTTTAAAGACAGCAGTGGGCTGAAGCACAGACAGAAATACCTAAACCACATCACTACTCCTTTGGGAAGGCTGCAAAACTGTTGAAAATGGCAGTCCTGCCAACCAAGCAGTCCAAAATCACCAGCCAGGTCCTCGGCAGACAGGAAGACATGCTTAACAGATCATGTGATTTTTTTTTAAATAATACAGTTGGGATTCTTTTTATTTGGTCCCTGGCCTGAGCCTTCAAGCTTTGCTGCCCAGCTAGAATAGCTAGACATCTGCTCTGAACAAATAGGTAAGTAAATAAACAGGCCAAAATTAGGAAGAGCAGAGCCTTGTGATTGCTCAGCGATAAGAGGTAAGGCTTTAACTTGGAGGCACAGGTTGCCTTAACTCTTAGAGCCCAGTGATCACAAGGGACTGCTTTTCCTTTTTTCGAATACACTGGGTAAAGTTGCAGGGGCTCTGGCACACTCAGAGTGCCGGGTGGGCAAATCTTTGTTTGACATATGCCTAACAAACTACACTGCTTTCCAAAATACCACACAATTTAGGACAACCGTAAAGCATGACCGAAATGTCACTCTTGCTGATTCAGTGTTCAGGATACTTTTTCACCCTTGTAGTATTTGAAGACACAGAAAGAATCTCAGTTCAGACTGAGATAAATCTATGAAGCCCGTGTGGAAGTGGGATTCCTTGTAAGAGAATTGAAAGGGAGAGAAGTGGTTTAACATTTGCAGACACAGAGCCAGACTCAACCCTCATCTGGACCGAGGTAAATGCAACACTGCTGCCGTAGCAAGCGCAGGGGCATAGGCAGAGAGCAGCAGCTGCTGATTACCCATCTCCGAGCTGCGCTGGGGCTTCAGCCCTCCTTTCACTACCAGCCTTCTGCCAGGCTGCAGGCAGCTGCCAGGCTTTGACCACCCTCCTGGGGCGTTAATAATCCTCTGACTAAACAGACGAATTACTCAGCCCCTTTACAGGAATCAGTCATCTATTCCGCCCAGGTGCGCCAGGAGGGCTGCTCTGACTCAGGGCCAAGGGCTGTCTGCCCCTGCTTTACCCAGCCCAGTGATTTCAACCCAGGTCCCCTTCCCAGCCTTTTCAGCCACTGGGAAACAATTCTCTGCTTGTTGCAGGGTTTCCCATTTCCCCGCTCTGGGCCCAGAGGAGGTTTCCTGCTCCCAGTGTTCTGCCAGTGTTCTCCTAACCCTGCACAGAGCAGACGCATGAACCAGGCTGGCCGTTGGCTGCCACTGTCCCTGTGAGAGGCAGGCCAGCTCCACATTGCAGCCATCACAGTAATAAATAAAGGGAAAAGACATGAACTCTCCCCCTCTGAGGCTGTATTGGGACATGTCACAGTGGCTGTAGCCCAGCCAGCTTCCAGCTGCAGTGCTGCTACTCTCCAGCCATTTGGCAAAGGTACCATCCCTCCTCCCTGCTGTGGAAAAAAACATTGCCCTAAAGCCTCTCCATTGAAGGGACCCAAAAAAGAGCTATCTGTGATATATCTGTGAAGGCTATCTCCATCTCTGGGAGCTAGGCTGAAATACCATGTGAAGGTTTGGAGGTGAAGCAGCAAGCACAGGTTAAATGGATTGCACTGTGCTGCTTTAAGGTAAAATACATCCTGCTCCAGGGCTGCTGCTGCTAGAAGACCTGAAAACAACCTCGCCCACACATGCAGTATTGAACAGGAGAGCATGAGGTGTAAGAGGGGATTGTCTGAGAGAACAGACTAGAGCTGAGGAGAGTATTTTCAAAAGCACAAATTCATTTCATATGGCTGAGTGCCGGCAACACTAGGAGAAATTCAATGGATTATGTTGCACCAGAGGTCAGAATATAATTGTCCCTTATGGCCTTTAAAACCTGTGAATGTATAGAGGAACCTTGAAATGACCAGATTCCTCAGGAATTTGATTCCTGGGGTTTATTTATTTATTTTCTTACCAGCTGCCAGACACAGCATGCTCCTAGACAAATAAGGAGGTGGTAGCTCTGGTGGTGAGTATATCAGTAGTGTTGATCTCTTGTGGGGCTTCCTGGTAGAATTTCTGTCTCCCTCAGCAGAGACAACATTAAGGGATACAAGACATTTTAATCTTAAAAAGCCAAGAAACATGGGGCTATTTTAGAATGAATTGATGCTAGAGAGAACAAGGGAGAACTAAGCAACTTAGAGCACGAGTATTCTAGTAGGTTTTTTTTAAACAGCACTTTCCCAACCACTATATTAAACAGCTCTCTGTTGCCCTTGTAAAGGGCCAAAGAGATAAAGATAGCTCTGCTAATTGCTACTTCCCTTTATCCCTTAGCTCTAGAAATCCCAGCCTTCTATGTTATTATTTCATTATTTTAATTGTGCAAGAAGCTTTTATGCACCACAGTATTAATTAGAATAAAATAACAATAATGCTAAATATAAAAAGAAGCAGTTATTAGTATCTAGGTAGCATCATTTTTAGAGCAGGTACTTTGCAAAAGAGTACCATCTAAAACTTCTGTGTGTACATGCTCATGATGGGTGGCCTCATTCTGCAAAATGGGGAACCATCCTGTGACCTGAACTCACGCTAAGGGGCCATACACTAAAGAAAGAAGACAAAAGTAAGCAACAGGAGGCTGTTCCAGCCCTGAAACATCCTAGAAAGAGAAAGCTTAGGAAGGTAAAGGTGATTTACAGCCACTGTTGCCTTCCTCATACTCCTGGAGGTACAGGACACAATCTGCTCCTTAACTGATATCCACACAGCGAAGCAACTTGGAAACATCTGACTCTCCAATATTAGGCACAGACATTCAAGCAGACCAAATTACCAGTGTCATTCATTTGCACCTTTCAACTTAATGATACCTTATAGGGAAGGAAAATTCAAATTAAAAATTGAAGCTATTAATACATCTTGGAAAATGGTAAGGGAACAAGATTAAGACCAATAGGAGGCCACTAATCTTGGCATACTTCTGACTTGTACCCTTTAAATCATTGTAAAACCTTGTTCACATTCAAACATAAATAGGATTTTTTATGAGGGCATTAGTGCTCCTGCTGCATCAAAAGCTGTATTACATTTTACAATTCCTAAAGCTGAGAATACTCATTCCCAAAATAGAAGGCCTCCTCACCAGGTGATCTTATGGCAGATGACAAAATAATGTTACATTGAAAAATATATCTGTAGAACTAATTACAGAGGCAAAAGGACAACTTCTCTCCCACACCTTTTGGGAGGGTTCAAGTGGCTCACAAGGTAAGTAAGATGCATTTTGCAGCTTTCTAGCAGAGATACAGTATACTGCAAAGTAACCACATCCTCTCTCTTTGGCTGCTTCTTCCTTCCTGGTGAGTAGTTGCAACTCACACATGCGTGACAAGCAATCGCCAAGGACAGGCAACAGGAGGGAACTGTTCCCAACCAACTAACCGCATTTTAAAATTTATTTTTTTCTCCCTTCCATTCTGCCTGTCTGCCTGTCTCCCGTGAATTCCTGTTTCACAGGAAGGGGGGAGGACCCCAAACAAACCCTGAAGCAATCCCGGATTTTCTTGGTAGGGGGAAAATTATTCTCTGGAGATCAAACCTTTGGTGAATCATTTTCCACTGCTCTGACATATCAAATACTCCAGTGACTCACTAGTCATCGAGCTCTGATTCACCTGCAGTAAACAGGTCTGATTGCTTCCCAGGAGCACAGTGGTTTTCATTGCTCTTTAAAGGCTCCACTTCCACCTTGCAGGTCTGTGCTTCTCACCTTCTCACCACACCCCACAGCAGCAGCCAGGACAGCAACAAGAAGCAAAAAGACCAGGCTATTTGGTTTAGTCCAAGGGGCTGAAAGGGAAGACAGTCTTGGGTAAATTAATAGGGAGAGGAGAGGTTATGAGGGCTTGTGAATCTTCCCTCATTCCTCTTTAAGCATGAAAAAGGGAAGGACAGAAAAGAAGGAAAGGGTGGTGGTGGTGGTATTTATTTGTGGCTCACGTTGGGTTCATCTCCCTGCCAGTGTAGGACTGGTTTCTCCAAGAGGGAGCACCAGAAATAGAACTGACATTACATCTAATGAGCTTTTTTGGTGGCATATTCATTAAGCTTGTATAAAGGGTAAAGAGATGCAGGAAGCTTAGTCTTGGAAAGCCTCCAACTGGACCCCTTTGACTCATTAAAGGAGGGAGTAAAATGAACCATGCCCCAGGGCAATAGTAAAAGGATAAGTGGGAAAGGGTCAATTCATTAAGGACTGGGGATCCCGATGGTCCTAGCTCCTGCAGTAGGCAATACGAGATGCTGGGGCTGTGGGATGGTCAGAACGTCCTGGAGCCAAGCAGGCAGGGATGTCTGCTCACCCTTGCCTTGCTGGTGGAGGCCCAGAAGGCAGCAGGTACCTCACCGGCTGCGGTGAGGGGACCTCAGAAAACCCTGGCTTTATCCTGTGAGGTGCTGCCCACCCCACACAATTGAGTTCCCCATCCACCACCACCAGTTAGTGTTCTGTCTCCATCTCCAGCTCAGACTGGCTTTCCTCCCTGCCAGGAGGAGGGGGAAGAGGGGAAAAGTCACACAGACCCTCCCACGCCTTGCAGGGATAAGGGGGAGGCAAACTCAATTGAACAGCTTCGTAGGGGGGCCCAGATTTGCTCAAACCAGTCATGCCAGCTGCAGCCCGGCCATGATGAGAAAGGAGGGGAGACAGTGCAGCAACTGCTCCAACAGCCTCCAGGGAGTAGGAGGAGGCCCAGGCTGCTAAACTGACACCAGGCAAAAGTTGGCCACGCTTTTCCCCCAGCCACGGAGGAATAGCACAGGCAAGTCAGATGTGACCATGCTACAGGAGCCAGGAGGAAAAAAAAACCAAAAAAACAAAAAACCCAAAAAAACCCAAGTGACAGCTGACTCTTGAGGACTTGTGGAGGGGAAGAGACCTACAAATACTGGGGGAAGGGCAGAGCGCAACCCAGGAGCCTTCTGCAGCGGCAGATGGAGAGGAAAGCTACCGCTGATTCCTGCAGAGTTAGGGAAGGAGAGAGACAGCATTGCACGGAGGTGATCACATGAATAAGGAATGAAGGCACAGAACAAAGAAGGGGTTTGAGGGAAAAGGTGCAGGAGCTCCTGCACGGAACCCCCAAAGCCAGTGTGTCCAGATGCAGTGTCCCAGGGTGCTGTGGCAGTGGGCAAGGCTGCAGAAGAGCTTGGGCACAGGCTACTGGAGAACAGGCTAAACATGAGCAGAGGAGAGACAGAAAAGAGAGATATTTGCACAGTTACTAAGGGGTGAAGCTCAGTAAGCCCCCCGCAAGAGGATGTTAATTCCTCAGCCCAGGACCCAAACACATAGGAGGAAGGAAAATCTAAATTCCCTTGCTCTGGGCTTGGGGGCTTCCTCTAACCTGCTGCAGGACAAAACCACGAAGACTGTGAAAAGTGCTGCCTGTCTTCCCACTGGTCGTGAGGTCCCCAATGTGCCAGTGATGATTGTTATGACAGTCATTCTTGCTGTGATTGGCACCTCCCGGTTAGATCAAGGTCACTGCTAGAACACTTCTTTTCATTAAAATGGCCGAGAGCCCGTCAATGACCACAGGCCACAGCTAATTAAGGGAGGACCCAACGCCCCTGTGCAGGCTGGTAATCAGGGCTGATGCGGAGCCATCCACCCCAAGGGAAGCCAGTGGAGTAATCCTGCCCCCAGTGACCTCGCATGCGGGGAGGACATACCTGCTCCCAGCATGTGGGGCCACCCACCACCCTCACTGCTGTCACTCCAGAGCAACAGCATCACCTTCTCTCGCACAGTTCATGAGAGACACAATAGCACACTGGACACCTGGGGACAGCCCCTGTGTCCAGCTAGATCTTGGACCCTCTAAAGAAAAGGACAGATTACAGCAGGCTCCCTACAGTGCAATCAGGTGCGCGTTTGAGGGACAATCACCCATAAATGAGCTTTAGAAAGTAGAAAATACTTATACAAAAAATGTCTAAATATGATCACAGTGTTGTAATAATTGATTCCTGGGACAGTATGAGGCTGGCACTGTGCAGGACTTAGCAAAAGTGCCGAGGTCTTCTTAGGAAAGGACACTGTGAGAATGGGTCTATGCTATTTGTATAAACTAGCAGCTCAAACCCTGATGCAGGTGGGCTGCAATTACACTGACGAAAGAATTTTTTGTGTCAGACACTGAGGTGAAGCCATACACTGGCAGGGACCCTTATAAATATTAGTGTCTTCCTTTTTACACATATTTTGGATAGTACCTGCCCATGACCTAAACTGTAGATTAATAGAAGTCAGTTTCTTCCTCCAATAATAACAATTTTTTTTTAAATTGAGGAAAACAGAGTTATTCCAAAGGATAGTGGTGTCTTTTAGTCCTGTGTTACAGCACTTCTGTCCAGACCCTTTCTTAGGGCTCTCTTATTTAATAATTCCCACTACTGAATGATAGAGCAAGAGTTCCTGATAATGGAAAAAGGGCCTATGAGCTGCCTCCCGGTAGCCACAAATGTCATCCATTTACTTTTGCTGCCCAGCTACTATCTCCCAGCCCCATTGCCTTATGTTCTCAAATGGCCAAGCTCTTCCCAATTCAATTGTATTTGTACTTTACAGAGAAACTGTGCTAATCTCAGGAGCACTATGCAAGCCTCTTGCAACGCAGTTCAACATAAGCTTGTTCACCAATGTGCTTCCCCCTGCTTTGGCAAAATATTTCCGCTTTGTTCCAGCTCAGAAGGAAAAGACATTCTGAAAACTTGACTTCTCCAGGCCTGGCTTTAGCAGATGTTGCTTAGCACAAGGCAATTAGATAATGAAAATAATGATGTTTAATTTTGTCCGTGATTGTAGAGCAACTAGCAAAAGACATAGCAGGGACTTAGGCATCACACATCAGATATTATTCACATTGTAACTTTTTAAAAGTGTGCTTTATAGAAGTTTTTTTCAATAGTGCTGTGTGAAAAGGTAAGCTACACCTAATGTAGTCAGCATTTCACTCTGATCTGTAACCGGCTAATCCAGGCCAGGACTTCAAGAAACCCATTACAGTGACACTAGGCACCTACTGTGAGAGTCAGTCTGGGAGCTAGACAGCTAGGAAAAACCCCAGCTTTGGTCTGTGTCCAGCAGCCTAAATAAAAAGTTTCCTTTGCATGCTTTGCATTCATCACAAAAGAGCGCGAGCTATCTCTTTTATATAGTAAATACGCACCATCACAGAAATATACCGCATTAAAGTCACACTGGTAAAAGCTCAAGCACAGGACATTAAAAATGAGGTATTGCAATTATGTTATCTCAATGAATTCCTCCTCTTTTTATGACTTGTGGTGTCAATCCCAAGCATACAAAATGAATGCATTGCTTTCTCCCCACCCCAGTAAAACAGTTGTACAGTTGGCTTTAAAATTAATGATTCAGATACAAATATACATCTTTATGTATCTAGATGTATGTATGGAATTGTGATGGTTTCTTTCTTTTACATTTTCCATTTGCACTTTGATGATGCTTAACATGCTTTTCTGTTATTCACAGGACTCCAGAGGCTCAGGCTTCAGAGAAGTATCAAATGATACTGATGATGTCTGTAATGAACTGCGAGAACTGCCAACAATATTAACATTTTACAAGATAAATTATACTAAGCCAGGAAAAAAAAATGCAACTTGAAAACACAACTTACCTGAAATACCTCAGTGTTAATATCACTAGGAATTTAACAGCTGCTTCTCCTGACTTCAGTATTAGCAGTGCTTTTCTAATAGCTTCCTATGCACTCAGTCTTCATGGTGCTGTTTAAAAAAAGAGAGAAAGAGAGAAAATTGAGCACTGAAGTTCAGCACTCTCAGAGGGGAATACGGTGGGGAGTAGTGAATTTTGAGCAGTGCTAATTCCCATGCTGCTAATTGGACAGAGGCCATTTCCTGCATGCTAAAGTCAAACAGGACAGGAGCATATGGGCTTTCAGAGAGGGTTAGGCCTTTGCAGTGGAAAGGAAAACACACATTAAGAAAAAAGCACCCTAGAATCCCTCCAGAATATTGGTGATTGCTGAGAAATTACAGACAAATTACAAACTTAAAAGCTACACGCACAGATGCTGCTCCTATTGCGTCTGGGAGAACCTCACCTTTGAAAAGATGGTGCTTGTTCCTTGGGGATATGGCATTTTTCAGCACCCAGTATTCTCCCTTGGCCCTACTGTTAAAATAGGATACGGGATTTTGTTGTTGTTGTTTTCTTTATTAATTTTTAATTATTTTTCACTTTATCTGTGACTCACATAGGTTTCAGCAGCAGAATGGGATCCTCCTTTGGTAGGCTTTTCTGAGAACAGTCAGTGCAGCTCTCAGGCCTAAAGTAAAGGAGGGTCGCATGTTCCTCAATGTCACAGAGGGCACAGAACAGCCCCACAAGCCAGCTGCTTCATATTCAACCAAGCAAAACACTTATTTTTCAATGGGAACCATATCGGTACAAGTTTCAAATATCACCTGCTCTTCTTTAAGTGTGTGTAATCCAAGCACAAAAGACTCGCACGCCTTGCAAAATTAGTTTGGGGCAGTCATAGGAAGGCTATGCTTCGGGCATGTGACAAAGAAGGGATCCTAGGGTTAAGAAGGATGCTCTTGGAGGATTTGCTGATTAGCCCACTTCCCTATATCTGCTTGTGAAGAAACTGGTTTAGGGCCAGGTCAAAACCAGGGCACTGACAGAGCATCGTTCTGATCCCATGTGGCAAGGACAATGATGGTCCAAAAGAGTCGATTTTCTTCCATTAGCTGCTAATAAAACTGTCTCTTTTACTTTGTTTGCCAGTTTATTTTCCCTACTGGAATCTCTCCTACACCCGCCCCCCCAGCCCCGCCAAAACCAGTTACGAGGAAGGTGCGTAGAGAATTTCCACAGCCAGAGCGGACAATTTATAAAGTCAGCACCCACGTGAAGCCAGAGGAACACAAAGGCTCCGGCTGGACCGAGTTACGGTGGGCAGCACCAGCACCAGCATCTTCCTCAGAGCAGCGGGACCCGCTGGCTCCAGCCCCTCCGCCTGCAGCCGCAGCTGCCTGCTGACCGCCTGGCTTTGCTGCTGCCGCTCGGGCTCCCTCGGTGGCTGTCACACCTGCTCTACCCATCCCTTGGAAAGCCGCCAGAGGAGAGAGCAGACAAAGGAAGAGCAGCACAGCTGGAGCTGCTGGAAGCCGCGCTCTTCCAGGGATTGGCTTTGCCTTCGCCCAACACCCTCTCCCGTAGGAAGCGTCTTTCCTGCCACCCTCTGAGTTCGGCTCTTCAATCTCCCTTGTGCTTATCGCTTGGCACGATTTTTTAAGGCATTACTGCAGAGTTCCGTTGTTTTCTTAGCGTTATTATCTCTGCTTCTGGCTGGTTTAGCTGCCGCAGACCGTGCGCCTCCCTTGCCGGCTGCGCCCACGAAATCCACACTCTTGCTTTTCGTGCCTTAGTACCCCGACTTTTTTTTTTGCACGTCCCAGGACAGAAGAGCACCCCCGGAGCACGCGGACACCAGAGCAGCAAAGAAGGGGTTAATACAGGGTTTACTACCAAGAGGCCACACGGCAAAACCCAAGTCAGGGCCAGCTGCACCCCTCCCCCTGGCCCCGTCCTGCTGCTGGAGCCCTGGCAGTGCCGCATCGCTCAAGTGCTGCTTTCCCCACTGAGCTCCTGCCCCACTTCTGTGATGTAAAGCAATCCTTTTGTTTCCTCTTTAAGACATTAGCCTCAGGGGCCATTACAAGAAAGAAAGGTAGCTGGGGCTCTTTTATCTGAAGGAATCCATTAGGGGGTGGGGGTGGAGGGAGCTTTCCTTCCTAGATGCCCAGGGAGCAGCTCCTGCCTTTGCGCTGCTCCAGAGAACACCTCGCTGCGCCACGGCCACCTCCTCCCTGCTCCAGGGACATCTCCTCTCCGCACTATAGCCACCCCCTTGCAGCCCATGGCCAGCTTCTCATCCCACTCCAAAAATGGGTCAAATGCAGAGTCATGCTGAAAGCTCAGCACCCCTGAAGTGAAAAGAAAAGGAGGACGTATTTTTAAGCAAAACTCAGTGTAACAGACAGGCTTCCTCTTTGCTGACATTTTGGGTGGCTGAGGGGTGTTTAGTGCTCTGGCATGTCTTTGTGTCTATAGAAAACAGAAACTCATTCTTGCTTCTTTTATTCTTGCACTGAAAGAAGTAGTTCTGTGCATTCTCAAGACTCGGGGACCCGAGGCTTTAAATAATAACCTGAGATATTATGAGACTCTTAATAAACTTGAAACCACTGAAATAATAATAAAGAAATGAAAAAATATGACAAGGAAACTAATTGGAGGGGAGGGGCTTTTTTTTGAGCATACCCTTTGCACTTTCCCAAATCATGAATAACAGAACAAACATTTGCTCTGTACCGCGTACACCACCAAGACCAACGAGGACCTGTCTTGGGCTAATATAAATTGCTTGAGTTCCAGTAAGATACTGACAGCAGATAGGAGCCTTCCCAACTTACACTCCAACCCAAGCAGCCGTGGTCAGCCCAGAGCCAAACCAAGCAAGCCAGCCCAACTCAGGGACAGGGTGTATTTGCCCAGGCTTAGTGTTGACTGCTAACGCCATTATGTGGCTTTACAACAGATGGGAGCTGGCTTGCACATGGGTGATTCAGAAGACAAGCAGGGTGAGGACACCAAAAAAATCCTAGCTAAATACAGCATTAAGAACAAAAGATGCAGATTAGGATAGAAAAGATGCCAGCGTTTTGCTTCAGTTTAAGCTGTGAAGGATAGGATGCTTTTGAAAGCCCTTCTCAGCACCTGCCTGCATCCGTGTATGGGGAAGCACCTCTGAAAACCTCCCATGCAGACACAAGTCATGATGGGCACCACCGAGTATCCAAAAATAGAGGGAATAAATGAGAGCAGCTGCTGGGGCCATGGTGGGAGGGTACATGTTAGAGGAAATACATACGAGCACGCAGGCAGGGCTGGTGTCAGGGGGAGTATTACCATGTCACCTTGTCAAAACCATCAGGGAAAAAGAGCGAGGGATGGCCTCCCCCAGCCCTGCCCTACCTTGCTTTGTGTGGTTACTTGGGGGAGGCCAAGAAATTGGATGATGAGGGAAGGAAGAAGGTGCAGGGTCCCCTCTCCAATGCAGTTGTTTTATGAAATGCAGAGTCTCGAGGAAAGGTGGCGTGCACACCTTGAAGCCATGTGTTCAAATGACAAAATGTTTCAAGTTCACATGGCTGGGCAGAAGCAGGGGGAGCAGATGAGGACTGCTGCTGGGGACCATGCATGGGAAGGCCAGCATCACCACCGCCTGCTCCGTCGGGTCACCCTCTGCTCTCTCCTAAACATCCTCACCACTTGCCATATGTCATACTCTCCCTCGCTGAACCCAACAACACAATTACACTGGGACTTGACGCGGACAAGGGACAAGATCACTCACTCACTCAGCAGTCCTGTGCCATTGTCAGTGCCTGCGGAGATAACTGACCCCCAGCTACGTCAGTCACAGCCGACAGAGAACAGGAGTGGGACAAGTCCAGCTGCTAGAGGCAAATGGATGGACAGATGGACACACAAAGGTAGCTGGAAAGGCACTGGTATGAAAAATATTTATCTAAAATGTATATAATATTGCAGAAGCTACACCCTTTGCTGTGATGATCCTACTTCAGCATAGACTAGTGCCATAAAAATGGGTGATATTTGAAGCCACTGGTAGGATAGCAGTCCCTCAGGTTGAACTCACACACCAAGATCCACATCTAGGGTCTGGTGTCGCACGGTATAAATGCATCAGCAAAGTGTCTACTCCAGTCGAGGGGAATTTAGACCAGGAGAGGATCCTACACTTTGTATTAGGGTCTTGTGGTGAGGGAGAAGGTACAGGAAGGGCGTGATGGGCTGCTCACACACATCCTACCTGCAGCAACAGCCTCATGGGAAGCCAGGGGCCAGAAAGCATGCAAATCACAGGGCAGACCCTGAGTGCATCTGACTACACCTGCAAGGACTTGTTAAAAGCAGCTTGGTTACCAAGCCCAGGCACACCCCTGCAGTTTCCTACAAAAAGGAAAGCAACTAGCAAGCTTGTAGCTACCCATTAGCAAGACCTGAGGGCTACATGCTTCTCACAGCTGTGCTGCCTGCCCCTCAGAGCTTCGAGGGACCATGGTTGAGCTTGACATCGCCTTTGCAGTGCCATTAAGGAGTCTCACAGCACAGCATAGGTGTGCTGGCTGGCTCCCAGGCTGCTACATCTGATACTGAATTTAGCATAGGTGCCCTGATCATCCCATGCTGTTTCTGGCAGGGTTGGTGAGCAAGCAGGGGTTTATTGCCTCCAGTCAGCGAGGATGGCTTCTCAGGCCTGCCTGGGCTAGCTCTGCACAGCAACATCCTTGGCTGTGTATGTACATGATCCTTGATCCGTGCAAGTCAGGCTGATAAGAGCCAGGGAGAACTGCAAGGGATTACATTTTTTATCCAGTTAATACAAATAAAAACAGGTCATCTTTAGGCATATTGCAGACAAGGCTCTTCTTTCTCTACCCAGAGGACTGCAAACACTGAGAAACTATCCTAACGAATAGCTCCTAGAAGCCTATGGAGGGATGTGATGGAAGCCCCACCATTTGAGATGTGATTGACTGGACAAAACATTGAAAATATGACGGCTCTGAAGCTGCCAAAAAAAATACATCAGAGTTGATCTCATCTATGACAAGTGTATTATGTACTTATGGATGGATCTATACAAAACCCCACATCTGACCCAGGGTCACAGACATAAAACAGTGGGAGTCACTGTAAACACACTTATAATTATTTGGGAATTTCTTCCCTTTCTTCCATTCATTAAAGGAAAATATTTTGTTTCTCTTTTCACTTATTTACTCATAAATAACTTGAAACACAGCCTATTGAGTTTTGCAGGACTTTTAGATCAAGATTTACATCACTTACTGGCAGGAACCAGCTCTGTCAATAAGTGGAGAAAATGTAATCCTTATTCTTGGGAATTGCTTCTATACCTCATTGGTGTGCAGACAATAAACAACACCAACAGTGATGCTTCAGATATTTTTGCTGAGTGCTGCTCTGTGCAGAGGAGGTACCACTTGAAGAGGACACGGTGCGAAGAGCCAGACGGGTTTTTCAATTTCTCCCTATCTCAGTTACACGCAGTTCCCAAGGCAAGGGCCAGCTGTGCTGGAAAAAAAGACTCATGCAGCCTGGTTAGCTTTGCTGGTGGACTGGCACACATTGGCAACCGGAAAATAACTAGTGCTCAGAATTTAACTCAGCATGTTTTAACCTGCTTGGGTGTCAGTTCTGGGGTCCTGACACAGATGCTCTCAACCCTCATGAGAACATCACTCTTTCTGAAGAAAATGTGATGCCCTTCAGAGCAAGTGCTCTGGGCTCAGGGGACCTGTGAGAGGCAGGTGGGTTTCCTCCCCCACCATCCCTTGACACGTGTGCTCACAGAAACAGGACAATTTGTGCTCAGCCCAATCTCTGGTCACCCTGGTGGCCAGGGCTTGACCGCCTTAACCTAAACTCTATGTCATTCATTTCTCCTCCACTGGAAAATGGCTCCCCGAAGTCCTAGACATCTGCTGCTGCTTACCTGGCCTGCTATGCTGGTGTCGGAGCTGGCACTGATTCAAGAAGAAACTACAATATTATATCATGTCGGTTCTGTTTTGCTAAATTCTGCCCTGGAGGGCAGGAGTATGGTCAGGTAGAAAAGAGGTAGGTGGACATAGTTTTCCACATCTCTGTGGTGTAGGGGAGCTCCCACCCCAGAGAGTGTTGCAGCCAAAGTGCCAGTCTCCAATGAGAAGGGCACTTTGCTTGTACTTGACGAGTGGCTGCATGAGTGCAACACAACACTATGGAGGAGGGGAAAGGGAGTTTTCCTTGTCTTGGCTGGGGAGGGCTGGAGGCAAGGAGCAGGAAGAAACCCTCCCAGCAGGCAGGAAATTAGGCAGTGGAGGGAGAAGATAGGAAAAGCAGGGAAGTTGAAGCATGGAGGCAGTATCATCAAGCAAGCAACGTAAGTGAGGTCACCTGTTAGAAGAGCTCTAGGAAGATTCTCAGTTATTCAGGGAATGTGTTGAGTCAAAATGTTTTAGGACATAAATCTGGTGGGCAGACAGGGAGATGCCTGCATCCATCCTGCCATCAGAAATACTTTGGATAGTGTCTCACAGTGATTGCACAAGGCCAAGAAACCCACAGCAAATTGCTGTATGAGCCCCAGAATGGTAATGCCCTCAGCCAGGAGTGATTTGTCAGTGTGTGGACAGTGAATGGCTGTAACAGGAGCCATGGACTCCTCTGTTAATCAAGAGGGGAAATTTTTCCAAGCAGAATCTTGATGGTGTCCCCAAGCTACCACACAGCACATCACTGAGCCTGGGTCAGCATGCATCCTCCCATCCCACATTTCTCTCCTTCAGGACAGAGCCCTTGGCTTTTGTGGGTGTTTCTTTAGCCCTGTCCAGATAAACTCCAAGGTGCACATGAGATGGATCTGTGAAGCCCATTGCTGAGAGCAAAGCAGCTCTATCCGTGATAAGGAGGAGAGAAGCTGTAACAGCTCAACCTACAAACACTGTAGCAAGCACCACACCAAAGTATCAGGATCAACCTTAGATGGTTTCCCAAGGATTTACAGCTCAGCCATAAAACTGTGTGCTGGGGCGAAAGTCAGGAGTGTGGGAACAAAGTTGTGGCATTATTGTTCATATACAGATTTGCGTTAGCTGTTTAACCCTCCCTCTGCTAAAGAAGTATGCATGGTCTCCGCTAGAATGGCTACGTTTGAGCACTGCATGGCCAAAAATCCCACGCATGCAAGGGGAGATGGAGAAAGATCCAGTACAGATCATCATTACCGAGCTTTTGGGTGCCCCAGGGATTTCTCTGCACTGAAAAAAGACAATAAATAACAGTGACTGGTGGCAGCAGCAGCATGCTCTGTCCCAGTGAGCTCCACCAGAGAATGCCAGCAGGATTCATAGGATGCAGGCTCCTACAGGCAAGACAGCAGTTTGGGGTGCCCAAGTGGTGCCCAGCTCCGTGCTCTGCAAGCAAGCATGACTGCCTGCCACGGGAGCCAATTAATGCCTCTCCTCCCTCCCTGCTTCCCACCCGCCCCTCGCGCCACCTCAGCAGCCATCAAGGAGGGGACCCGGGGGCGCAGTCAGTGGTGCAGGGACGCAGGTGCCCATCACCTGCTCCCAGCGCCAGCTGGGGAGAGGAGGATGGAGCAAGTGGCCTCACTCCCTTCTCTTGCCTGCCTGTGGGAGGGCCTGGGCCCTGCAAAAAGGGAAATGCCTTTCTAGAAACCACAGCCATTTGCAAGGTGGATCTGGTGGAGTCCTTGAAATTGTTTGAAATCCTTTAAAAAAAAATTTAATAGAAGCAAGCTGAGCTGCGCAGCAGTCCAGGTGGGAAGCAGCAGGAAAACTGCCTTGGGGTCAATAAACTGTGGCAGCGAGTGATGAATAGACCTGCTAAGGCTATGCAGCGGACACCATGGCAGCAGTTCATACCCCTGCCACCCCTGCTGCAGCTGCAGGACCCCTCACCTCCCTGCCTTGTTTCTGCTGATGCCCACCCGAAGGCAGCGGCATGGGGCAAGCAGTTTCCTGGCACAGTGAGCAATGGCAGGTTTTAAAACCAAAACCTCAATGGTGACTCGCCAGTCCCCAAATACTCCCTTTCCAACTCCAGACTCCTTTTTCTTTCTGATATAAACCCATGCTGAAATTGAGTTAAGGAAGGTCTGGGCTTGTCCTTTTAAACAGATGAAGTGGGAGGTGTTGCGGGGGGTGTGTGTACATGTGTGTGCGCTATAATTGGATCACTTACTGTGTGACTAATCACAGGCCCTAGTAACCACAGTGACTGTGGTTTTAACCTTACTTGGTCATTTGCAAACCACCAGGGTGACCCAGCCATCTGCAGCAGGAAAGGCAGCCTCAGCGTGGGGTTAGGGGCGTGCAGTCCTGCACCCGTCACTGACCAGCCCACAGACTGGGGAGCCGATGGACCAAGAGGGCTCACCTGCCTCCCTGATAGGTGCAGGGAGGTTGGGACAGAGCAGGCAAGGCCAGTGGCTCGTGGTGGGGACAGGCCACAGCCAGAAATCTTTCTCCAGATCTGGAATTGGGGGTTCCCCAGATGTTGAGTCTTGGCCCATTGGACAAACCCACATAGCTCCATGCGTCTGTGTCTGGATGTGACTCATGGCACCCATTCTCACTGTGGAGGTGGCATTTGACTGCCTGCATTTTGCCCTCGTGCATCTATCACTAGCAAGGGGGTGACGGCTAGATTATGTATGGATGATGGAGCAGATTAAGTTTTGATTCTTATTTATTTGAGTAAGAACGATCCTTAAAAGCCATTATTAACCTCCTTACCTTTCATCAGCCAATTGCTGGGAGTCCTGGTAGCCCTGCTTTTACCAAGTGACCTGGTGAACCCGAATGTGGTTCAGGGCAGCAGTGCATGGGCTGGCACCACCGCTCATCAAAAAGCTGAGATGTGTATCAGGGCATTTTCCTTTCTCTGTAATAAATACAGAGGAGTGAGGTGAGGGTGGGGAACCCCTACATGCCCCATGCAAACTCAGCCAGCCGGTAGAGGTGGGCGTCTGCTGCCACTCTCACTCATTTTGAGGCTGGCATTCAATTTCTTGAAAGGCGGACGGAAGGAAGCAACAAATGGGGAGGAAATGGGCCCGCTTGTGAAATCCAAAACCAGATCGGTAAGGAAAACATCATAAATTATAGATCCCCTGGAGCCGCCGGCAGCCTGTCATTATGCATGATCTGTCTCCATTGTACTTTTCTGTGTGGCTGAAACTGTTGTAAACTAACACAGGGCAAGGCTTTTTCTGCCGAGGATCACTGCCTGCTGCTGGAAGAGCTCTCTGCCTTCCAGCACAAACAGCCCATTGCGAACCAAATGTTTTGTGTAACTGATAGCGGCCCCAGTGGATAGGCAAGCCCTTGAAGAGGGTGAAGGGGAATGAGGGTTTCAGCTGATCCTGCTCACTGGAGCTCAGCACCGGTAGACGCGCCAGCTGCAAGGACGGGGACAGGCAGCCTCAGCCAGCACAAGGCCATCCATTGTTCCCCAATACACTGCTGGAAAAGACAACCGGATTAGGGTTGAGAGGCAGTGCTGCAGTATGGGACACACATACTGGGGTGCCGAGGGGGTGACTGTTCTTGGATCTCAGCCCCAAGGTCCCAGAGGCTGTGCTGGGAGTGGAGGGGGAGCATCCGCGATGCATCCCACCTGGAGCATCCATGGTGCACCTAACCTAGAGCATCCGTGGTGCACCCCACCTGGAGCAACATGGGTTATGGCATGTGGGGAGGGGGATTTTCGGTCCCCCAGCTGCACCAACCTGCCTCTGCTGCCAGATGCAGGCGAGCAGGGGGAGGAGGGGAGCGGGAGAAGAGAACGAACTCAAGGTCAACCGGCGAGGGGAGGGGGGAGGAAGAGGAGATGGCTGGGAGGGGAGGAAGGGTGTCCCCCACGCAGGCGGAGAATTGGTCTTTATCCACCCTCCTTCCCCCCTTCCTACACACCACCCACAGGGGCAGCCTCTCATCAGGATATTTATGAACACACACACAAATGGGAGGCTGAGGGAGGCAGAAAAAAAAAAAGAAAACAAACCGCCACCAACCACCCAACCCTATTTTGCTCATTTTCTTTCTTCAAAGAGCAGATGTGCTGTGGCCTGCAAACAGAGAAGGACACTCCCTTGCTGTTAGCTAATTTAGGCTGACATGGCTAGGGTTTTGTGGTTCGAAAGGAGAAGTTTAGAAATCAGCCGCTAACATGAACCAACACATCTCTCACATAACAGCCCATGCTGGGCTCCTGTGTCCTTCAGCATTACGGGGAAAAAAAAAAGTTTGGTTTTCCCCTTGCAAAAAAAAAAAAAATTAAAAAGAGGCAAAAGGCTCCCCAGCAACCCCCAGTCACAAGAGCCAAGCCAGCTGCCTCCTTTCATAGGAGCCCAAAAAGTGAATGAACAGCAACAGCAGTGAAGAAAAAGCTCTCGCATCGCCCCAGTGCTCACCAGATGTATGACACCCCCATGGATTTCAAGAAATAAGTCCTTCTAGCAGGTTTATATAATTCTAAGGTGCCTGCTTTCTCCTTTTAAGCCACTTTCCTGTTTAATTTTTCAGTTTCTGGCCACGGTTCAGCAGCTTGTCAGAAGGTGGGCTAGTCCCTCATTGCAGATTCAAACGCGCTTCTGTGCCAAATTGACCTGCTGTTATCCCCCCTTTCAGCTACTGTAACCAACACCGCACAAACAATGAATTATGAGATTAGAGTTACAGAAAAATGGCCTCATTCTGCAGATGTTGTGTCTGGAACCGGCTGCTGCTAGGCCTTGTGTTTGTTGTGTCATCTTCTTTGCTCCCCCTCCTCCTCCCAGCCCCACCTTTGCCGGGTGGCAATGCAAGCCAGGGACCCTGTGATGCAAAGGGTTAATTAGCAGCTTGCAATTCTTCCTCACCCCCACCAAAAGGAAAAAAATAAAAGGAAGGAAAAATAAGGGAAGTGGGTGAGAAAGAAAAGCAGCATTGATAAGAGAATGGCCATTGTACAGACAGAAAAGCAAATACTTGATCTGGAATGAAAAAGGCCATGGCAAAATTATCTTAAGACGTCTTGGAGTTTTGCATGGGAGCTGCAGTAGGGCCAGTGTAATGCTGTGGAGGGTCGAGAGGGCAAGGGGTTTCTTTGTTGTTTGTGTGCTGGGAAAGGCAAGGGGGCTGAGCATGCACATGTGTGCATAAGTGATGTACACACGCGTGTGTGTGTGCTGGAGCCCTGTGACACCATCGGCTGCTCAGCATCGCAGCAGCTTGTACCTGTGGACTGAAAGCTGACGTGCACACTGTAGCTGCATCAGGATGCAGCACTGCAGCCTCCAAAATACATTTGCTGAGGAGCATGAGGGTGTTGTGGGTTTTTTGGGTCTTTTTTTTTCCTACACTTCGGATCCAAATTTTCAGCTTTTCGGCACATTTGGGGATGGGGAAAAAAGCAACCTGGAACTCTTCATACTGCTAAGACTTTTGCTGTTGATTTCAGCTGGGTAAGGAATTTGCCTAGGAAGCCAGTGACTGATGTGGACCATGTCTGGTGGATACACCTCATCATTCTTCTCTCTCCCGCTATGCATGGTTTACACAGCTCAATAGTTTTATCTTTTTCCAAGGGAGCAAGTGATTTGGGAAAAAAAATGTTGGTATAGGTCAGTTGAAACTATTTTACCAAGCTCACTATGGTTTTGGTCAACAGTTTTGATAATAAAAATGTTTCACTTCGGGTATTTCAATGAAAATATTCGTTTTCAACATTACAATACTAAATATTTTTAAATTATATTTCACTTTGTAAATTATTTCTATTTACTTTAAAAAAGCAAGCCAAAATGAAATAATCTTCTCTGGGGTGAAATTAATCTTCAATTATTTCTTGTGTTGATGAGCATATTTTTCCAGTTCACTGAAACCTCTTCTTTTATTTGTGTAAGATGGAAAGCTGGGTATCTCCAGTATGCCTGGCTCTCTCCTCTGGTGCAGAAGGAGGTGTAATTGCCAGGGAAGGTGATTGGCCACGCGGTGACAATAATGTTCTGTTTATTGGGATGTGACCGGGGATCCCTGCAAAACTGCAGGTCGATGCTGTGGAAGTGGGAAGAGTGTGGTGCTGGCCTAGAAGAAGAAGGTTCCACCAAGCCTCTCCCTCCTCCTCCGCACAGCACCCAGTCTGGGGACCCCAGCCCAGAACTTATTTCCCCCTCGTCTCTCCAGGAGGAGCCTGAAGGTCATTTTGCACCGGAAAGACGGATGTTTCTGCATACAAAAGCAGATGGCTTCTAGCCCCAGAGTGGGGCAGTCCTTAGTCCTCCAAGGAAGACATAAATGTCTCTCTGAATTGCCTCAGGTTGCATCCATCCTCCCATTACCCCCTGCAGGCACCTGCTCCGGCGTGCTGTGGTGCTGCCGTGTGCCTTTTTAGTAACTACGACTGGTGGTGACACTCCAGAGGAAGAAAGAGCACAAGGCAGGAACAGGAAGGCGGCTGCAAGAAGCCGCCCCATGGAGATGTTGCATCTGCTCCATTTTTTTTCCTTTTTTTGCTAGTATTTTAATCTCTCAGCTAAAAAGATCAGTGAGTTGCAGAATTTGGCTTGATCTTTTGTGGTTTCTGCAAATTCTTAACCTACCATTGCATCCTGTTGTGCTTCAGGCGATGTGTACTTTTTCTGGGCTGCACAGGCAGGACCTATATGTAGGCTATAATACATTAGAAACATTTAGCATTCCTTGAGGGGAAACACACTTCTCTGGGATGCTGAAGTTCTTCTAGGCAGCAGGTTTAAGCTCCTTTTCTCCCTGTGTCTCTGGTCTCAAGTTATCAACAGCATCAGTTCCCTTTCCACCAGGTGTTCCCCGGTTGTTTTTACTTCCATTTTTTTAAGGCAATCTCATAGGCACACTCCTATCCCAGTCCCATGCTGGTAAGGCAGGTAATAAACATTAAAATTCAACTGACAGGGCAACATTTGATTAGCATCAATTATTAAGATCCAACAGTGATAGAAAAAGACCTGAGATTCCAGCAGCCTGTGTTCCTTATGCTTTGTTTAGTTTCTTTGGTTGTATTCATAGTGTCTTCTGCCATTCGATTGAGAGGTTTTTGCATCCTTCAGTCCACTTGCCCTTGGACCTTTCAATGGAGTTTACACTTAGGTATTTCAGTGGAGTTCATCATGCTTGGGGACACCCCCAAGAGAAGATGGAGGGGAAAAACAAACATTACAAAGGTGCTCAGGAGCTAAATATGTGCATAGCTGTATGCTACCTGCTCCCCAGCCTATTAATCCAGTTTTACTATGTCTATATAGAAAGAATTACTTCAGCTTCCTTAGAATTTGGGTAGTGCCACAGAGATCTGTGAGGTTGTGCTTTGGCTGAACAAAGTCTGTTTTGTTTGGATTATTCAGGTCAAATGGTTGCATTTGGTTAAATCTCTCTGTAAAAATCAAAAGAGAGACTGGATTTCTGGTTGCATTTCTGCCTTTTTTCCCTCCCCCCACCCTTTTAAACAACAACAAGAAGCCACTCATGAGGAAAGCTCAGGCAAGGAAACCTAGAATTAATTTGAGAAAGTTATGGGGAATGAGGAAAAGGTCTAGTAATGGAAATTGCATTACCTTGAGTGCTCAAATCCGCTATTATCACAGACCCAATGTTAAGAAGCCACCATTTGGTGCTTTAGTGCTCTCAGCAACACCCACTGATGGGTCGGGGGAGGGTCGTTCCCAGCAAGGGGACAGTTGTGGTGGAGTATTTCTGCTGGACATTACCGGGTCTATTGTGTCATTGCCTCAAACTCATCCAATTTGCGCTGCAGCTGTGCCAGGAGTGTATATGTTTTCTTTCATGCTGGTGATACAGGAGCATCTAGGTATCTGACAACATCCATCATTTCATTTTAAACCCTTCTTCTTCTATCTTTATTTGAATTAGGGCTTTAACCTTTGCAGCAGCATATTTTTAACCCTTTTCAGAACCACCCTATGGCTCACATGCGATGTATCTGTTTATTCTCTCTCACTTTTGCTACCCATATGCATTTTAATCTCTTGCTGCTCATATTGTCCTTAATACAGATGCCATACCAAACTCATCCCCATCAACTACAGCAGTGGACACCTGTTCTCACATCATTAACTTTATGTGCTTAAATTCTTCACGAATATCATTCCTGGCCTATAGCACTGCTGCATGTTGAACCCTGATGGATAAGCTATGAAATCTGCTTCAAGGATGTAATACAGAGGATTCTCCATCAGATTTACTCACTGGTTCCCAACTGTCCCATGTGAATTCATAATATATACAGTTGTCTGTTCAGGAATAGTTTTATTAAGCATCTGGGGGACCAAAAAAAAAGAAAAAAAGCCCAGTTTATCCATCCTATATTGTTCCAGCTCAACTGGTGGTAAATCAACAGCCTTAATAAAGTGTTGCATTTTCCAGATGGACACAAACCACTTCAGGACTCCTGGAGGAGAGCACGAGTGTGTGTCTACAGCTCCATACAGCCAGCACCAACTTCATCACCTTCAACCCTTCCAGGTTTTTTACATTTGGATGCCAGTTTGCACAGGAACACCATGATGCACAGCCTGGCATTTGCTGTTGCTCATCCGACGTATCTGCTTCCCATCAGCAGCAGTGTGGCAGCGGATCCCGGGGCCAGCCCCCCTCTTTGCCTCTCTGTTCTGAGCCATCCCCAGGAGGTGCTACTTGGGCTCTCCCCACGTGATGGGGAGCAGCTGCACTCCTGCTCTGCCCCCCTTGCTCCCCCCGCCTTGCAGCTGCAGCCCATCCTGGCTACAAAGGATGAGGAGCTAACTTTTTGTGGCATATGCTGTTACAGTCGGCTTTGCTGCATCTTTTGTCTGGATTTGTTGTCTTCGAAATAGCTGAAGCCCCTTTGCTTTCTTATCATTTGCTGAGCATGAGCAGTCAGCCAGCCAGCACAGCAGTATTTTATCTTAGTAAACCCTTATGGTTGCTGTGAATGTGGTCAAGAGTCAGGCCTGGGACATCAGGGCACCCTCTTCCCTTCTCTCACAGCACAGACAAACTTATGTTTGGTGCTCAGAAAGCTACCCTTGCCCAGCCTCTTACTTGCATATAAGGCAACCAATCCCATCCCATCCCCAGGTCATCACCTGGGGCTCACATCTTTTCCTTTGCCATGCCAGGGTCCCTGTTCAGCCCTACAGAAGCACATGATAATTAGTGATTGGAGACACTTCTCTTCCCAGCAGCCTCTTAAGCTTTGCCTCCGAAGTATTGCAAAAATCATAGAATCATAGAATCACCAGGTTGGAAAAGGCCCACCNACAACCTCCTTTCAGGTAGTTGTAGAGAGCAATAAGGTCTCCCCTCAGCCTTCTCTTCTCAAGGTTAAACAACCCCAGCTTTGTTGCTCTTCGCTGGACTCACTCCAGAGCCTCAACATCCTTCTTGTGTTGAGGGGCCCAGAACTGAACGCAGTATTCAAGGTGTGGTCTCACCAGTGCCAAGTACAGAGGGAGAATAACCTCCCTGGATGCCCAAGTTAGCAACAGCAAACCCTTTTCATCTCCTTCTGTCTGCACTGTTCCCTGAAAGGAGCTATTTGTGAATGGCAGACATGCTTTCTTCACTGACTGGTGTTCAAAGATGTTTCCCCATGACATAAAGGTCAGTTTTAGCAAAAAGGGTTCAGCAACATTTGTGCTCATGGCGAGTTTGGACATTTGAGAGTAATGGCAGCCAGAAGGTGCCCTGAGAACAGCGCACTGCTGGACCTAGGCATGCGTGGGATTTGGAAAGCTTCCACAGCCATAATATCCACCGTGACTTCTGGTGAGAATATCTGAAAACATGATCCTGAACCATTCTATGCTCTCCAGTACTTTTGAGAGTACACAGGAAAATATTGTGTTTTTCTAAACTCGCGCAGTATTCAAATTGCAGCTATTGCTTTTCTCAGTTCTCTCTCTGAAGCGCAGGCAGGTGGGAGCGCTTCCTTACATCCACAGACAAATGTGGCTCTTGTGCAGGAAAAGAGAGACTTTACAAAATAACACCAAAACACCTCATGTTGTGTTGCCACATATGAGAATACAAACACAGCTTTGGTGTAAAACTCTTCTATGCCAGGGAGTCTGGAAGTAGCTGGTGTAGATAAATGAGTTTCAGAAGCAGTTAAGTATGTGCACATTAGGTGAGAAGACTTATGCTCAGGAGAGCATTATGGCACTGTGTTACCCACGTTAGCAGCTGCAAAAATCATGAATGTGCATATATAAACAGGAATTGGAGGAAACTATGTTCTTTCCTCTAGCGTGTGTAGAGAAAACAGTGTTTTTCACAGGAATTTTAAATGCTGCCACATTTATTTTGCATACTCTGTGCAAGATACCAGTCTTATTAACCTCTGCCTCCTGCACTTACCCATCAAGTACAATAAAATGGCTCCTCTGATGTCCTTGGTCTGCAGGGAGTTTCCAGAAACGGCATCTGTGCTGACATTGAAATAATCTGCAGTTCGAGGCAAGTATACAAGTTATTGACAAGGCTGCCTGGCAGCGTTGGCCAGCTTTGTGAACTGCTTCATTCTTGTTTATTTAAATCATTTTCCATTCTCTCTTTATTTGAGAACACAGTATGCTGTGCCTCGGCGCTATCTAATAGCAGTCCCATACACAAGGTCTGACCGGATATTTGCAGCAGCATGGAGGAGTCTATGCTCTTTTTTCTGCTGGTAGAAGCTGCAGGCTTTCTCTGCCCCTGAAAACCGGGTTTCTGCTTTTGGTCTCCTGGCATCGGTCCCATGACAGGAGCACAGTGAGAGGAGATTATACCCACTGCATGACAGAAGTCAAGTCCTGCTCTCTCCAGGTTGCTGCTGCTGCCACCGTTTCAGTCAGTGCGCTGGTAATTAAAAATTGGTCAGGGTCCAACCACTTCCACCTGATATGCTGGGTGAAAGCACCAGTGAACAGAGGGGTTTGGAGGCATAGCCAGCTGCTCACAGACCCCGCTCTGCTGGTGCCGGGAGCAGGAGCCTCTTGAGCACAGTTTAGACCTAGGGCAGCCTGTCTCTTCCAGCAGCCGGCAGGGTGGGAATGTATGCCCAAAAATTGCATACGGGGGCTGTGTGGCAGTGGGACACAGCACTGAGTGAAGCACAGTAGGACACGGGCAGGCTCATAGACAGCAGCAAAATGTCTCGGGGATGATTTTGGCCATCCTTAGGTTGATACAGCCCTGGGGAAGCACAGGTCTATCTTATAATAGCTTTCTGCATTTTTCAGTACAACAATATATATGTACTTTTACAAAGACATTGGCATGAGATCTTTCTCTGAAAGCACGTGTAGTCTGCTAAGTCTGAGACATAGTGTGTCACATTTAATCCCCACAAACATCATTAACCAGCAGTATTACTCAGCTTCTTAGCACACCGTTCCCTGTTTCCCAGCTTCTCCTTACAGAGATGGGTGCAAAACCAGCATAGGGAGTGACTGCTGTCCAGATCCCAGATAGCCACTTCTAGCCTTTCAAAAAACACCGCTCAGTCACAACGTCTTCAGATAAACCTGGTGCTCCAACTTTGAGCCTTTGATCTTCAGTTGGTTTGCGAAGAGAGAAGAAAAAGGTTAATCACAAACAGCTGATGTAGAATTTGCCAGTCTGATATAAAAATTGGCAGATTCCCCTCCAACCATGTACCTTCCAGAGCAGGAGCCTTCACCAGAAAGCAGCCACTCCAATGTTGCAGAAAATGGCTACACAAAATGTATTTCCAGAGAGAAAAGCAGGTTAAAGCAGTTTTCCATCTAACCTGGGCACAGGTTCATTAGGGATACCAAGGAAGGGGCCACAAAATGAGCTTGCGGGTCTAGTGGGTGTTTATAATACATGCTGCATAGTTATTCCAGCTAAGCCACTGGACTTTGCACTGGAATCAGGCTTCTCCCAGCTCCATCTCTTGTTTACCACCGAGATAGGCAGCACTGGGTGAAACAAAGAGGGAGCAGAGCAGCTGTGGGAAGCTTTTCCAGAGAATAAATATTTCTATTATTTCTCAGCCTGACTGGAAGCATTCATGGGCTGTGAGGAGATGGTTACTCCCTTGACTGCTTTAGTTATCTCAGCCGCTCTAGGTGGTGGTTGTAGCAAATTGCGCACTTGTGAGATAACAGAGGCTTTAAAGGGCTGCTGTCTCACAGAGAACGGGAGATGCTGACTCAGCTGCTGGAAAAATCAAGCAAAACGTGGAAAAGGCACCAAAAAAGTTTGTTTGCAGCCTGAAGAGGAGAAAATAAGGGAGGGATTCTGAGAATAGGAAGACGCTGAAGTCATAGCGCATCCGCTGGTGAGGGGAGGGGAAGGCCGGGCAGGCCAACAATGGAGCAAAACAAAACAACACAAAGGCAGGAAATGCAGAAGTTCAGGTTCACACAGAAGTTCAGGTTCACAGAGCACGGCCAAGGCAGCTGCCCTGCACATGGTGCAGGTACGGGACCATGAGTGTCCATGGGACCTATGACATCACTACACCTACCCTGGTTTTTCGTTGCTCTGTTCACCTCACCCCCCACCATCCCTGACTGCTTGGTGGGTGCTTTTTCTTTAAATAAGAATGTAATACCTAGAAATGGGGCTGTGGAGCTGAGCTGGTGGTGCACATGGCACAGCAGACAAAGCATCTACACAAAGATGGCTTTATAGTACACTGGAGAAATGGAGTATTTTTTTCGCAGTCAAAAATGATTAAAAATAGAATCACAGAATCATAGAATCGTGGAATCACTAGGTTGGAAAAGTCCCACTGGATCATTGATTCCAACCATTCCTATCAAACACTAAACCATGCCCCTCAGCACCTCATCCACTCATCTTTTATGCACCTCCAGGGAAGGTGACTCCACCACCTCCCTGAACAGCCTGTTCCAGTGCCCAATGACCCTTTCCATGAAAATCTTTTTCCCTAATGTCCAGCCTAAACCTCCCCTGGCGGACCTTGAGGCCATTCCCTCAAAATAGTTGATGTCCCCCATGACTTCTGTTTGCTGAGAATTTGTTAACTCACCAGGCAAGTTTTACAGTCCAGTTACTTTAGCTTTGATGACATAACCAGACCACTGCAAAATGTGAAATCTATATTACCATGCATCCTCAGTGCTGATATTTCTACAAGCATTTAGTCAGGTAATATTAAGCACCAAAGCAGGAGCATATCAGTAGTTTGTTTTCACTCACTACTAATTGTGGGGGTGTTTTTGCTATAATGTTCACAGCAAACAATGTTTACAGAGGTCTTTTAATATTTGTTAAACAGAGGGTCTTCACAGGTTTATTTCTGTTGAAGAAATCAGCATTGCTACATGCTGAACAAGATGGCAGAGCAATGTCTGTGGGCATAAAAGGACAAAAGCATATGAAACTCAGCTTGGATAGCAGGTGCATTTAGACTCAAAGATAAAATGTATTATGTAGACTTCAAAACAAAATTAGCTGGGAACCAAATTCATCTGCATGGGTCAGGGCCAAGTTTCAAATGACTGCCCTTGGTCCTTTGCTGTGCTGGCAGTGGTTCCCAGGGCTGTGGGTTCGTGAAGACCCTCCAGTCAGCAGAGAGGAAAGGACATCAGATGCTCCCAGCCTGCTGGGAGCCACACTTGCAAAGCAGCATCACACACGCCATCTCAGAGGTGGGGCATGGCTTGTGGAAGCCAGGTGAGGAGTGGCTGGTTTCCATCATGGGGCTTCTCCCTGTCCTTTCCCAGATGCCATTCCCAACGTTTTGAGGGCTGCACACAGCCTGCAGCTGAGCTCCCCACCCGGCTTTGCTGCTTCCAGAACAGCTGAGCTCATTAGCATGTAAAGGAAATGAAACTGAGCTCCCAGTTGTCTTTGGGTGCAAACCCAGAAACCATGGATCCACGCAGAGGACACACTGAATGCCATTCATCTTCAACCCTCAGAGAAGCAGAAAACCGTAGCAATATTTGATGCGGTGGCACCACTTACCAGTGATACCTTGGCAAGACGGAGATGCCGTGCTCCCGTTTGGCTTCAGTGTTGCCACTGGAGGAGGGAGGGTAGTGGCTGCAGAGGAAATCTCTCTCACCAGAGCCAAGCAGCAGCATGCAAATCCTTCTGGGCAGCCAGGGTGTCTTATCTAACATCTGTAAATCTCCATGTACATTTATAGCTCCATATAAAAGTCTAAAAAGAAGGAAGAGGCCTCCACTCTGTAAGGAAAGGAAGTGGTGGGGAAAGGAGTAGAAACAGGCTTAATTTGTGCAGTAGCCTGGAAAGAGTCCATAGGGAGTTAAAAAAGCAATTGTATTTTGGATCCTGAAATTAAACAGCGAGCCACTCACTGTTAGGCTGAGGGTGAAGTGGTCAAATGTCATGACACGTGAGGGAAAACAGCAGCTTTCTATGCCCTATGGGAGCCCTTCACTGAGGGGTTTGGATGGGGAGGGAGGGTTGCTGCACCAGAGGAACAAAAAAAAATAAACCAAATAAAAAAAAGAAAACCAGGACAGGAAAGTGTAGACGGAAATTTCAGCAGAAGGCCCAAGACTGCCACAGCATCAACATACAGAAGCTTTAGTGTGACTGGAGAAAGGAANTCCAACCATTCCTATCAAACACTAAACCATGCCCCTCAGCACCTCATCCACTCATCTTTTATGCACCTCCAGGGAAGGTGACTCCACCACCTCCCTGAACAGCCTGTTCCAGTGCCCAATGACCCTTTCCATGAAAATCTTTTTCCCTAATGTCCAGCCTAAACCTCCCCTGGCGGACCTTGAGGCCATTCCCTCAAAATAGTTGATGTCCCCCATGACTTCTGTTTGCTGAGAATTTGTTAACTCACCAGGCAAGTTTTACAGTCCAGTTACTTTAGCTTTGATGACATAACCAGACCACTGCAAAATGTGAAATCTATATTACCATGCATCCTCAGTGCTGATATTTCTACAAGCATTTAGTCAGGTAATATTAAGCACCAAAGCAGGAGCATATCAGTAGTTTGTTTTCACTCACTACTAATTGTGGGGGTGTTTTTGCTATAATGTTCACAGCAAACAATGTTTACAGAGGTCTTTTAATATTTGTTAAACAGAGGGTCTTCACAGGTTTATTTCTGTTGAAGAAATCAGCATTGCTACATGCTGAACAAGATGGCAGAGCAATGTCTGTGGGCATAAAAGGACAAAAGCATATGAAACTCAGCTTGGATAGCAGGTGCATTTAGACTCAAAGATAAAATGTATTATGTAGACTTCAAAACAAAATTAGCTGGGAACCAAATTCATCTGCATGGGTCAGGGCCAAGTTTCAAATGACTGCCCTTGGTCCTTTGCTGTGCTGGCAGTGGTTCCCAGGGCTGTGGGTTCGTGAAGACCCTCCAGTCAGCAGAGAGGAAAGGACATCAGATGCTCCCAGCCTGCTGGGAGCCACACTTGCAAAGCAGCATCACACACGCCATCTCAGAGGTGGGGCATGGCTTGTGGAAGCCGGGTGAGGAATGGCTGGTTTCCATCATGGGGCTTCTCCCTGTCCTTTCCCAGATGCCATTCCCAACGTTTTGAGGGCTGCACACAGCCTGCAGCTGAGCTCCCCACCCGGCTTTGCTGCTTCCAGAACAGCTGAGCTCATTAGCATGTAAAGGAAATGAAACTGAGCTCCCAGTTGTCTTTGGGTGCAAACCCAGAAACCATGGATCCACGCAGAGGACACACTGAATGCCATTCATCTTCAACCCTCAGAGAAGCAGAAAACCGTAGCAATATTTGATGCGGTGGCACCACTTACCAGTGATACCTTGGCAAGACGGAGATGCCGTGCTCCCGTTTGGCTTCAGTGTTGCCACTGGAGGAGGGAGGGTAGTGGCTGCAGAGGAAATCTCTCTCACCAGAGCCAAGCAGCAGCATGCAAATCCTTCTGGGCAGCCAGGGTGTCTTATCTAACATCTGTAAATCTCCATGTACATTTATAGCTCCATATAAAAGTCTAAAAAGAAGGAAGAGGCCGCCACTCTGTAAGGAAAGGAAGTGGTGGGGAAAGGAGTAGAAACAGGCTTAATTTGTGCAGTAGCCTGGAAAGAGTCCATAGGGAGTTAAAAAAGCAATTGTATTTTGGATCCTGAAATTAAACAGCGAGCCACTCACTGTTAGGCTGAGGGTGAAGTGGTCAAATGTCATGACACGTGAGGGAAAACAGCAGCTTTCTATGCCCTATGGGAGCCCTTCACTGAGGGGTTTGGATGGGGAGGGAGGGTTGCTGCACCAGAGGAACAAAAAAAAATAAACCAAATAAAAAAAAGAAAACCAGGACAGGAAAGTGTAGACGGAAATTTCAGCAGAAGGCCCAAGACTGCCACAGCATCAACATACAGAAGCTTTAGTGTGACTGGAGAAAGGAAGAGGATGCAAGGAGGGGTGGGGGAAGGGAGAAGGAGGGCTGGGGATTATAAACCGCTAGGAGCTTAATTTTGTTTCCCAGGAAAGTAAAAAAATCCTATTTGTAGGCACATGAATGAGAACAAGGAGGTGAGATTCAGCCAAGATGGGTTTGTCAAGAACATACTACATCAAATCAGATTTATTTCCTTGTGTGGTAAAGTAATAGGTTTCATGAATATACTTGTGGTTAGCAAGGCTTTTGACACTCTTCCAAACATCCCTCTAAAACACTGGGGATGCACGGTCTAGCTCAAACTCCTGCAAAACAACTGAAAGTCAAATCTGAAACTGTACAAAAGGATTTAGTTTATGGTGAAAATCAGATTCTGCAAGACCTCCTAGGACCTGGTGCACGCAGGGTTTGGTAGGGTACAGAGATCATGTCTTCGTGGAGAATCTTGAAATATTTTGAAAAGCAATATTCATGCTTAAATAAGATCTAGATTAAAAACACCAAAGTGGAGAAACACTTTTGTAGTCCCAAGAGAAACAGCACAATACTACAATTATGCAGAAATAATGCACGGAGGGATGACCAGTGAATCAGCCAGAGGTCCTCTAGGGGAACAGGGGATCACAAGCTTAGCACAAAAAAAATTGTGCCCCATGGCAAAAGAGGAACTCTAGGGAACAGGAGGCTTGAACAAGAAGAGTTGAAGCCCCAGATGAAGCAAGCTGGCCACATGGACTGTCCCAGCTCAAACAAGATGGCCAGCACCAGGACCTGCCTCAAGACCAGCTGAAGGGAGTGATTTAATGAGATAACCTGCTGGGAAAGACTAGACCAAGTGTGTCACAATCTGAAGACAAAAGAACTGATAGGGAACTTGATAACTGATTTCCAAGGCAGAAAACACTCCTGTCAAGGAAAAGGGATTCTTTGGTTCTCCTTGTAGAGAGAGTAACGGTAATAAGCAAAAAGTACAGCAAGGAGAGTAAGCTAAGGTGCAAGCAGAGTACAGCATGGTTTGTGGGATCTCCATCTCTCAGGGTCTTTAAGAACAGGTTAAACAAATACAACCAGAAAAGCCTGGAGGATGGTTAGCCCTCTTTTAGGGCAATGGATTTGTGAGACCTCCAAAGACCTGTGCCAGGCCAATGAGAGGCAAATATACATGACATATAGTGAAATAAAATGCTTGAGAACTAGCTCTTCAGTAACAACTCAAGGTGTACAATCTAATAACTTAATAAGACAATTTAGGTTATTTTGTTTATGGTCTGGATGTTGTAAGACCAGAATACAGAGTCAGGATGAATCCTACTATTACTTTCAATACAGCCAAGTTTTCACCCTGGGATTCCAGCTCCCTCCACCATCAACCACAAGTCTCAGTAATAGTGTTTATATCACTTGTTTTTATTGGCTATTTCTCCACTGCCTGGTAAGTCACTCTGTGAAATGCCCAAGACAGACTGGCCTTTAAAAATTACACACAAATGTGTAAGGGCTCCAATAGATTCTCCGTACCTGTAGGCACCACTGCCTGCACCTAGGTCAACACATCCTATTATGTTCATGTTTTGCTTTGCTGACATTTATGAATGCCACTGCTCAGTTAAAGAAAATTTTATTGGGCTAGGAAAGCAGGATCTGGTGATGCTCATTATTGGTATAACTTCTCCTTTCATTCACCATAGCCATAATTAATTTTCCAGCATGGTTATAGGCTGAGATTTAAAGCCATCCTCATAAAATGAATTAGCCCCTTTTCTCATCCTATTTGGAGTTCCCTATTGTGAATATACTCTAAGTGTAATAGAGAGGCAATTTATGAGAATGAAATCTCATCTGTGTCCTATTCCTTGCCCACTCTCTGGTGATTTTATTATGCCAGGTTGCCTCTTCCCATTTGTTTAGAGGGTAGGCTGCATTCATTACTGAGAGTTCAACAGGTTGTTTAGCACACATCAATGCACAGCAGCAAGTGGAGGGAGGCCTTGAATGTGTGACATCCAGCAGTCAGGGGCTGTGGGCAAGGGGTGTTACTGCATATAGCGTCTCAACATCAAGGAAATCCTTAACTAGGGATCATGGCTGTCCAAAACTCAAATCCCACTAAGCCACAGATCGTTTGTTGGGAAGAAGCTGCAAGTAACAACTTGAGTGCATGATGCTCGACCTGACTTAGGGCTGGTACCCCAGCACCACCAAGTACCACCTCTCCTTTTATGGTGGACAACACAGCTGAAGCTGTGTTGTGAGCAACAAAGCTGGTGAAGGGGCTAGAGAACAGGTCTTATGAGAAGCGGCTGAGAGAGCTGGGGTTGTTTAGCCTGGAGAAGAGGAGGCTGNGATGATCCGGTGGGTCTCTTCCAACCTGGTGATACTATGATTCTATGATTCTATGAAAATGCAAAGATGGGATGGATCCACTGTTTTCATCCCAATAAGAGCATGATATTGCTGAATCTGCAGAGATTTAAAGCCATCCTTCTGAGATAAATTAGACCCTTCCCTCATATTATTTAGAGTTCCCTATTGTGAATATAATCACAGAAGTATGTAGAGCAAGCTGCTGACTTCTGGGAATGAACATTCAGCTTTGAGGAAGCTCAGCAAAGCTGATCTGAAGTAGCAAAGGATTTTGAAACACAATGCAATGTGATGACAAAGCTCTGAGGCCCTGCTTGGGGAATCTGGTCTGTGCAATCAACTAAAGCTCCCCAGGCTGTAGTAGAAAAGTTTGCACCTTTTGGTTGGGTCAGAAAACTCCAAAAATATACCTGTTCAGGTTGAGGCAAAGGTTTTCTGTGTTGCTGGACTCTAGATTTGTTAGTTTCTGAGCAGCTCCCCAGTTAAAACAAGGACAAACTTCAGAAATTTAAGGGCTGTGGCATCAATTGTTGACTCCAAGGCTTTCTCTTTTGTTGTTGAAAGTAAACATCTTGCATGGAAGAGCAGATCCTGGCAATCACACCGTTATAATGGTCCTCTTGCAGGAGGACATGAGGTTGTAGCTAGAAGCAGGGAGAAAACAAACAAAAATGGCATCAGCAATGCTCCTACCAGCAGCTGGAGAAGCTGTGTGGGCCAATGTATCACAGTCACCAACTCCACTGTTGCTTCAAGGCTGGTGGTAAGGTCTTATCTTTATGGGTTGGGCTGCAAAGTACGGCAGTTCACAAAGCATGGAGTGGAACTACATTTGCAGTTTAAATCATTCTGCTCTCTGTCTTGGGAACATCTCCATCCACTTTAGCACTGAATTTTTATTATCAATTGACCACTTAGGCAGTTTGCATGTGGATTTCAGACAAGATCAAGATGAAATTTTGCTGGTTTAATTTCAAATGAGTTGAAAATAAAAGTTAGGACCAATTATTTTTCACCTTTGGAAAGCGGTTGCATTTGATTTTCCAGAAAGCTGAGATATAGCTAATTAAAATCTCACATATCATCGTAACATCATATCCTCACTACTGAACTTCTAACCTGACATAAATACATTGCATACTGTAACCTGTTTCTCTTGATTATTAACCTTGAACATGGCAACCTATAAATCATCAGTGAAACAGCTGGTGCTCAGCATTGCCCCAAAGGTGTATGATTACTATCATTTTATATATATCTTGGTATGCAGACATGAAAAATTCATTGAAGAGCTTGGTATTCTAAGACTTATTGTAATGAATTTTCTTAAAAACATAGATCATGCTTAAAGTAGGTGTCTGCTCATTATAATGTAGCCATTTATATCTTCCTGAATTACATGTGCTTAGCTTGGTTAGTTTCTTAGACAGAGCGGTCATTTTGCCAGTATTTCAGGGTGAGATTTTAATTTTTAGCTTTATACCTTTTATTTTTATGGGAGCCAGGACTCAAACTTGCAAAAATATCACAAGGATTACAGATTTTTCCCAGTTGGAGATTGCTCTGCAACACTTGGTGTTACATGCATTGCTACTGGGATTTCAGTAGCTGCTTTTAGTGTTTTGGCTGTGGGGTGAAAGCTGTAGATTCACAGGAGATCTGGTGCCAGCAAACGCAAAGATTGTGCAACTGTAAACCAGTAATAAGAGTGAAGGAAATAAACATATCATAAAACAGGACATAAAACCAAAACTTGAAAATAAGCTCGTAAAAAAACCACTAGAGTAAAAATCTGCTGGCCATGACCTCTAGGAATATGGATCATTAGTCCAGAGGGAATGAGTTGCCTGGTGGCATTTTGGTCATCAGGATGGCGTCCTCGTCTTTTCCAAATTCCCATCAGCCAAATTCTTATATATACACAGCCTGTGTCAGCTAGAGACATGCCCCATGGTTTAAAGCTAACCAGCACTGATCTAGTGAGCACAGAGAAGCCACATGTTCCCATCCTACACACATTTTGCAAGCAGGTTCTAACTGCTTGTGTCCAAGGTTGAGTGGTTGTTGGCAGGTGCTGAGAATCATAAGGGAAAAGCTCTGCATTTTGCCACTGATTCATACTAGTAATTTATCATTTTGCAGACAAAATCATTATTTTCTGATAGGTTACAAGAAGCTTTTGTCACCTCTGGCTCCCTTCCCTCCCGAGGCTCCTCTGTCAAAAACCCTGCTTAGGATGGAACGAGGGAGAGCCTTCTTTGTGCCAGCCCTGTCCATGCATTTTCCCCAGGATAACAGAGTCAATGAGGGAAGCTCTCCCTGCCCTTGCTGTAGTGTCCACTGGCAAAACACACCAGTACAGGAGGATTCAATCAAGGACTCCTTCACTGTATCATCCACGTAACCCTTCAGAACTTCCACAGAAACCCAGAACTCCCAGTTCTGATTTTCCCTGTGACAATTTTGTTTGCGGCAAGCAGCAAACATGGAGACATTTTTATGCAGCCCTGTTGTGTACTGGTCATCAAAGAGATCAGTCCAGATTTAATTTGCTTTTTCCTGCTCACAGCATATTCTCTCTTACCTATCAGAAAGAGTGAAGACAAACATAAAAAATCAGTTCCACAATCACTTGCAGATTATTTCTGTAGTGCAGACAGTAAAAGCTGATCAACAAACCTGCTATCACTGCACTCAAACATTGCTTGGGTGACCACATATGTGGGATAAGAAAAGGTCTAAAAAGCCTCATTCCTCCATGAGGAATGAATGAAGCACATGGCACAGAAGCATAATTGTTCCTATTTAGTTAAGATCCTCTTGGCACACCAACTTGCAACTGCTTCAGGAAGACTTCACTAAAAAGTGTGGAAGAAAGCCCACTCATCCTTTAGCTTGTACTCAGTGAAATCTACCAATGAAAACAGTTTTGTAAATCTTATTCCAAATCCAGGTTGAAAATGTCCACCTCTGAAATTATTGTAGTCAAATGCTACACATATTCAAGTATTGTTACTGTATAACATGATCCCTACTAGCTATCAGCAGAGAAGCTGGTCCAAATTCATTAGAGGCTGTTACATAGAAAGGGTGCCAAGAAGAGCTGACAAACATGAGGTATTTAGCAGCATATACCAAAAACAGGCTGAAAGATCTTTTAGAGCTTGCTCCTCGTGGCTCCTAGAAAATTGCTTTTTTCCTTCGGGTTAAGTAGAAGCGTACAGCAGGTAAGAAATGATGGCAGCTCTTCATGTGGCAAGGAAAACTAACAGGGCAATGAAAAACCTTGCTTAGGTGAAACACTAAGCATTTAAAGCCAGCAGATGCCTTTTTCTTTTCCTGAATTCTCCTTTTTAGTGCAGTTGTACAGCACTGATGACAGAAAGTGCTCCCTGGTAGGAACTTGGTACTTGGAAAGCTGGACTTAAGGCCTTTTTAAAACTACCAATGTCTGCTAAAAGACCAGCGGACACTGGAAACATCATAACCTTGGAGAAAGACAAGCTGTTAACTTGGAGTATACTAGAGCTTCAGCAATCTACCATCTTCATTCTAGATTTGTCCCCCCAGCAGAGCAACGTGTAGAGCAGAAGCTTTTTTAGGAGCACATGAAGCTCTAATGATGCGAATTCTGACACTTAAACCCTGTGTCTGCACCTTCAACTTTGGTAACCATGTTAGGTAAAGTGGCTCTACCATCACATCCAGGTATGGCCAAAGGAGTATTAAAGAAACATGAATGACAACCAGCCTCCCTCCTGAGGAAGTCAGCGTACTGAATGACATTCATATTCCTAATAATGTATTATGCAGTCCCAAGGTCGAGTGGTAGCAAGTTGCACAGCGAAAGCAGTAGCCGTAGCCCTGCCCTCAAAGCAGGACTCAACAGGACAATGAGACACGAGCCCCAAAGCTTGGCACAGTTTTCCATGGAAGCAGGAGACAGCAGACAGAAGCTGATAAATCTGGTATCTCACAGTGGGATAGCAGACTGCCATGGCAGCAATTGATTGAGGGGGACTATATCCTGAGAGCCCGAGATGTAATGAAGACTGTCATGTGAGCAGAAGCCTCTTTACCCAGGCAGTCCTGATCAGGGTGGTGCGAGTACTGCATGGTTGTTACTAACATTAGCCTCACAACATCTCTGAAGAAGGCAAGTGTCATTCTCCATTCTGAAGGCTGGAAACTGCAATTAAAGCAACCGCCTCAGGGAAGCAGCCAGAATTAGAAATGGAATCTGGAATCCTGGTTTTACCCACAGACTCACCCTTCAAGTTTGGGAGCAGACAATATAAAACAGTCCAAGGGCACCTTTTACCTGCAGCCTGAGAGAGACACTTGCCCAGTCTCCAGCGACAGCTTCAGCTGAGTCAAACAGGCACAAAAGAGCAAACACTGCTTGCAAAACAAAGCGCCATACCCCACCGGTCACTAGCATGCTACAAGCTGGAATCAATGCGTTGATTTTGACAGCTGAGAACAAATTCAGCTATGTTTGACAACTTCCAGAAAATATTGGCAGAGGACAAGGAGTCTGCACTGCCCAGCAGCACCTTTGTGAATTGATTAGCCATATAGCAGATGGCAAGCCTGCTGCAGACTGAGACAGCAGAAGATGGCCAGTCTGGTTGAGAACTTGAAGACGACTGGGAAGAAAAAGCATGTCCTTACTGTGACAGCCCAACGTAATATTTCAGAAACATCAAATGCATGACAGATGAGGAACAGGCCTGGTTTTTAACATTTTCTTCATTACGAGCACCTGTCCCATTCATAAAACAAAATTATACAGCTCAGTTTAAACCTTTCACTTTCACCTCTATCCTTCACAAAAATCCTTAAAGAAAATACCAAAAAAACCCCATTTATTCTTTTGAAATACTCCTCTAAACAAAACTTACAGAAGCCATTCAGGAATCAACTGCTACATCTAAGGTAAGTCACATGCTTTCTCTGAGGGCAGGTATGACTTGAAATTCTGACTTTTAGGAAAACATATTCTGGACAAAGAACAAAGTCTTCACATCCCTCCTCCTGCCACATATTTTGGGGAGGAGTTTGGCACAAGTTTGGGGCAAATTCACATTTTTAATGGTTTTAGGAAATGCCTTAAGCTATTCAGAGGCTCCACAGCTGCTCATCAGTAGCCAGCCATGACTGAAGAGGCAGAAACTATGGATCGGAGAAATATGCCAGCTTTGTCTGGTGTGGAACAATGCTGCTGCAGTGAAATACAATGTCAGTCTCTTATTTTCTACTAGCCCTTAGAAAAAAAAAGAGAGGGGGAAAAAAGGGGAAAGATCATGGAGTTTCCTTGCAGGGCCTCTGAGCAGAGGGAGAACATTAGCTCTGCGCTCACAGATATGCAAATCCTTCCACGGACCCAACAATAGCACAAGCCCCGTGGGAGGAGACCGATAGCACAGACCAGGCGCTGCTCCTAGCCTGCAATCCCACAGGTTCCAGGCACATCCAGAAAACTGGAAGGTCAAACATTGTCCAAGGAGAGAATGGGTGCAAAAGCTCTGGCATCAGAGCTGACCGCTCCCTGCCCACAGAGCACACCGGTACTGATACGAGACATTTTAAAGCTTCCAACTTGCCTGCCACTTGGTTTATGGATGTGACTGCCCAAAAGATTGATGAGTCCATGGTTCAATTGTATTGCTCCTTAGGTTAATAAGTCTCACGTATAAGGAGTTGGAACTAAAACTAAAAAGGAGCTTCTGCAGTGAGACCCTAATTAACAATGCTGGTGTCCAGGTACTCCAAGCAAACTTTCTAAATGGGTGGGTTGGGGTTTTGTCTTTAACACAACTCCAATTACCAGCATTTAATGAAGTCTCTGAGTTGCAGCTATCACTGATACCTGAATTTTGTATGCAAAGACTGTGGGAGTACAAGTAACAGATTGGAAACTACCAGGACCAAGCTACTGCAACAGGAATAGCTGAAACTATTAAGATTTGATGATTTTACCAATACTGACAGAATTCTATAAAAGCTGGAAAAACTAATCAGTGGCACAGACTTATACCCCTTAAAAAAATCTATTTTTGTGCTATGTTCACATTAGCCTAAAGATCTGATATTTTGCATCAAATCTATTACCTAAAGCTGCATTAGGCAAGCTAGGACGTTAACCTTACATCCAGGTTTTCAATTGTTTCCAGAATTCCCATCAAACTTTGATTACAGCAACTGTCAATCCTTAAAATTTCATTTCATTCACGTATTTTCCTCAGAACAGCTGACTCAAGAGGGTGATTAGAATGGATGCCTGCAACGTCATTTTTCTGCGTAAGAAGCCAACTTCAGGTGTCTCCAAGGCATCACCACTTGAAGCAGCAGAGGTACAACAGGTTTTACGCAGCACAGGCAGCAAAGCCTGCAGCCAGTGCTCTCTCTGATCAAGTGGAGTCAGAAAACGTTCACGTGCTGGCACCTTCCAAGCTTCCAGAGAAGAGTTTGGAGTCAGCACAAGAGACCTCAGATGCCCTGGTATCACTGCACTCCAACCCAACATTAAGTACATAGTTGGAGCTGAAACGTGTGGTGCAGAGCAACAGGAGTCCTGAATGTCCCAAGTAGTTTTGTATGCAATACAGGATTCAATGGGAAGCTTAATACACAACTGGTCATGTCCCCCCCACCCCCCAGAATCTTAAGCCTCTCTCAGATGAAAAAGTGCTTCTTTTGCTGCCCTAAATGGCAAAAGTCCTCAACAGAAGTGTGTGTTGTTCCAATGAGCAGCACTCTTTGACATTTGACGTAGACAGGAAAGGAAATTAGACTGAAGCTGACAAGATACTTAGGACTATTGAGGGGCTCGTCCAGCGCCTCATCAGTGAGAGTTTTCACCGCTCATGCTTGAACCTGTTCTCCTTTATGCTCCCACTCTAAAAATTAAGTCTTTAATAGCCTGAGCAGATTTGTTGCTGGTTTTGTTGTTTCCCTTGCCAGGACCGCACATCATGCACACAGAAAAGTCCGTGTTAGTATACAGACCATTGCTGTACTTTGACCCAGATACTTTCTTCCTGAAAGCAATAGAAAAAAAGAAAATTCACTCATTTCTCAATAACACCATTAACATTTTGTTTGGAGGCTCAGCAGAACACGGTTGGTGGCAAAAAGGCGGCTTATCAAGATGCACAAAAAAGGTGCTGCAGATGTTAATCAAGTGCAGAATAGTATCCGATTTGAGCGTCTTACTCATGTATGCTTTTATTAATTTAGACACACTTTAAAACTCCGTAAGAATCTTTGCAATAATTAACATGTAAAAACTCTGTCAAATCAAAGAAAAACCTTCATATTTTCATGTAATACATTTCTTGGACATTAGATGGCAATCCCCCCACTTTATTTTTCATACCAGGGGCTCACATCCCTTCCAAAAAATCAAATGTCACCTTCTTTTCAACATGTGAGGGGTCTGTTTGGCTTGCAGGAAGCAAGGTTGTTTGGGAAGCACAGTCAGAGTACATAGGTTCCCCCACTACCATGACATTCATTCCACTGCAACAGTTCTCCAGTTGTTTTTTTCTTGATTAGGAAATGCAGATGAGCACTGTTACAGAGGAACACTTGTAATAAGTGAAGCTTACTCCTATTTGTCACTTGGACACCCTATGCCATGACTTGGGACATTTTCAAGCCAAAATCCTATAGGCAGAAAGAAGTGGTTACCAGAATTCCCCCCTTCAGACGGAGGAAGCTGGTTAGGAGAAGAAATGGGGCTAGTGTGGCATTTAACAATAAAATTTCGTCTTGCCAATTAAAAAGGGTCCTCCCAAGGGATATCATTAGACTGTGTAAATCTTTGCTGGGAATTATAAACCTGAATTTAGGGGGAAAAAAAAGGAAAGGCTATTTGGTACCTGTGTGTGGAATACACACAAAGGGAAGCACCTACCAACATTTACAGTGGGAATTCTAAAGGTAAAGAAAAAAAGACACGAGGCATTTAAACAAATAACAGCTCAACCAAATGCAACAAAGTATGTAACACACCTGATTAAATTTATGTACCTTGGCTTTCAGCCTCTGACTTTTTGTTGTGGTCTGTGTGTGAGCTTTTATAAAGAAGGAGGAATAACACCCCTCACCAGCCCTTCAGTGATGTACACGGTGGGGGGAATCCTTCCTGACCTTCATTAACTCCATATAATCTATTTAAGTGGCAGTACAAGACATCCTGACATCAATTCAGTTCAACAGCGCACACCTGTGATTCATTCACACAAAATTCACTTATCAAGTCTTCATTTCTCACCTGCTTTCATCCTTCATGAAACGCTCTTTCCGGGCCAAGTTCAGCCCTTGGCATATGTGCCCCTCAGCACCAATTTTTTGCCTTGCAATACTTGTCCGTTAGAGCTCTTGCACAAATCCACAGTGGACATGAGAGAAAGGTTTGCAGCTCTCTAGCATTCCAAAAGCAGGGATAACATTAGTTGTAAGACAGGGTCCACCCACAGATAATTTTTCATGTACTCCACTGAAAATCTAACCTTTTATCCTGACTCTCAAGATGGTTGTGTACGTGTGTGTCAAGGTGACAACACTGTGAATACAGAAGTTCTCAAATAGTAAATTATCTCGAATATCAAAAGGTCACAAAAGGGTACAAATCGGTAGCTCTCCAAAAGAGACCGTGGGTTTTATGAAAAGTGGGTCAGTTTTAGTTTCATGGAGGTTGTTTGACACAGTGGTTTCTGGCATCACAAGCTCTGGTCTACAGGATACCACAGAGCCTTTGTATCCCTTGCTGTCACTACAGCATTGTGTTTTTCTACCCATTAACCAAGGATAAATGACCTAGATATTGTGCCTATTAAAGCCTCATTTTTCTTTTGCCCTTTTGTTCTTCAGTGTACCACATTATCACATGCTGAACACATTTTAAAGTATTCTCAGTCTCTCATACCCCTTTGAAGGAGTAAAGTAGTATTTTTAGTGTGCGTTTCCGTAGAATTAGAGTGGAAAATATGAAGGTAATTCAAGGTTTCTTTCCCTGCCTAGTCCCTTGAAGACAATCAGTTCAGCATTTACAGCCGCTAATCTATAAAGAATATAGCAGAAAAATGCTATAAAGAAGCCACAATGCAAATACAAAAAGTGAACACCAGTTGTGATGTCCCTAAACACTACATTCTATAATTACATCTCTGCATATCATGGGTCACTTTTATTAAAAGCATCATTACTACAGTTGGCAGCAATTTACATCTTATCTTACATGATAGCAGTTTCCAAAGAAAAAAAATAAAAAGACATCACAACAAAGAAAAACAATACATTTACAAAGTCATGTCTGTAAACTTCAAGGCTAGTTTAGAGTTGAGGTAATGCTGTTTAGCTTTGTGGCTAAAGTAACAAAGTCCTTTAATTTAAAAAAGGTACCTGATTTTTTCTTTTTGTCTATACCAGTGCATTACAAGATCACGAGACGATTAAACTGTAGCTTTATCCTGTAAGAACCTTCTCCACGGGTTAATTTCCAAAAGGTACTCTTCACATTCAACAGCTGCCTTATTATTGCTGCGTCTCAAGACAGAGACATTCACACTATCATGAAGATTGTCAGAGAGAGAGTGTGTGTGTGGGTGTGTGCGCGCATGTAAGCGGGTGAACTCCCATACAGTCAAAATGAGGCGCGAGTACGATATGTATGGTAAATTTCATCTTGACCTTCACAGCAAAAAAAAAAAAAAAAAATCCAAAAACCCAAAAAAAAACAAAACCAAAAAAATTTAAATATATAACTTCATCCTTCCTTCAAGCAGCACTTCCTTCTATTAGTGCCACTTGATTAGAAATCGCTGCTTAATTCATAATACCAATGGTACCAAAAGAAAAAAAAAGCAGAGCATTATGTCAATTTCCTTAAAAAGACATGATCACCTCTCAAATTCCATCTCTCCTAGGGATAATAAATAATGCACTGCACAATACTTAAGGACCAAGATACCTTTTGACACATCTGTATAACATGACTTGAACTTTTTTTTTTGCTACACTATGTTACAGAACAGCTTATAAAAACTAAGTATGGACATTAACTGTGAGTGTAAACAGTAGGACTACCACTTGTCAAAAGTTTAAAACACTTTAACTGTAACTGGTACTGGTTATTCATCATTTTCATTGTTTTCTATTTCTTCCCCCCCATCAAGTGAGTCTAATTCTTCACCCTGTGCTATTTCATCTTCTAAAACGGAGGAATCTGCAGTTTTATCAAGGCTCTCCTCTGCATCACTGCCTTCAAGATTTTCTTCATCTTTAAAGGCAGTTCCTTCAGTTTTGTCAGTAGCCTTCTCTTCATTGGAGCCCACTGCATTCTGAAGTCCTGCTAGTGCTGGGAAACCGGGCAGAGTCAATCCTCCCAGTCCTGGAGGTAGAAACATAGATGGATAGAAGAGGCCAGGAGCCATGGTAGACAGCAGGAAAGGATTGAAGGCCAGTGGGTTTGTGGGCAATCCAGTGTTGGTGGTGGTGGTGGTAGTGGTGGCAGTGGCGGTAGTCACCGCAGTAGCAGCACTGACAGATCCATTTGCAGAGTCAGTAGCAGAAACAGTGTCTGTGCTTTTCTCAGAGTCTTTGTTCTCCTCTTCGTTCTCATTTTTCTTCTCTTCAGCTTTCGAAGCGCTATCCTCAGTCTCTCCTTGACCAGAAGCAGTAGTGGCATTTCCAGTAGTAGCCGTTATCGGGTTATTCAACAATCCGCTTAGTCCAAACATATTGGGCAATCCTGCCATCCCTGGCAACATCAGAGGCAACATGGCAGCCGGATTTTTAGCATCCCCCCCAGCTGCAGCAGCTGTTGCTAGTCCTGGCGGGAAGCCCATGAGGCCTGCGAGCTGGAGAGACTGCAGGTTCTGTAGGTTCTGGAGGCTTGTGAGGTCCATTCCAGCAAACAGACTGTTCATTAGTAGTGGGTTGATTCCCGAAGTCGATGCTACAGCAGCAGCTGCTGCAGCTGCTTTGGCAATTTCACTTTTTGGCCTTCTTCCTCTTCTGCTTGCTCCTTCCTCCCTCACAACAGGTCCAGTGAGAAGACGGTCAAACATGGACTCTGGAACAAAACCCTGTAAAGGGGATGCAAAGGAAAACAAGCTTTATTTTTGCTTGGCTTTTATAGCTTGCAGCAATTAACCCATGATGGTTTGTACCTTTGTATTTCATACTGAACTTCAACACAGTAATATTTTATTGAAATAAGCACTTGCAGAATTGCATCCTTTATCTTCAAACAACTGCTGTAAAAGCCAGAAAATCTAATCCTTTGATGCTGCTTGTGACCAAGATGATAAATTCCATTTTTGTTACAAATATGACAAATACTTTCTTAATAGTTCCTGAAGTATGAGTGCCTGTGTTTTTTAAGGATTGTTGCTTATAAGAAAAAAAAAACAAACACAAAACAAACGCTGAAGGCTGTAGATTATTTTTGCATATACTTCAGTCCTAGCCCCCTATCACCATTCCCCCTGAGCAGGGTAACTCCCACTCATACACTACAATTTTCTCAGCTCAAAACCAGCTATGAGATAAAGGTTTAAGTATCGATTTACACAGCCTCCAACTTTTCTGTGTTACTAGCTACATTAAGCAAGGAATGAGAGTTTCACTTACAGACTGTTTAACAATATCCGTCCAATCTGGAGCAACAGCAAATTCAGGATTTTCTTCCAGCCATCTTGGCAAGTCCTTCATTGGAGGGGCCATAGCTCCACCCATCTAGTGCAAAAGATAAGGTTATTACTTTAAAAACCAAAATCAAACCCAAACAACTATTTATATGAACATTTTCTATCTGTGCACTTTCATTTCTAAGGATAGTAATAAAGACTTTTGGCTCAAATTGTGGAAAACTACATGGAGACTGGCTAATGATACTAGTATTGAGAAGACTGTTTTTTAGAAAATATAGTAAAACGCTGCAGCTTAGGCTGGGTTAAAAATGAAATTCCTATATGATATAAGAAAAAATGTTCTATACAGTTTTAAAAATTATTTGCTCAAGTGATTAATACGAACATATCAGAAGAGCGAAGAATTAAAGAACTATGTAGTACATTCCAGCAAGAGTAACTGCCAGTGCTAGATTATTTAACTTTTATAAAGAAAGTTTTGAGCAGAAAACCTGCTTTCCACATTCAAACACATTACTCAAGATCTCCACTGAACTAACTTAATTTTTACCTTCTTTCCATTTCGCTTATTTACAACAGGTACCCTTTCTTCTCCTGTCAAGGTGTTTATATCCAGTTTATTAGGGTTTCGACACCTGTGTCGTTTTTGTTTCGGTTTCTGAAATGGGGAAAACAGCACATCTGCACTCTTCTGGAAAGAAGAGAAATGTATTGCTTTTTAGTTTTTCATTTTCTTGACAAAAGTCACCAATCACAAAACTCCTTGTCACAATTATAAGAAGGGGCCAACTACTTTACCTTCAGACTATCTCAGAAAAATGTTTTTTCTTATAAGATGAAGACATTATTCACAACTTGACATCAACATTGTTTCAACACATCGCTATATACAAATATTAAGAAAGGAAAAAAGCAACCCATATAGCCTGATGCCACTTGGGTGGCACTTGGCTGCTTTGATACTACAGTAAATGTGACTAAAGAGAAAACCTCTACTGAAACCCAAGTTACGAAATCCAAGGACTATGTCCAGTGTGAAGAAAAAATTTTTGACATCTGTATAACTAACTTATGTATTAATATAATATGACACTTTTAGAATCACATACTTACTGGTACATAACTTGGCATATCTACTGTGTAAGTGGGATGCAATTTAAGCCATTCAACTAAATCCTTGTTTTTAGGAGCATCCTCTCCTACCAGCCTGGTCCCATCCTCTAGATTGATTACAGGGATGCGAGTATCTGGGTCCAGTTGACCTGGAGAGGGAATGTTCCTTGCTGGTAGGGCTTCCATATCTTCTTCAAAAGCTTTGGTCACTTCTGCATCCTCCTGAAAACATTAACATCTGTATTAATTCTCACGGTTACCTGGGATAATGTCAGAGACTGAAGCTAAATGCTCAAGGAGATTTCACATATGCAAGAATTATTGGTGTTTAAGTATTGATACTACATAAAGCAACACTGTTATATTTGGAAATGTTGTAAATTTAGCATCCTTGAACATTAAAGAGCATACAGCTAAAGACAGAGATGTTTCGGGGCATCTCCAGTTAACGGCCTCCAAGACCTTCCCTTTTCTACACAGTAAGAAAGACATAGTTAAGTCTCAAAATGTATGTTTTTATAAGTATATTATGTTTTGAAAAAAAGCCAAAATAAATAGTCTTTTTGTCTTTCAGGAGGTACAAGCTACTTAAAACTCAGCTACAATTTGGTAGAGTAAAAACTTGATATGAACAACATGAACACGATTTTGTTTGGTTCACAAAGAAATAATAGTACTAAACACAAACAAAAAGCTGGTTGGGTGAAAACTGTACGTTACTGTTAGGAAGAGTATAATACCACTTACACTCACAATTGGAAAGTAAATACTAGAGAACAAACAGAGGAGACAAAAAGTTTGCTGTCTTACTACAGTCAATGATGTCCGTTTGTTGCTCATAAATAACAGATCAAGTCCTTCTACATTTTTCCTTCTTCCTCTCCTCCTCTTCATGGGTGGTTCTCCATCTATTAAAGAGCCATTTAGTAGATGCCTTGTGGGTGTGCGTGAAAGACCTGCTTGCAGCAGCTCCATTTGAGTTTTAAAGGCATCAGACACGGGTGTGGAGACATTAGGCAAGATAAACTTTGAAGTAACAGATGAAAAATTTGAGGTAGAACTTGTTGCCTCTCGTGAGGCCTTTGATAAATCTACAACCTTTTCTTGTCCATTTTCTGAGACCACCTGAGACTCACGTAACTGGGCAACCATTTCCATAAGATTTCTCCTCTTAGCAGCTCTCTCAGCCTCAATTTCAATCTTTCTTCGTCTCCTCCTCCTCTGACGTGGAACCGATAAATTGAGTGCATCTTCCTAATGAAAAAAATGAGCATTTCCAAACATTAGCAAAGCTCTGCTTACTACACTGAATTTAAAACGAGTTCAAAAATACATCTCTGAAAACAAAGCTTTCATTTTATTAAAAGAAATCCTTTTATATTTTTCCTATTTTGTTTAAAGAAATGCTATTTTTTTGTTTGCTTTTTCCTACTGTGCAAAAGAAGCACATGCAAGATAAATTATTCTTTATAAGAAAGAGAAAGATGAAGCCTTGCCTTTGATAACTGAGGAGACGCAGTGATATCTTCACTGCCGCTGGCTTGACCAACCATGGATAGCTCTGCAAAGCTCCTTTTTTGCAGAGGGCTGTCCACAGCTGTTGGAGTATACCCAGGTATGAGCCCCTGGAAATCAAACATCTGGCGCCTATTTACTGGCCACTTCCCTTTCAGCACTGCTTCACAGATGTTGTCTAATCGGTTGATCATTACTCGGTCCTGTGTAAAGGAAAAGTACGTAATGAACCTTCAGTGTGAAAGTAGCCTCTTAAACTCAAATGAGTATAATGACGGAATCCAGCTCCCAAAGCTTAAGAAATACATTCAAAACCAACTATTCTTGCAGATCAGGATAAACTGATCATCTTACAAGAAGCTAAAATAGACAATGTTGTAGAATAAAACATCATCGAATTTAAAAGATGCATTTACGCTGGGGGGAAGCAGGAAGGGAGACAAAGATTTCTGTATGACAATCTACCAACTGACAAATTTAACAGAAACTTGCTTTTTTTTATGGTACAAAACTTCAGGAGTTAGCAAAATCAACAGTTAGAAAGGGAAAATCAAAACATCTGTAATGAGTATATTAAAGCTGCAGTTCTTCAGATCCAAGAGGCTGGATCTGCAATTCTGTCCTAGGAAGTGGATCCTCATTAGCGTCACTATTAATAAAGTTCAACATTATGAAACGGGCACCAACCTAGGGACATCTAATGAATGTCAATTTTCATTCCACGCCCATTATCACTTCAAATTTCACTGAAGCGTGTACACTAAAGATCTCTAATTATGTTTATTAGTCTACTTATGCTAAACCTATATAGATGAAGGATTTTTAGTTTTACTTTTACACTATGACTAGAGTAAGATTTTAGTCTCTGTTTCCAGAACACTTGCTAAAAGTAAAGATGAGTATTGTCTGATGTTTTTTTTTTTCTATCTCAGTATTCAAGCGCCATTCTGCGCTGGCCTGCCTGAAGTAGTAGTAACTTCAGAACTATAAGAAATACTGCTGGTTAGGGAATACAAGCATCAGTTAGCTTCCTGAACAGAAAAAGAGTGCAAAAGCCACTAGCAAATCTCAGCAGCTGCAACAGACTGCTTGCTTTCCCCAGGAATAAGCCTATTAAGAGCAAGGTCCCCCTGCCCTGCCCCCCCGTCCCAAACCAGATGGCCCTGTTATGGTGATTAGTAAGCTTAAGACTTACTACTTTATTTCTCTCCCTACCCTTACTGCAAAGGAGAATACTAAATCACACGCGGATTTATTATGAGGTTACGGTTTCATGTTTTTAAAAACATTTTATAATAGATAATTTTCTGCTTTGTTGCCAAAGTAAGATATAGCTTTATCCTACCTAACACTGCTGCTTATGTTTGCAGGATACCTTCATACAATTACATCTGTCAACATTACATAATGGCTTAGATCATGTAGGTCACCAATACTCTTCCCTACAATCTCCTCACCCCAAAATAAAATGGGATCTTACAAAATCTCTGCTCTTAACACTGCAGATTCTCTACAGACAAAATCCATAATTTAAAAGTTTGCATTCATCTATAGATCGGAGAGTGGTGCAATTCTGCTGACAAAGTTGTGGAGCCTTTAAGAACTCATGTCTGTCAGTAGTTTGCTGTTTTCCTAAATGACACTCTTTACAGTAAAGCAACTTCTTCAATTTCCTCTGCTAATCTGTGTGAAACTGAAGAATAAAATGCTGTTCCACAAATCATTCATAGAAAAAAAAGTCCCTTGCCCACTGGAAGTGCAGATTTGTACAAAGCTCCCTGTTATTTTGCTAACATATTCCCCATATTTTAGCTGTACTGAAAAAGACATGTCATTCTACTCCTGACCAACCTTAGGCCAGAAAGAGAAGGCAAATGTTCTCTCATGAAGCAGCTGAACCACAGCAGGATCCCCATCTTCCATGTAGAATCCATCACGCGTTTCATCCCTTGCGGTACTCATAGAAGCGTTGCTTTCTTCATCGAAATTCTTACCCTGAGAAACTGCTCCTGCTGAATACAACCATGACCAGGCATTAACTGCAAAAGTTCCCAACCATCCAACGTCAACCCAACTAGATAGGTTACGACAAGGCTTGACACAACAGTTCTAACACAGGCTTTTGTTCAGTAATCACTACAGCAGAGCCTTAGCCTTCTGTGTTTGGCACAGAGACGGTGCTTACTGGCTCAGTAAGCTACCCTGAAAACCACCCCTTGTCAGGGAATACCCCGCTGATGCCGGATGGTTTTTATGAAAGTTTATCTAGACACCTGATAAGGGGAAGGGCAGAGGAACTGCTAGATGTAGATCACCCTGAGCTCCATAATTGTTCCATGTGTACCACTTACCAGCTGGCACAGCTTACAACAGCTGTGTGGCTCATGCTAAGCACAAGAAATTCACCTGACCAACATGTTACCTTCAGGTTGGGAAGATTCCTCTGATTTATCATCATCATCCAGTTTCTCCTCTTCATCTTCCTCTGAACCTTTCTCAGAAATGGATTTTGGGTCTACATCTGTACTCATTTCTATGTCTTTCAGTTCACATTTAACAGATCCAGGCTCAGCCTCAGCATCACAGTCCAGTTTAGTGTCCTTATCTGCAATATCTGTCTCCTCTTTGATATCAGACTTTTCTTTGGCTGCTGGATTTTCAGACCCTTCAACTTTAGACTCTGTTTGTTCTATAACCTTTTCTTCTTGTACTGGTGTGGATGGTACAATAGGTGGTGTTTGACTGCAGCCAGCACCCAGAGGGTTTACAGAAGAGATAGTATTTGCATTACCTGTCCCTCTATTTTGAGCAAAGTTTTTGTGAGCCTCAAGAAAAGAGAGTTCAGGATCATTCAGAATGTGATAATCTGTCCTACTGACTCCATGTTTAGCAGCACCAATCAGTAAGTCTTTGTCATGTTTACCACACTCCCACCACTCTGGCAGGTCCAAGCTCGGCTGGCAAAGTTTTAGCCTCTCCCCCAACTGCGGGTGATGGAGAACCTGTTCACGGATTTTCCGCAACAGTTCTATGCGATATAAAGTTCTAGAAGCACGCTCTTCTGTGATAGGCTCAATCATAGTTGAAAGATCAGGTGGTTCTGGAATGACAACAATTGGTACTGTTTAACATTAATTAAATGTACATCCATTTCAAAACCATGACACCTGGGCATGGTGTCCCACTGTGTCATAACAGTCACACTGACTCCTGTAGTCAGTTCAAACCTACCATCATCTGGTTTGACTGGCATTCGGCACACTCGTCTACACATATTCACGAAGCCATTGAAATACTTCTCCAAGCTTTCATCAGACTTTTTATCAAGCCTGGCAAATGCTCTGAATTGATTCCAGTCAAATTGATGTTTTACAGGATCAAAAATAATTCCAAAAGTAGACACCACACGATAAAAATCGGCTTCTTCTCTTCTTGTCCATCTAGTGAAGGAAGAAGCAAGAGAAGTGAGACCACTGAATAATCAAAAGTCCAAACGCAATTCAGATGCTGCAAAAGCCCATTAGTTTATTCTTCCAAAACAGAAGGGCAGCACTGGTGAGACACAGGCTCAAATGGGATTTAAAGGAAAACATGAATGAGAAACTCACTTTTGTCGTTTTTCAGTTATTATAGCTTCCCTTTCTGCTTCTAGTGCCCTCACTTCTTCCCGAGGCCGACGTCTCCTGCGGTCAGTCTTCATTAATGCCTCTTGCCTCATTTGTTGCCTTTTATAGCTGCGCTGATAGGCAGTAATGAGGCGACGCAGACGGGTAGTCAGGGTTGAAGTGTTGGGCCAGTAGAGTTGGCCTAACTCAGAATTGCTTTCATTGTGCTTATCTAAAGAATAGAGAAGTATTTGTGCACTGCTAAACCACCACATTTCAAAGTTTCTATGGGTAGAACTGGATTCCTGTTTTATCTGATAAGAACATACGCTTAATCAATATTGATGCATAACCAACTAGAAATAGTATAACTACATTAGGAGGAAATAAAAAATAGAATCAAACCATCCAACTCTATGAATTCAGAAACACTTGTGAAGCATTTAGAGATATCCATCGAGCATTAGTATTCAATGTTATGAATGAAACATATTATGAATAGTGTAAGTATTTAAATTAATGCAATTATTGCTGAGAAGATAATTCTCCCTCGAAGGAAACACCTCTACTTATGATTTCCCACTTTATTATTCCCACTTAAACTTAGCAACTGTCCTCCACACTGAGGAAACAACATACCTGTAACTTCCAAGATTATCTGGGCAAGAACATCAATGGCTGCATTATGAAACATCCGGCCTTTATCATCACAATTTCTACTATGTCATTAGAAACCCAGAAAGCCATACAGTGGATTATTCAAAGACAGTAAACAGTTGTTTTTAAAGATGTGAAGCATGAAGAGACTTGGTAGTTAAAAGTTTACTGTGCTTTTTTCCCAAAACACAACCTATACCCCCATGTGGTAAGATAAATTGTCCAGCTTTTACTGAATGTCCATTTTTGCCTTTTTAATTTCTTTGCTATAGTCTTACTTGGATGTATTTCTATGGACTCCTCTTTGTCTTCTGGAGGCGAGTTTGCAAATTCCTTGGAAAGAAGACAGAAGTTATTTTAGTCTTCAGTTTTGACTGTATATTATCACTGTAGAAGGAAAACGTGTCATCTCTCAAATATAGCAGCAAACATTCTTGTAAGATATGTTTGTCCGCTAGTTATCAAATGTAAAAACTATGCATTAAGATAAACTTGGAGAATTAATTGTAATTATATATATTTGAAATTACACAAAGCTTTAGTTCTTACATCAATTTCATCCTTGAAAGGAGTTCTGGTCGGCTTATATTCTGGATCCTCATCCTCTCTGTCAAATTCGCCGCTATAAAATAGTTTAAAAAATATTTTCAAAAAATGCATTATTTTGGAGAAGAGGCTGATTTTCTGGACAAAAGAAGAAAAGCTACAAAAGCCATCAGTATGGCATAGCAAGTTACACATGTATATTTCATGCTAAACTGTGTAAACAATTCTAGGTACTTTTAACATCATACATCACTTCAGATCCTCAGGCAAGATATAAGCAAAATATGACATATGAACTCATGCCAACACATACAATGCTGATAAAGTTTATTAATTTTTTCATGTCCTCCTTACCCATCACCACCATCTGCTAACATGTCTGTCCCTCTCTGTTCAGCGGCAATGGCCTTTGCATCAGGCATGCCAACTCGTTCCAGAAAGCACAGTGCTGGATCGGCTCTCATAGAATTGTACTTCTCATAACCTGCATGCAGAGTGGAAGACAAATTTTTTTAAAAGCTATGACCAAGTGCGAACAGAATAGGTTTAGGCAGTAGAAGTATAATTTCCTGGATTCATTTATTTATTTTTAAATAAAACAAAGGAGCTGTCACCATGCTGGAAACAATCATTTAATTCATGTAGTGAAATTTTTCACGTTGGTAAATTCCATTAGCACAGAAGCATTTTCACATCGGTAACATTAACAAATAGTACATACTGAAGAAAGCATTCAATTTAAAGTCTTTATAAGGTGAAGTAAAAATCTTTCGTAAGTGAAAAACTTCTTTAAGTTTCCTAGATGACATTCACAGTGGTTCTGCACATTCCGCACTTCCTACTGGAAACATGCAGATGTGAATGAGAAAACACAGAGACTCACACACACACGCATTTTCTATAGCTCCATCCCTGCTGGAAACCTCAATGTAGGCTGCAAAAATGCTGTATACACGGGTTATACGTAAGGCCAACGAACCTGTCTTATTAGGTTTAGGATGATGCATGTCAGTAAGACGACACTGTTCCCTCTATGGTTTTCAAACTGCTGTTTGCTTTTTTACTGCCCAAGTTGACTAGATGGAAAATGGCAGATCCCAACAGTGCACTGCAGGAAAATGATTTTTAGACTAGACTTGCCTCAGCTGAGCCCACAAAACAGAGCTGCTGTACATAGGCAGAACAGCACAATTCAATTAGGATTTGTACTACAACACACTGCTCCTAACTGCTGTAGAGCCTCAAGCCAAACTGTAATCATGAAAGGTTTTATAAGCCATCATTCTCCCCTTTAGTCAGGCTGGGCTGCTGAGAATACCTCTGCGACCTCCAGAGAATTGGGATTATAATCAGGAATCGCTCACTGTATATATCATGCCAGCTCTGCATCCCCAGCCTTTCAAAGTTAACAAGGCTGCATCCCACTCAAGGGAGCCGGGAGTTCTCAACACTGACATTTGTGAAATATTGCTTGGAACAAAGCCCAGGAGGCACTTGTACAGATTAATAGCAGAGGTTAAGCCCACCGTCCACTTTGACACTGGTTGGCAGAGTTAGCAAGTGAAGCAGTGCTGGAAGCAAAGTTTAGGGAGATCTATCTTACTATTTGGCTATTATTTAAACAAATATGGCTTTGTTTTATTTACAGCCAAGAAAGTAATGTTTTCTTCTCAAATGTTCTGCAAACATTTAAAAACAGCATCTGATATTTACAGCTCATATTAGATTTTTAATGCAGGCAAAGAAAAAAGGGAGATACAAGCCAACAGTTCTTTGGAACAATACTTGTTAATATTATGACTGAACAGTCCCACACACAGAAAGCTTTACAACTGAGTTTTGTTCAGAGTGAGACATCACTTACCATGTTTGAATACTCCAATTAAAAGGGATTTATCCGCCTCCTTATCCCACCAGTCTGCAGGAACTTCAGCATGGAATGGCTCGGGTATCCATATATCTACTTCACTGTAAAGATACCGTCATTTACATTTTCAAAGGTGTTACTAGACAGATACTTATTTTTTTCTTAGGAAAAGAAAGTTGTTCACTATTTTTTTTCTAAATATGAACTGGAGGCAGGAATCCCCCAAAACCAACAGAGATACAGAAATACCTGGAAAAATAATTACAATGGTTAAAAACCCAAACAAACAAACCCCACAAAAAATCCTTTCCAAAACACCAACAAAACCTCAATATTAAGCTATTTTGGGAGTGGAATAACAATTGCTATCCATATGTGACTCATTTAAGGTTTCAGTATATTTTTAAAATTTTTTTAACTTGAGATAGAATAATAATTTAGTATTAGCAGAAATGAAAATCCATTTCTGTCATTTTCCACATCATTCCCTCCTCCAAGAAAATTACCCACAGCATTTGATAAAATAATAAGGCTGTTTGAGAACAGACATTTAAAGATAAAGCGTGACAACCTTTAACTGCTACATTATTATAGTATGTGCACTTTATAGGAAAAAAAAAAAGCATCATAAAGCAAAAATAAACCTCCACTTGCACTAACCTTGAGTCAGCACCCTCTAAGATCTTGTCTGCTTGGTCCCCTATAACTTCTTGTCGTAGATAGTAGAGCATGCGGACACGCAGCAGGACCCTGGAGAGGAAGGCAGAGGGGGGAAAAAGTTCTTAACTTCAGGACTGTTTGCCAACAGTGGCTTTTGGCAGCTGCTGCTGTTCATCCATCATCCTGCCAAGGCTGATTAGCCATGCTGTATGGTAGGCTTGAAGCGTGACAGATGGTGGCACATAATCACCTCTGTGTGGTGCTTTCTGCTGGCTTCCAACAGGCCTGCCTGGCAACCGCTTACACTGCACAGAGAGGGACCCAGCTCAGCCCAGCCCCGGCGCATTTCATTTAGTTCTACCTAGTGCAGCTTGTGAAGTTTAGACACGTACTCTACCACTGCCTCTGAAGTATTGAAGCAAGTTTGTAAACAACTGAGCAGATGGCTTTCAGTAACTGTTCTGCTTCATTATCTCGTAAAATTTCCTCAGCTGCTGCCTTAATACCATTTTTGGAAGCACATCAGAAGTTGTAGGAATAAACGAGATATAAAATCTGGTTTTACTACCTTACAATAAACCCTCAATATGGAATGTCAGGTTTTTCAGATTATACAACTTCTTGCTTCCGAGAATGGGGGGAAAAGAATAATCCCCCATCTCCCTTGGGAGTTATTAACTATTTTTATTCTTACGGTTCAAACTGCTATTTAATTTTACCTGTGTACAACCTAACTGCTACAAGGAAATGAAAAATCTTCATTGCCCAGGCTTATTTTTCCCTATCTCAGCAATACTACAGTTGCTTGTGGAAGCAGTGTCAGGTGTTGTGGTCACACTTGAAGCTGGCAGGAGGAAGAATGGCAGAATCTGGGCTTTTCAAGACTAGAAAAGAGGTCATCTCTGTAGAAAAAGTATCTACCTGAAAATAATCCTGCTCTCCTATGTTTACCCAATTCAGGGCACCCCCTGCTGCCTAGTCCATGAAGTAAAATCACTACCAGCTAAAATGGAGATTACTCAGCCTGCCCTCTCACTGTACCCAAATCCATCACGGCAACTGTTGAATTGCTGCTTCTCCTGGAAAAGCAAGGGTGACCAGGGAGGCAGTAATTTGATCACCCACTTGCATGAAAAATTTAGACCACCACCAGTTTAGAGAGCTCCTCATTAGAGACCTGATACAACCAGAGCAATACCTGTTTTTATATGTGTTATTCAAGCAAACCTAGGAAGAGCAGGGATTTGAATGAAGGTCATGTCTACAATTCAAAACACATCAGACATGCTTCTTTTTGTGTGCATGATAACTGGGACCAGTATAGTGTCCCTGCTCCCTGCGTGGCTATGTAAATAAGCTGTTAAGGGTCTCTGTCATCTTAGTATTAAGCAATAACAGCTGTTACATCAAGCCAAACAAGAGAAGCAGGGAAAAAAACCCAATATCAACTGAAAACCAGAGACTGCACCTTTTAGGAGTCCTATGCATTAAAACAGCAGACATGTTACATAAGGACAGGACACCAGTTCTTATAAAGTCAACTGCTACTACTACCTTTTGAAGGAAATTACTTACATTACTAATTGGCTTATACCTCTGTTTGATTTTACCTGGGCTAAAACGCTGCTTCCACAATTCACTTAGCAGTGAAGGAAAAAATAGCAACTGAAAACATTCTTGTGCATTTATGTCTTCTTGATCCTTGTATTTGTTCTAGTGTATTATTACAAAAGCAATATTTTTAAAATGAATTTAAGTCTGATCTGCAAACTGATATAACAAGTAATGAGTTCATGTTACCCAAGAGATTAAATTCTTTCCTGTAACATTATTTTAATTACCTTAAGAGCAAGTGAAATGTAACAACAAATCTGAGTAACAGTTTCAAAAAGAACCAGAAAGCAGTTTATTTGGATGTGCGTTTGCTAACGTAATTCTGTAAGTATCTGTTTTCATCAGCCGAGAATTAAGCTTGGTTAGCATCTGGAAAGGAGCTAATAAACCCCTTAAATGCCTTTCCTCCTTCACATCACACCCCCTATTGACAGGCCACAGGTACTTTTCAAATCAATAATTTCTTTCCAATAAACAGTATCAGTAAGACACAATGCATATTAAAAACACAAAAGTAATGATGACCTTTCACTAACACTGCATTACATCCGTATGGTACACATACAATGAAGAGTATACATTTAACAAGAAAACAACCTCCCCCTGAACCTATGACATTTTTGGCACAAGGGTTAGGTTCAGTTTCCATAATGGAGAATATAGCAAGCAAAATTTGGACAGAGAAACAGGACATCCAAGGAAGGTGACACAAAAAGAGCTAAGATACTGCAAAACAAAAGTTAAAAGATCCAAATCAAATACAACAAATTTTATCCCCAGAGGATTTCAGTTTAGTAAGAAGTTTAGAATTTAAAAAATCAGATCAGGGCACTGATTCAGGTAAAAGCTCAGTGAAAAAAATTATCTCAAACAAAGGAGAAAACTATTCCGTATAATGTGGACAGCAAGAGAGGAAGGGAGAAAATGAATGAAGAGATACTCCTACACACAGGCGAACTACCACATGAAACTCTAGAAACTAAGAAATCGATATCCAAGTTTAACATCAAGGAACAGAACTTTAAGGACATCAGCCTGAGAGGCCCCACAAAAAGGGTAAGAAACAGGTTTTGTTTAAAGACAGCCAGTTGTTAAGAGAAAAAGACAGTGTAAAGATAGCAGTCTTTCCTTCATATGGTAAAAAGAATAACCTCATCTGATTCCATTCTTATTTAGTAAGTAGAAATCAATTCTTCACAACTGTGTTTTAAGCACTGATCAGACATAAAAGAGCTTACAGAAGTAGCCAGGTATCTGTTAAGATGATTACCCCCAAATTAAAAAGTAATAACAGCCTTTACAACCTGTTAAATGGCCCTGTGTTCCATTAAAAATATCCAAAGTAGTTGTGGCCTTTTCAAAAGCAAGTAGTAAAAAACCTTTAAAATTAAATATTTATTAATACTTACTTATTACAGTGATGCTTGAGATGTTTTCTATAGCTGTCTTCTTGAAATAATACATCTGGATTACAGGTTGTGAGCCAATCAGCATCTTGCAGCATTGGCTGTGAACTCTGGGCTTTTACTTTCTTGCCTTTCCTCCCTCTGGGCACTGGTGCTGACAGACCTACATAAAACCCCAATATTTCTTACACCATCTGAATAAAAAAGCACTTGCCTCAAACCACATTACAAACGCACGTTTAAAGTTAAGTACCACTGCTACATTAATTTGTGGGCAACCCAACCACCAACAACTGAACAGCAACAGAATTCAGTACAGAAAATTGCAAATAACTAAATAAACCAAAACTTTCATGCAAATGTAGGTGTGAAGACTTCAAAAATTCAGGGTGCCAGCCAGAAAATGGTGTCATATAAATATTTCTTGTAAAAATTCTCATGAATCTGAATGGCCATAAGGAAACAAGCTTTCAGATTTCTGGCAATTGTAAAAAGATTAAACTGCAGCAGTAGGTACCAATCAAAAATTACGCTAGAATATTTGTTCAAAATGAATTGAAGGGAAAGAGCACTGTATCCTACAAAGTATCTGAGGGAGGCTTCCCCTTTAAGTACAGACCAAGTCAAAGCCCACCTTACTCATAAAATCTGACAGGATCCTACAACATGTCAGAATGGCTATAGTTTAAACTAAATACATAGCATGACCGAAGTAATTCTTTACTAGCATCATTATTTGATTGTGGTAGACATACCGGAATGATTAACCAAAGCTCGAGTTTGCCCATCTGCAGTTGGAGCGATAAGATCCCAGATGAAACTTTTGATATTTTCATCCCCTTTGTAATGATTAAGACAATATACCAGGATAGTCCGGCAGATGGTTTCCACATCTTGTTCTGTTAGCTGACGTTTATAGCGTCCATGTGAGAGGATGTCAGTCCACCGACCCCAGCTATAAGAAAAATATGTTCAATACAACAGCCAGGGCACTGGTATTTTAATTTGTGACTTTCAATTTAACTCCGGGTACCAAGCAAGTTGGGACCTCCTGTGTTAGCACTAATGCATTTCACATTTGCAGGTTACAGCAGGGAATCCAACCTCCAGCACCAAAGAGTTAAGAATGTTTATTTTACAGAACAGGCAATAAGTTCACTGCTCGTAAAGCTGCACTTGAACTACAGTCAAAATAATAAAGTACATATGCTTAACTCTAATGGTCCCAGTAAGCTATGAATAGGAAACAGCCAATTCCTACAATCATGGGATTTGGGGAATTATTCTTATTTTGATCCTGAAATCCATTATTAGCAATTATAGTACACAACTTCCTAAGATACAGTAATTCTGAAGCCCACCATGTTAGTAGTCAAACACAGTGACTTGCTTGCAAAGAGATAAAATTCAAATTGGTAATTCCAATGGGGAAAACAATACTTCAAAATTTAAGTGCCGCCAAAATACCAGAATCTACTTTGGAAACTGGATTGACTGCCGATTCCACAACCAGACTGTTCTTTACAAATACACACTATTGTTCTCTACAACACTTGGGAAAGAGATTAAACTTCAGTAACTCAGGAGTTCTTTACACTGAGAGATTAGAAACAAATATTCTGTCATCACAAAACATAACTTACTAGTGAGCTCAGCCATCTGTGAGAGACTGGGACACGTTAAGCTAAATAACAACCAACTTATACATATATATGTGTATATATATACAACTTAAAATTTCACTGACAGGTAATACAGTGTAATGAGGTAAAGGTTACACAACAAGAGATTATGTGAATATGTCCAAGAGAAGGATGAGTTGTTCATTATATATCATTACTGTATTTCCAGTTCTTTAGATACAATCAATATATTCAATCTGTACATCCTTACCCGTAAACCAACAAGTTCTTTTCCACCCTGAAACATTCACTTCTTGCATAACCCTGTGATTTGTCCTGAGGCCTACGAGGCTTTGCGCTTGGCTTTTCTTCAGAATCACTTTCCAGGTCTGAAAACTCCATCAGTTCATCTTCTTTAACTGCACTGTACAGTCTGGTTTGCTTTCTAATTCTTGGTGTATCAATAACTAAGTTATTCTAAAATGAAAGTGAAAATGCAGAAAATTAGGATGGGGAAATGTTCAGTTTAATTGTACTAGGAACTATAATAAATCTCTTACCCTTCCATTTAAAGCATCAATATCCAGCTCAGCTTTCTTTGCCCATTTCTGCCAAAAATTAGGGTCATCCAAGGAAATGTCTGTCCTGTTCCCAGATGCAACAAAACTAGCCTAGTAAATGTGAAAACACACACGCTGTTTTCTAAACTGCATGCAACAAAAAAGTATCTGTTTTTACAATACTTAGGGCTTATAAAATAGTAGTTTCAAGAAAGAGAAAATATATGCCTGCAAATTATCATAACTGGAAATACAGATATCCCAACAAAGCAAGCAAAATACCTGAGACAAGTATACTGAAGAACTAAATTGACCCAGAAGGCAACTATCTATCCTGGACACATTTTATTAATTTTCCTCTGAATGTCAATGCATACCTTTGCAAATGTTGAGCCTTTTCCTTCAGATTCAATAGTAATTGTGTGTGTTCGCCTTAAAAGAATCTGATCAATATCCTCTTCACAAAACTTAGACCCTTCATCTTCTTCATCCATCAGAGCTCCGTATGCCCCCTTTCGAAGAAGATCTTCTATTTCTTTCTTAGAAAGCTGTTGCACCTGTAAAATGTAAGAGAATGTCTTGGGTTATTTTTGACACCAGCCAATGTGTACATCTGACAGTATAATCAGACTAATTGTCCTCTAACTTAGCATTTTAAGAACTGAAACTCTAAGATAATGTGGTGTCAGTCAATTAAACATTCATGCTGAAGTCACCTTTACAAGAATGCAAACCCCAAAATTCTTAGGGTGAAGCTATACAAGAGGTTTAAACAATTTAATAACTCATTGTCACCGAATCCCTTTACTTTAGCTCTGATGACTGCTAAATTCGTCCTGGATTTAACTTACTAACCCTACAAAAAGCTAAACCAAAAAGAAGTCCAAACACAAAAGACAAAAGGCTACGCCAAACAAACAAACAAACAAAAAAGCCGATTAAAACAACTCCAGATAGTGCCAAAATCAACATAATGTAAAGGGTGGAATGACGAGTATGGATGAGGACTGAGGGAACATGACTCCACCTGCCCCATTTTGGCAATAAGAGTCACTAGATCAGCTGAGCCAGTTCACATAGCCTTGCCCTTAATCAACCCCACTTTAAATACGTGCCATATCCATCTGAAAACCTCTGTTTCTCCAGCTAAAATGCAAACAAGCAAGGAAAGTATTACACATTCACATCATTTGTAGAGCATGCATCTCAATATATTAGTTCTTACCCCATTTGTAGCATTTTCTCTTCCACTCATAGACTGTAGCACAGCCTTATCAAGGCCAAGCTTCAAGCTAGCTTTGTCAAACATTTCCCTTTCATAAGAATTTCTTGTTATCAACCTGTAAATTTTCACTGATTTGCTCTGTCCTATTCTGTGACATCGTGCTTGAGCCTGGTAAACAAAAACCGATACTCAGTTACAGGTGACAAAAGGAAGAAAATTATTTAAAATAATCACTATAGAGAACTTACTTCAGAAGTTATTGCTTTCAATATAAATATTCACCTTTATGCTTTCAAGAGACGGACAATGGGTAATTAATCTTGTAGGTGAAGAAAATTTCACCATAAAAAGGCAAAGGAAAGTTTACAATAAAATAATCTCTCGTAATATTACCTGCAGATCATTTTGGGGGTTCCAGTCTGAATCAAAAATGATGCAGGTATCAGCAGCAGTAAGATTAATGCCCAAACCTCCTGCCCTTGTACACAGCAGGAAAACAAACCTATCAGAATCAGGTCTTGAAAACCTGTCAATAGCTGCCTGACGTAAGTTGCCTCTTACTCGGCCATCAATTCGTTCATACGGGTACCTGAAATAAAGATGCATTATAAGGAGAACTTTACTGCAATGGCATTGCTTCGTGTAAGAATATGCAATTTTAAAAAAAGGAATATACACTACTACAGGGTGAAAGAAACTACAACAAACTGAGTGACTGCTCCTGTACCCACTAACTTCATCAGTTGAAGACACACTACTATGTTTCCTGCTTTGTGTCTTTTTGTGAAGAACATACTTTCACTCCAAGGACTGAAATAGACATTCAGGCTTAAGCTAAAGCACTCTAGAGCCGCCAAAATATTTAACTGAGTAGTAAACTAATAGGTTTAAAGCTCCCTATGTGAGGTCATTTTATATTCACCAGAAAGAAATATCTCAGGACTTGCAACTTACAAATATGCTGTAGTCAGATTGCTACAGAAAATACTGTAAAGTGTTTGAATTTCATCCCTTTTCAATGGGGATTACTCACAGGTTAAATCCTGTGGCCACTGAGGAAAGCACAGTTTATTTAGAATTGTATTATATTGTTGCTCTCACCGTCTTTGAATGAGGTAGTCTTCCAGTATGTCCAAGCAGCGCACCATCTGGGAAAAGATAAGCACCCTGTGGCCACCAGCCTTCAGTTTTGGCAGCAGCTTGTCAATCAGCACTAGCTTGCCAGCAGCCTGGATCATTGCCTGGAGCTGAAAATCTGGAGAGTCGGCATTGTGTGTTTCTTTAAACTCTTCCAAAATTTTCTCTTCAGCACCTGCAAAGATTGGACAGCAAAACATGAACACTGTAAAGGGTTTTATTAATAAACAATGAGCTCGCCTTCAATACCCTATAGAAACTGCAGGAATGTTTTAAGCATTATGTGAATAAACATTTATGAAAAACATAAAGCTTAGATGTAAAGCAAACACATACACAAATTGAGTACAAATAAAAACTAACTTTGAGTATTTGTTCTTTTCTTTCCTCTTTTAACAGGAGTAAACCCTTACCTAAATAAATGTATACAATTATTTGATGCATACAATTTAATGAAAAATAAAGATAAGAGATTAAGAAATAAACCATATTTCAATGGATCAAATGGATTTTCTGTCCTTTTAAAAATGCAACATGAAAGAAAAAAGATCTAATTTCCACAGGAAACCTCAAGGAATACAAACCACATTTGACGTCTGTGCTGCTAAGACTAAAACCAGGCTTAAATATGCACACAGCCTGGACCAGGCTCCTTCCATTAATAATTATAGAATCAAAATCCAAACAACCAAAAAACAAATTTTGGGAAGGTAGAAGTGGAATAAGCAGCTTTGAAATTATTCTTTCACCTTCTATTTAGATTTCCTTATTGTATGTGTTTCTGGTTCACTGTGATGAAGCTATCCAATATATATATTCTTTACAGAATTACTCAAAAGTTTTTTTCTGGTCACTCTCTTTGCCCATAAATGATATGCACAGCAGCAAATATTCCTTGCATTGCTCATACAGAATACAGATCAAGTTCAAGCTTTCTCTTCAACCTCTCCTATGCTTTTATTTTGTTTGTTGTGTCACTTCTACAAACACTGGACTACTCCAAGAATTATCAGATTACTGTTCTTAGCTATGTGAAAGGTTATGAATCTCAAAGCTTATTTCACACACACACACAAATAACCCCTTGGGGTTTTTTTGCTGTCTCTTTCAGTCCCTCTGGTTTTTGTTTTTTAAATCCCAAAATGTAGTTTATATAATAATGATACCTTCTATTATATTCAGCTTCAATACCGCTTTTGAGTAACACAAGGAAAGGTGGGAGGGCTGCGGGAGGGGAAATAAACAACTTAGTGCCAGGCTTCCGCTGAGCATTTCTCTCTGTTCCCAGTTCTAAGTAGACGCCTGTAAACAAACATGCTAGCGCACCCTCTCTGTGTGATTGCTGGTTCAGTGCCTACTGTAACATGGTGTCTTAACTAGATACCATCCTAAGCAGGCCATCTGACAGAGTACTATTACTCAATAGCCATGTACTACTAGCTTTTACAGAACTTAACGGACTCAATATATGACTGCACTTGAATGTAGTTTTACATCCCTGAATTTTCCTTATCTGGATTCCCTACACCAAATGTTATTTATCTTAATGGTTTGCATGTAAGAAAAATAAATCCCTGTGAAAACAGTACAATCAGACACTCCTTCAAGTTCCCTTCAATCATACCACTTCCCATCTTGTAAAATGGGTAGAACTTTGAGTAGTAAATTTCAGATCCTGTACTGAGCTTCAGCAATTTCAGGATACAGTAAGCTGTCAAGTAGTTTATATACAGTAACTTCAGTTCGTTTTCTTGGTTACATCACTTCTTACTGAATTGTGATACCCAAATTCAAATTTCACTACTACAAAGTAAGCCAACAGGCAAACACAACACACGCAAAAGCAAACCACCTAAGCCAAGCATGACACAGAAAACTTTCAAGCAGTTCTAATGGATGGGGAATTTTCAGTATCAGAATTTGGCCTCAACAAGGTCTGCTGCCGTAACAGATCATAACCCCCAGAATCTGCTCTTCCAATAACCCAATCCTAGTTAAGCCCTAATGTCTTTTTCATTTCTACTTCAACTGCAATTAAGTGATGTACATTAAGTAACCTTTTATACAGAAGTTACTTGATGTAGTACCAGTAGGTCTGTAACGCTAGTTCCTATCCTAGTTGATTTTCAGTAGGGGATGAAAGGAAGGTGTTTGAATGTATGTTTGGGCCATCAGGGATATCCCACTTCCACTTGTAACTAGAAGAGGCTCACAGGGCTCAAGAGGACATAAGGAACAGTGTTAGAAACCCTTCCAGCGTTCAACACTTTAGGATGTAAGTACAGAGGCACAACCCCCCACTGCTGGCTCTTGGAGACAGAGAAAGATGAATGATGTATAAATACTTGAGAGTAGTTGCTATGGAGAAAACAAGGAGTCCATCTCTAGGAAAAATGACAGACAATGCTTTGCCCAGGCTGGCTGGGGAACACACAAAATGCAGGAACTCTCTCTAGAAGTCTACTCGAAGACAGTCTCAGCACTGCTTGGGGGAATCTTCTCCCCTCCACTGAGTAGATCTACTAATCAAGAGACAAACCAGAAAAATGACTCTGCATTCAACTCCTACCATGCTACTACTTCCATCACATAACTTTCTGTGGCTCTCAGCTGAAGACTATCTGGAAGACTTGCTTGGAACTCCTACACAAAACAAAACATATGGTATTCTACTCAGATATTCAAACACACATGCAGTACTGCCTGCTCACAAAACCTATGAACTTGGAATAAATGAGAAGGACTCAGACACCTTCATAAGAGTAGTTAAGTCTCAAGAACTTGCTGCTGCAACAAATCATTCATCAGGAGAACCCTACACAACATTATGTACTACCGCTGCAAGACATCTTAGTAGAACTATAATAAAACTATGCCATCACTCTAAGTACAAGGACGTTAATTAATTATCAATCAACAAAATAAAACCTCAAGTTCAGACAACTATAGGATGTAGGCTTATTTTCTGTCCTAGAACTACAAGGAATTATTTGTTTAGTTCCATCTTCACACTAATAACAGTCATGTTTTATTTCTGTTTCCCTAAAATATGAAGGCCCGACACACCTGCCACGTTGCTGCCTGACAGCAAGCGAGTCCAAACGTTTAAGTCACAAAAACATTATAAAGGCAGAAGTGTTCAAGAGACAAGCCCCCCTCCCTTTATTAGGGCTAAGATACAGTCATCAAAAAATACTTGGAATTTTCTGTATAGCCACCTGGACTTCAGCAGCCTCTAACAGACACTAAACAACACAAGACTTGTGAAGAAGACAAATTACTATTGTAGGCATCACTGTAAGCACTACTCATGAACTCTAAAAAAACCTCAAGTAGTTACAATATATTCAAGTAATTTCTTTCAGCAAACATGAAATGAGGAAAAATGGCAAGGTTAAAACTTGATGAAAACCAAAAAATGTAAAAAGCATCAAGTTTAGAAGCTCATAACCTAAGCATACTAAACTGTTTTCTGGTAAACTCATTTATATAATGAATTAGCTTAAAACAATGAACCAATTGACAAGAAAACCTACACCAGAACCACAAAGCTACTTTAGTGTATGCTTATCTGAGTTTAGAAACAGAGCAGCCCACCAGCATGGCTGAGTTCTAGTACTTTGGAGTAACCTTGTATGATGTCTTTGGAATAGTTACTTGCACATGAAATATAATTAGAAGTCATTTAGTGAATCAGTTTAAGCATATCCCCCCCATCATTTAAACAAAAATTGTCAAGAAAAAATCCCCATAAAAGCAGTGCAATATGGAAGTCATGCAATAAAATAAATCCCTTGAAATCACATATGGCTCTTGAACAAAACAGTCTTTCATCAAGAAGCTTATTAAACCATCAATTAAACCAAGGAGCTGTTAAACAAGAAAGTAGTAGAACACAGCCCTGTACAGAGGCTTGTCTTACACGCTTAAAGGGAAGACTTGATTTGACCAACTCACACAAGCTTAGCGTACTTCACAAAACTATAGCTAGCTGGTTCATCATATGGTTTGTTACTGAACAGGTTACTGTCCCCCACAGTCAAAGCACCACGACTGTCCAGGAACACCTGGATCGTACTCCTAGTCATATGATTTAGTTCTAGGTAGTGCTGCAAGAAGCAGGGAGTTGGACTTGATTCTTATGGGTTCCTTCCATCTTGAGATATTCTATGATTCTACAGCGAATGCCATAGATAATCCTGATCTAAAACCAATAGCATCACACTGAAAAAGAGTACTTGTGATTAAATTCTAAGATGACATTCACACAAACCTTTTCCCAATTAGTTAAGTTAGGAAAACAAATTGACAACATGTGGCCATAAAAAGCAGTCCTGATCATCATCTCACACTCCTAAACTTTTATTCAAAAATTTTAAGTTACTAACTCTTAATGTTCTATGGCAAGAAAATAAGTAGCAGCTAACTGTCACTCTGAAGAAAAAATTGCCTTATTTATGTCAGCATCCAACAACCTGCATAACTGAAGTCTTTTTTGTCATAAGTAACAGAAAGGAAAACTTCATAATACCAACATTAATTCTGCCAGGGCTAGGAAGCCTTGGAAAAAAGCAGCACGTATGTCTTCAAAACCAATGCTGTCCTGGCTAGCAGACTTCCAGATCTAAAAGAACAAATAGGCTATCTCACTTCTCCATTTGAAATAAATTAATAAATGAAAAGACGCATTAGAATAGAACTTCCAACTTGCTAAACTTCCTTACAACCATTTTTTGAATAAGGAGAGAAACAGGAGGCCTACCATTAATAAGGTATGGATGATTGCAGCATTTTCTTAGTTCCATCATAGTGTTTAAAAGATTAGGTACATTTGCCTGACCTCCACCCTTGGAAAGAAATGTAAAATTCTTTTCAAGAATAGCACGGTAGTATTTCTTCTGAATATTTGTCAGCTCAACTTCAATGATGGTTTCTTCTTTGGGGGCCAGGTTCTTTTCTACATCCTCCTTGAGACGTCTCAGCATCATTGGTTTCAAAATAGCTTGGAGTTTTTGCACCTAGGAAATATATGTTTAATAAATAACTGAAATAAAACTGCAAGGATTCAAATATTTATTTTTTAATTTCCTTAATTCTAAAATCCTTGTTCCCTACCTCAGATCCCAAGTACACAGCATTTTTTAAAAAATCTTTTCTCAGTGTTGTAGAGACTGAGTTCTCCTTGTGAACTCGACACATACACTTCTAAAGTCAACTTCTAGTGTGCAACTCTTCTGTGTAGTGCATGTTATTAAACAGACCTCTCTTAGAATTATCCTTCTAAACAAGGACAGTACTGCATATCAGACATGCAGAGCTATCACTAAGTAAATACAGCTATATAAGCAAATATGACTGTAAAATCAAGTTTTGCAGTTAACTTCTAACCACTGAACATAGTGTTTAACACTATTTTTTCGCTTTATATACCTGCTTATAATTATTTTCTTACTTCCCTAGTTTTGACATTCACTGAAGTAAAAAACTTTTTAATTTAGTCCTTATCTCTCAGAATGAAAATATTTTATTTCTGTAAATACACTCTGATAATTTTCAGTGTCTCCAGGTTTTGCAGCATGTACTTTTCAAGACACATCCTAAATGAGGGAGAGGGAAGAAATGTGTATTTAAAAAAAAAAATTAGCTAAGTTTTGTCAAGTTCTTGCAAAGGCTCTTACATTAAAAACTCAAACACATTCCACATAGAAAGAAACTGGCAATTAGACTGCTTTATGTTGCTTCTCAGAGTACAAACCACCTCAGTGCTTTACAGCTGACAATTCACCCTGAAACTGGTCATCATCTACCTAATGTGGAGCTGCATAGCAGAAACAAGAACAGAAGACACCACCTCCTGAACTGAAATAATTCCCTTAGCAACTTGTGAAAAAAAAAAAAGATAGCATGGAGGGATGAACAATAAAAAACCCAGATGGAATGGGATTGCAAAGAATGGAGAAGAAAACCCAAGTCATCAACAATATCTCCTATCACCTGAAAGCTAAATCAAACTCTAGACCATCTAACAGTGTGTCAGCAGAGGAGGGACTCCTTCCAAAAGTTGTCAGCCCAAGCCATCCAGGCTCCAACTCTGCTGATGGCATTATTTTACTAGTATTTCCACATATGGCTTCAGAAATTTCCAGTTCTGCTCTGCTAACACTTTGAGCTGGGCACAGAGAAGCTAAGTTGAGAATGAGGCTATATTAACTCCAGCTCAAACACTATATTAACAGGACTACATGGCTTCTGGATCAGAGCTGGCTCACTTCCAACCAGGTCAGAGTCGAGCCTGAGTGGCATGCAACTGTCTGTGCAATCTGTGGAAACATATCCTAGGATTCCCTCAGGACACACAATGACTTTTCCAGGAGGTAAGGGGTTGGTGGGGCGGGACGACTGTTTTGTGGTTTAGACTATTACCTAATGAAAGAGTCGCTCTTAATAAAGTTAAGAAAATCAAGCAGTTCAAACTCAGAAATAGCAGAAATTGCACTTTCAAACAAAGCCAACATGAAGTCACATAAAAATGCATGAAATTGTGAAGTCATGTTATCGGAGGGTGCAATGGACTAAATTAAGGAGCCTCAATTAAGACAACATACTTCACTTAACTCCTAACGTTAAGATGATTTATTGCTTACCTATTGACTTTTAACAACATTTTTATACATAAAAGAAGAAATTTAAGTTTTAAATATGCTATCAAAAGCTTTTATATTTAGATCTAAAGCATGCTGCACTTACTATCTTTAATTTTACATTGATTCATGCATTTCTTTTGTAGGACAGCTGAGAAATCTGGTTTTGAGCTAGTCAAAAACCACCTCTCTCTGTTTGGCTACTTCTTGCTAAACTAGGTTTCAAATATGTTCCTGTTTGCACAGAAGTCATTAATAAAACTCTCAGATGTTCCCTTGACATAGGTTAGAAGACAGTCCCCTTACTGCGAGGCTAACGCTTAAGGAAAAATGTTCTAAAAGAATTAACTTGTCAATTGACAAACAAGCAATTCTAGAAGTATTTTCATTCACAACTGTTACAAGACACTCCACCCTCATTTTTAAATACCACATTTTAAACAAAAAGAAACATTCCCTGTTTTTATGGACAAAGGATGAAAAAAACCAGTGATAAGGCAAAATTACTCTTGCTCAAAAGTAACAAACTTAACAAAATGAAAAACAAAAAAACAGGGATAAAGCTACTGTGGTCTTCCAGAAGGTAAATAGGTATTATTTGTAAAAGCAAGTAATGAAATTCAGATATAAAAGAATGGATACATTCACAATATCTAAATACAAAACTAGGTATGCACAAGAAATTTACCTGTTCTTCAGTTTTGAGATCACCAAATTCTTGCATGAATGTGGTTTCTGATGGGAAACGACCTGGTTCCAAGAAGTGAAGCAAGCTAAATAGCTCTTCTACTGTATTTTGCAAAGGGGTTCCAGTAAGCAGCACTTTATGTTCCTTAAAGGTTAAGAAACAGTTGCCTAGAAATTAATCTAAATATATTTTCATACAATACATAATAATACAATGAACTTCTAAATGCCAAAATAACACTTATCCCATCACATCCAGTATAAATCCATCAATTTACCACACCTCCAATAGACCTCTGGGCAAAAATCTCTTCATGGTAGATGCGCGTTTCTAACATAGGAAACCTAAAGCAGAGTCCTACTTTCCATCTATGCACAACAACGTGCAAGACTGGCAGAGACAAGAGTTTGAAAAGCTGCATTTGCTTTAGAGGAGGAGCCCAGAAAGGTTAAGTAGGTAGCCCAAGGTGAAACAAAGTGTAGGAGAATGAGAACTGAAGTGAGAAGTCCCATATCTCCATCTACAGCCACGTCTGTAAGCTCAGCTTTTTAACAGCAACCAAATCAAGGAAAATAAATCATATACAGCCTTATTACAAACTTTCATTCATTAAGCCTCAAAACTCTTTTAAGAAAAGTACTGTTAACAAACAGAGATAAAGAAACTAAAAAGGGATGTCTAGGTCACCAGCACTAGTGTAAACTAGTAGTTATGCCACTCTGCTCTTAACAGAAACAAGGTTTAATTTGTTCAAATACACATTTTGTGCACAAAACATAATACATATTTATCTAAGCATCAGAAACCACCTCACTTTTCCCTTCCTTAGTCAATGTGAAAGAACATCCTTTTGGTCACACAAGAAATTAGCATCAGAGCTGACACTAATGCAGAACAGTTCAACTCACACCTGTTTTGGGTCACTTTACCACACTGTACCTTTTAATCAAATGTCTATGTTAAGAAGTGACTATGGAGTAAGTCACATGAAAAGAGAGAAAGCAAACAATAAAAACATCTTGATATTTTTAATAGAATCCACAAAATATTAGGTACAAATCAGTGTGGAGACTTATGAAACATCAGTTCTCCAAAACTGGAAGGTATGCTTGCAGATACTTTAAAGACTTTCTCAGCTGCATTCCCTCCTTCTCCTTAGCACTTCATGACAGTAATTGATTTATTTTCAAAGAATCATAGAATAGTTAGGGTTGGAAGGGACCTTAAAGATCATCTAGTTTCAGCTCTCCTGCCATGGGCAGGGACACATGCCACCAGATCAGGCTGCCAAAGGTCCCATCCAATCTGGCCCTGAACATCTCCAGGGATTTGGCATCCACAACTTTCCTGGGCAACTAGACATTTCATATCTCTAGTCTAAATCTCCCCCCTCTCCAGTTTATATCCATTTTATTTTACCCACTTTATACCCATACCTATTTTACTTCCTGATGAAACCACAAATCAGGAGTAATAAAAATACAGAAGACGGAAGTGTAAGAGAAGTACACACTGACCAGGTCCATCATCTTGAGTCCTTCCAAAAGCTTACAGTTCCTGTTTTTCAGCCTGTGGGCCTCATCAATGACCACGCAACGCCACGGGATGTTACGCAGCTCTGGGCAGTCAGTCAAGATCATCTCAAATGTTGTGATAATGGCATGGAACTTGTAGGACCCCTTTATCACACGACCCTAAAAAGAACAGCAAGAGTTAAAGTATATTGTCTGGCAAAGAAAGGAAGTACAATTATTTTATCTTCAAAATTTATTCTTTAAAAACAGAAACAGTACAATGGGCAAGATATTTTAAGTAAACTAAGTCATAATTGCTGACTCCACGGGAGTATACCAATGTGCAAGATTACTACTGGCTTCATACTAGCTACAGTTTTAATCCTGTAAAATGACCTAGAGAATCACCATATATTCATTACAAAGACATTATATAAGTATTTCAGTCATAATTAATTTGGATTGTACTAGTACCCTGAAACAATGACGTACTGCTGCAACATGCAAACATGTTTTCAGACTTTGTCAAGAGAATTTTCTTTTTTTTTTTTTTTAAATCAAAGGTATGTGATAGTCTGCCCAAACAATCCAAATAAGCCAGAATTACACTAAGCCGTCATTTTTATGACTATCAGAATACTTTGCTCCTGGTGGACATCAAGTATCCAGAACATCTACAATTCCAATGAACAGCTTTGCAGAAAAGCAAATCTCTGAACTCTTAAAAGAGAGAGTATATATATATCTCCACATACGCTTCCTTAATGTTTTTGTAAATTTGTACTAAGCAAAGTTCAACAGACCAATTTACTTGACGCCCAGCACCACATTCACTATTTATTTGGTAGCTGAGTGTCTTATTATGAGGGCTGAAACTATGACATTGTTTCAAAAACACCCTTGAATAAACTTCATTCAAGACAATAAAATGAACATTTTTCTGACATTATGCTGTATTTCCTCCCTAAGTTGTTCAAAGGAAAACCCAACTTGCTATTGCCAGTGTCACTGGGTCTGCACAGTAATACTGTCTCTCTAAAGATGAGCCTCACAGAAGGTCAAAGCCATTTTACATTTTCAAAGCACGAGGACCATGTTGTGGGCTGTATATTGAATACATTTCAAAAGAATATTTTTCAAAAATATTTTTTTCAAAAGATATTTTACGGTAAGATGACTGTTTCTTCCTTCAAACATGTGCAAGCTTCAATCCCTTTGTAAGTGACCTGTATATAATCCTGTCCAAACTGTGGGGATCAGAACTGACTACTAACTCAATAAAAAGATTGGAAACCAGATATCCTGAATTCAGCATTAAATCTGCCTATGCACATCAAGAGTGTTTCTGTGGAAGTAATGACCTGCTCAACAGAGCTTTCTTGTGGCACAGTCCAGAAACATTTATCTTCTTAGGGACAAAAAGAGTTGTTTCCTGACAAACAGCAGATGAAGCCACACCAAGTGGGGATATTAGAAAAATCAGTGTATTGAAACACTGTAACCTTTTCATGAGCCAGCTGTAACTGTGAAAATAGGAGAATGCAGCCAAGGAGATTCTTTTGAAGTAGTGGAAAAGACTTCCATGAGCAAGCTCACAACTACACAGCAAGCAGTGTTCTTTAAACATGATCACTACATAAAGCTGCACATCCAAGTGAAGCAAAAATTGTAGGAGGGAAGCTTGATTATATTTAGAGCTGTCTAAATTTCACATTAAAATCCACAAGAGCTCTCATTATTTGAAAGACATACAAATGCTGTACTGAAGAACACAAGGAGTAAATCAAGCAGAAATTTCCAAGAGCTTTAGAAAGTGAATGATGATGTTCTTCAACAGTCTTAGGTTGACAACACTTGGAGAAGTATGGGAAAGAATCCCAAGTAAACCTATTAATGTCACATTTGAGAAATTTAGATTTAGTAACTATTAGGAAAGAGACAAATAGCATTGTCACAGGTGAATTCTTAGACGTCTAACTAGGGATCAGTTATCAGTTCATCCTGTTTCAGTGTGGCAACCAAATACAAGTTCTCTGATGCTTGAACCACAGGATTTTCACACCAGTTTCATATCAGAAATTCTTCTGTTTGAAGAAATCCATCTTCCTCATAGGTAGCAGATTTCTGTTCTGTTTGGGAAATTCTTCTGGAAATAACTCAAGCAACAGACATAGCCACAAGGCAGAAGAATTAGATATGAATATGAAAGTTGGGTTACGTTTTGGGGTATTACCTCTTAGCAGATACAAACTGAGGGGATAGTGAAAGATTATTACAGTCTTTTCCCACCAACCCCAGACTCCACTTTGAGAAGCAAGAGAGCAGATGCAAAAAATGTGCATGTGAACCAATTACAGCCGGAAGGCATCTGGAAAACTAAGTTACAGTCACTTTGTAAAATTCAATTTGATGTCATCTTCTATGAAAGACAAGAGACTCTGCTGGTGAAATACTGCCTTGAACTGCTGTACACTGACCATACCTTGCAGAAACCTGAGGTAATCCTATGCTGATGACACGTTCATAGCTAAGTAGCTTCTCAGCAAGGAAGGAAACTACGCAGGCAAGAAAATACTCTTAAGCCAACACCCACAGAGCCTCAAAGGAATGAATGAATTGGGTAAGCCAGAAGTGTCCAGAACATCAATAGCGTTATTTTGAGTTAAAATCAACCAAGGACAAGGTAATCCATTTCTACACAACCCAAGCGGTTTCTCTTTTTAGTCCTCACTACACTTGGAGTAAATTTCTCTCACAAACAATTCAACTCTTTTGGCATATGTAGTTTTCCTGATCTTACAACAGAACTCTCTCACAGAAAGCAACAGGTTTATTTGATATTGCAGCCACAGAAGGGCCACAGGACTTTTGAGTTGTACTCCTCCAGAACATCGGAACAGGCTTCCCTACGTGACCTTCACAAGGAGTAAGGCAGGAAGTGATTCTAGGGGAATGCCTCTACTAGCGTGGTGTCCTTAGCACTTACATCACAGCACCACAAAAACTTATTTTGTTACCAACTACTCTCTAGCTTTTCACAACAACTTGACTCTGGTTACTGGTGTTGACTCTGAAAAGTCACACTACTGCAGATGGGGTGGGTGCTTCACATGCTCTCTCTTACTACTGTCCTTCAAAGCCAGTCGGACCTTCTAAATGTTCAACTGTTTTTCTGAGAAAGCTCAGCTTCAGAGGCCTTTCACGTTAAAACCTAAAAAGCCAAAAACACCAATGACTGAGTTGATGTGTTGGGAAAGGGGATCAGAAATGCTACTGCTGAAGCCTGACTTCTTTCTCTCCCTTCTCATCACCCATTGTAAAGCCACTGCTGGTACTTTAGAGGATGTCACACTGAACACTACATGGGGATTCTTTTTATCAGAACATTAAGAGGTTTTCTTTTTCCTGTCATTTAATTTCTACCTTGCGTTCACAGCTGACATAGTCTTCTGAAGAATGAAACACAGAAGGTGATTTCATGACACGTCTAAGCCAGTTGCCACCAAAAGGATGAATTTACTCCACTTCTCCTTTATCCCCATCCATGGCAATTGTTTGAATCTCCTCTTAAACCAGTTCAGGAAGCAAAGCTATCAGACAATTATTCCTTTTTCTGTGCCACAAGTGCTTTGTCATTTCTCGCTATGGGGTCAAATTAGTCATTGCAAGAGGCATGCTAAGAACATGGTAACAGGAGGAACAAAACTTTCTGCAGCATCTTGCTTCAGATCCTTTTAGTTGCCTTTAGATCAATGAAACAACATTGCCAAAATAACACTAAGAATCTGCACAGTAAGTGGGATTTTTCTGATGATGATCCATCACGTTTCACACTATGTAACTGCTGCATCCTAAGGGGAATAACGTGCTGAAAGCAAGCACCACTTAAATAACAGACGTGATTTTTAACACAAGAAACACGTTAGTAGAGACTGTACTTGTATAAATCCAAATTTCTGAATTTAACATAAAATATTTATCTCCATTGAGAAAGAATTTTTAAAACATAAGAAGTACAAATTCCAGTTCTTCTGTGTATTATATATCTGGGTAAGAAGCTAAATGTGATTATTATTGTAAGGAACATAAACCATTAAACCTCATTGTAGCAACCGTTATTCAAACCAATCTCTCTACCAACAATAGGTAAGATTTTGGCTTGAAAGTTTCTTTCATAAATTGCTGAGAAAATTACTGTTTTCTAGGCAAAACAGATGTAACTTCTAACTACAAGTTACTATATGCTTTCCTACTATATTTAAACATATGATTCTATTTCTCTTCACCCTAATGGCATACCAAGTTGTGCCAGAGTAATGACCTTCAAAGCAGTTTTCACTCGGTTCTTACCCTGCAAAAACATTTTCTATCTTGCAGCCACCCTCAGAGGCTTGCTCTAAGGACTCTGTTTTATCAATACACTTCTTGAGGACATGAAGTGAGAACTAGGCAGAACCAAACTACCCAGCACATTACTGACAAAGAATGTTGTAGCTTTTATGCTCTGTATTGAAGATTTCTTTCCTCCTACACAATAGCACCACACTAGTCCTTTTAACCACAGCCTCACAGTATGAACTCATGTTTAACCGGTCGTATGTCATGACACATAAGGATCTGCATTTGTCTTACAGCCTTCCCAAAACCAAGCTCTCCCTACTTTAAGAATTGCGTCCATTCCTTGTCCACAGATAGCCCTATATTTAGCTATCCTGAGTATTGCTAACTTAGATCAAATTTATTAAGCAATACCGCTTACTCTGTATCCATGAACTGCCTTAATTATTTACTACTCTCCCATCCTTATGTCACTTGAAAACTTCCTCAGTAATGATTTTATGTTTTCTTTCAGGCCATTGATAAAAGTGTTATATAGCTCATGGACACGAACCAATCCCTTAAGAATTACGCTGGAAATACAAATAATTTCTCATTTACAATTACATCAAGAAATATCAGTTAGCCAGTTTTAAATCCACTTAATGTGTGCCATATTGATTTTATATCATTCCAGTTTATTAATCAAAATATCCAGTGGCATAAATTCAAATGCTTTACAGAAAATATAAATGCATGAATTCACCACTATCACTTCTTCAGGCTCAGCTGTAAATAATGCTCCATATACATCCAATCAAGTTGAACTTCCACTCTTTTTTTCTCTTAAGTGAGGATGATTATGTTGCTTTACAATAAACATTCAATGCATGCCCGTTATTTTCCCCCGATGCTGACTACTTATGCTCTGGACAAAGCCATACAGTTAAGTGTAAAGATCTGTTGCTCTTAATAGGTTCAGCTTTCATATAATTATCTGGTTTTATCCCCAATCTTTTTTCTACTTGTTTTCCTTCTCTCCTTAGAGCTATTCAACCTGACCACGGTAACAGAGATACAAAATATATATGACTTGTTGCATCGACAAGTTTGATTTCTGCAAGCTGGTATTTTCCTGGAATGGCAGGGAAAGATTGATTTTTAAGCTTAGTTACAATTAAAGCAGTTTCTCCATTAAGAATATTCTATGCCAGCTTTCCTCAGCAACATGAAACAATAAAAACCTTGCATGAAACAATGAAACCCCAAGCAAGAGTTGCACCATCTTGGTAACTCTTGGTCCCCCTCTATTTCCAGCTGATCTCTTGGCTACTATTAAAAAGCACTCTCTCTATTAATATAAGCATTCTCTTCATTAATGTATTACTTCTTTAATAGCCAAAACCTACTATAGCTGTTCTAAAAACTGCTGCTTAGGTTAGTAAACAATAGTAAAGCAAAAAAGAAAAATTAAGAGCTTTTACCTGTGGATCTTTGAAATACATTTCATACAACTGGATGGTCCGCCGGCTTGCTTGACTTCCATGATATACAACCACATTCAACTCTGTCCAGGTGCGGAATTCCCTTTCCCAGTTGGGAATTGTGGACAACGGTGCAATAACCAAGAAAGGACCATGGATTCCTTTCAAATATATCTCATAGAGAAACGTAATGGACTGGATAGTTTTTCCCAACCCCATTTCATCTGCTAAAATGCAGTTTCGTCTGAAAACAATAATAAAAACAGTCTGAATGATTTATTCCTACCTTATAACACAGAAAATCAGTAAGGAGCTAAACAGAGAAAGACAGAAGTTTTAAGAATGGTAAGTTTACATTGCAAAGACATTATCTTTTTGCATTTTAAATAAATGTTATGATTTCTGATGCATAAACTTTGCTATTCTTCTTATGAATCTCACAAGTTCACATGGGGAAGGAAAAGGCAGCAAGGGTGTGCATGAACACATACATGTGCAAATGCACTTGCCATAAGAGTCTGTCTGAAATACTCTTGTTTTATGAATATTATGCTATCCACCCAAAATTAGTTTATATATTCCTGCAGCAGAGACACACAGAAAGAAATCTAAAACCTTGGTTTAGAAAATTACTTTAAAAGGTTTTCTGTTTCAAATAAGCTATAAACGCATTCCCAAAGTAGGATTCAGCAGTAAGCAAGATTCTACGTACGTGTTGTACCAATTGAAAAGAAGCCAGTTTACTCCCTCCAACTGGTATTCCCTGAGTTTGTTATTGTTTCTGTACTCCCTGGAACTCTCCGATTTCTTCCAGTCATCGGCAGGAGGTCGCTCCTGTTTCAAATACAGCAAATCCCATTAGTGGTTTCTGAAAGACCACATTACTTTACTATTTTCAAATAAAATCCTCTATTATGGAGCCAATTCTTACCACACGCTCCATTTCTGGCTCCCTAGACATCAGTTTCTCAAATTCTTCGATCTTAGCTTGGTCGATGTCTTGCTTGAGCTCCCAAGTGCTGTCTTCATAAGGAAGCGAACACCATTTCACCAGATAATGCGTTACAGGCTTTGTTAAGACAAAAATAAGATTACACCACAATTTAGGAAGATTAAAACTGTAATTTTTACAGGAGATCTGCAGGACAGATATGATTCAAGAAGCTTTACCAGACTAGCCAAAGGATAAACAAACAGTAGGTTTGCCTTGACCACCTAAGAAAGTAAGATTAGAACACAGGGGATGCAGGCTTATGTCCAAAATGAGCACTCTACTACATCTGAAGTCACTTAGGTTAGACTAAAATTTACAAGTAAACCAATATTTTTTTTCCACCTGTTACAAGTTCAATGCTTTATCACATATTTAAAGTTAACTGTTTTTTCTCATCAGTCTCATCAGAAAACTCCCAGCAGGTAACCCAACCACCAGCCTTTACTGACAGAGTAATATGGAAACACTGGCACTGTCAGTGAAGCGCTCTATTCACCCAGGACCAAAAAGGAATCTGCTAGAAAACGGAAGAGATCTTGTTCTGTAGAATAAGTTATCGCAAAGTACAAAACAGTGAATTCAGGATCTCTTCTGTAACAACAGTCTAAACAATGTCTACATTATGACATTTAGCTAAGATTCTTGTAAGCTGAACTTAAAGTCTGTATTACCCACATGGACATCGTATTTCTACAGCAAATACCACCCTTAGAGCTATATATCAGAGGGTTTTGCTGTTGTTGAGTTTTGGGCTTTTTTTACTTTATATTTTTAAAAAATACAGGTAACTTACAAGACGTTTGGAATTCTCACTTAAATTCCCTTATTTTAGGGGAACTACTACATTAGCCAATGTTTTCTCAAACACATTCCCATTTTCTACATACATACACTCTGGTAACTTCTGTCCTGCTTAATATATTTACATTTTTGAACAAAACATTCTAAACACAATGCCTACATGAGTACAGGTGCACTGAAAGTTTCATTTACCTCTCCATTATCATCTGTGCTACGTGATAAATCCAAGATTCGATCAACTTCCACATAATCTGGATTAAAAAGCTCATCATCAATCTGTTGAGGGAGAAGGAAGAATATAAAGACATCTCTATTAGCCCTTCCTAAGAGGAAAAATTATTACATATTTCACCAGGCAATAATGTTTTGGGTCACAGTGACACAGAATTTATATTTGGCAAACTTCAACATGTTAATTGAAATGCTACAATTCAGCAAGATCATTCCCCGTGAGGGAATCAGACTTCTCAGACTTTGTTAACTGGGCCTCTTAATTACTGTGTGAAACCTTTTACTGTGAGAGAATGTTTAAGAATATTTTAAATGAAGTGTGAAATTACAATTCACTAATGAGCAATCGAAAAGGCTTATGGCATGCAATGTATTTAGCATTCTTGAAAACTACAGCTTGCAAAACCGAAATTGGAGCCTTCTACACTAAGTGTCTTTGGATCACTTTAGCTACAGGAATTGTCTAACTGTATTATAAGCAAGATTCAAAGATTATTATTTAAAAAACAGAGAAGACACTACATGCATACATCGTTTCTCAAAAAACCCACAATTTGTTATGTTCCTCCTTTTCCCTTCAACAATTTATGAGGTCCTCTTGCATATTAAGGCATTGTGCTTCATTTCGTACTTTTAAGACCTCCACCAATAGAAAAGGCATAAAAGGGGACTAAAGACTACATACATTTTGGTAGCTTCTAAAAACAAGAACAAATTTCAAGTATTTACAATAAGAAAGTAAAAGAGGAGCCATTCCAGGCACCTTCACGTAGAACAGATGGAAGTTTTAAATTAGCAACAGGTTTTGTTCAGCTTGAACTACACAGTAAAAATAAGTATAAACAAACAAATACAAAACCATATGAACCTTCCCTCCCCCCCTGCAAATGACAGCATTTTACTGAAAAGTAAGCTTTCAGAGACAAAAATTAGCAGATCTGGTCTTTTATTGACAGGAACCCTGCCACACTACTGCTTATGGCTCCGAGTGAAATTAAATTGATGATAAAAAGCTTAGAATCCCTAGTGAGCAGCAGTCCACAACACAGGAAAAAAGATGCATTTTTCTGGCATAATCAGCTCCTGAGAAAACAGACTGGGTACTGATTCATGCTTATGATGGAAACAACTAACCACTCACTTTAAGAAAAAAAATGCAGTAAGAAGTATACAGTCAGGATAGATAATTTGAGTTTCATAAACTTGCAACACTTGGATCAGGAATGGTTATACTTTATACCAGAATAAATGCTACAGGTTTAACATAGAGCTGGTCAAAATCTTCTGCTTGTATACAGAACAAGAATTCATAAGACTATTCCTTAAATACCTAAAAGAAAGTAAGAAAGAAAATATTCGTACTTCTGAAAGGAATTTGTTCTGGCCCTGTTTTGCCTTAAAACGCTTAATCTTCTGCTGAATTCTCTTGTCTTTCTCCAGCTCCTCCACAGATGCCCACTGACAATGGAGGTAAGAACTAGAAGATGAAACAGAAAAGCCACTCAAAGCCACGCTTTTTTATGTATCCCACTAGTATAGCTAGATCTTTCCAGCACACGTATTGCCATGCTTGGTAAACTGGTCACTATCTTCTTCATCATACAGGTTATTACCAAACCATCTTTGCTGGAAGTAATTATATTTACTAAAGGAGAAACTTGCCAGCAAGTTAAAACCAACTCTCATTCAAAATTTAAATACATAGCCAATATATTTACCGTTCGGCACATAGCTAAGATGAATTTTATTGAACACACTTAAAACATATTTACTACACAAGGTATTTACCATCATATTTTAGCAAAGAACAGGCTGTTTAGAAGGTGATAAAAGTACATGAACTTCTAACGTACTAACATGCTACACACTGTTCTTCGTGAGAACAGTATTGTAATTAAAAGTCAACTGAAGTTTTAACACTGGTAGAAAGAAAACCCCTTGTAAACACAGTTCCATGGTAGTAATTAATCTTTAAGAAAACAAAGTAAGAAAACAGCATCTCTGTCAAAATTACTACTTCCACTTTATAAATCTAGAGTCTGTCAAATTTATATAGCTAAGAAGTCTAAGACACGAATAGTTAATACAAAAATTAAATGCCAATGTGGTAAAACTAAAGAATGTATAATTAAGCTATAAAACATCATGCAATAATCAATAGAGTGCAAAAGGCACAAAGGTGGCAGCATATTTAAAGTTAAGTCAACTACCTGTAGTTAGCTGCAAGAAACTCACTGTAAGCGAATTTCTGTCTCTTGGATAGAAAAATTGCTAAAATTAAAGATATGCTGTTTTCCTAAAAGAAAAATTAGCTTATCCAGCTGTGAAGTATCTTACTTTAAATACTGATTACACTGCAGTTTCAGAGCCCAGAAGTGAAGCAACATGCTGATGCTGCTCTCACCACAACCACGTCCCCCTTAGAGGGGCAACTATCTGCTGGAATATTGGAAGCCATTTTGTTTGTTATCTTAGACATTTTGTTGAACACCAATCTTATTTTCGAAACAACATTAAGGGTTATTCGTAGTAGTTGGCAGGCACGTTACTCTACTGGTTGCAGTTAGATCTTTGTAAGTATGTGCTCATGAATCTGCATGCATAATGAGCCTTAGTTCTAAGTTTTTAATAGCAGAGTAATTTTTACCTAAGGATCTCATGAAATTAAGACGATGCTATCAAACTCGGCACCAGCAATGCAAGGTATTTCCCTCTTTACTTGCCACTGGTTTGCATTAAACATTTGAAATGTTTAAAGTTGGATAGCAACAGTTATATCACTTACAAACTCAGTTCTTAAAAGCAATTTGGAAGTTACATGAACTTGAAGATAGTAACCAAACCTATAAATATACTTACAAGTTTTTGTACTTTACATAGAACTCCTCTATTTCTACCTCCTCTCCATTCTCCATCTACAAGAAAAGAATTATTGAAATGTGAATTAAACCACTGAACAGCCCAATTTAATTAATTATTAAAACTAAACAAAATACAGAATGCGGTCCCTGCATAGAGACACAAGTGAAGGTGTAGGAATGCGTTTGTGCGGGGAGGACATGGGTAAGGAGTTTCCTCCAGCAGCTTACCCAAGTGCATACTGTACTGCTTACTACAACTTCCAAGACATGAATCATTTGAACTCCTCCCTAACCACATGCAGCTTCATTCACAACCTCACCCCAAACCTGGCTTTCTGCCAAACCCACAGTGTTAAGTAGAAGCCAAGTGTACCATTTTCTCAGGCAGCAGCCAATTAGCAACTGCACTCCTGAATGCCATATGTATTATTTTTGGCTGGCTCATGGCAACTTTACATTGTGGGTTTTGTAATGTTTTAAAAAAGAGTTTTAAAGGGGTTTATTCCTCCATATAGTTAATAACTCCAAACAAGAAGCCATATAAAACTAAACCTTATACCTCGGCTAGAATTTTAGTGCAGCAGTGTTCATGGCTTTAGTTTTACTCAGTGGTGCAATTAAATTCACTCAGGCAAGATGTCTCACGTACAGAGCAGCCAAATTAAATTAACACCCAAAAACTACATTTAAAGCAAGGTTAAAATTGTGATATAAACCAACAAAACGAAGGGCATTCAGTGCTAAGGGTTGAGACTGCCCTTAACTCATCCCTAGTGCCGAAGTATTGCATAACATATGGCATGTAATACTTTGTTAAATTACTCCTGAACCCAGCCATAGGACAAACTAAGGACAGTGCACCAGGCACACATTTAGAATTCAGTTTATGTCACAACATTAACGGTTTGTGTTTACTAATGAACTCTGGAACAATTTTAAATAGAAGAGGATTTTTCTGTTTTATATACTTCATCAGGGACAACATCATCTGTAATAAATATAGTATGTAGAGCTAAACAGACAGAACTGTTGATCCATGTATAACCATCATCCTCAATCTTTATATATATACATATTTAAAAAATAAAAGAGGTAGGGGGGATCTATAGAAAAGAGAGAGCATACTCTGAAGCTAGAGGATGAACTGTCAACTTATAAATGAAAAGTTAATAGCTAGTCATTACTTCCATAGCAGTACAACTAAAGAACAGTCACAGCTGCATTAAACTCTGTGCTAGTACAGTAAAGAAAAAGTTAATGCATTCCTAATCTCTGATTTACACAGTATTCCTTCTCTTCCAGACTAGCAAGAGATTTTATCATTTTCACATTTACACCATTCCAGTAGAGCCTGCTTGTGTTCCTTTCTAGAGAGAGAAGCAACACCAGCTTCCATCTAATTCTCCGTGAAGAAATGGAAGAAGGTATTCCTGATGCTACTTCCTGATCTTACATTCTCTGTTAAATAAGACAGACCGTGCTCTAGCCCTAAACAAAGCGAAGAACTTTCTCTCACTTACAATGAACTTGTCAAAGGAACTTGAAGATCAAGATTTATTTTTTATTTAACAAAAAATTTAGAAGGAGGTATTTCTCAGGAAGTTGTTCATATTTAGAGGTCAGTACTAAAAAAAGTATTAGAAGATGGAGATCCCATTATCTGCATCTATCTACTACACTGAGGCAGAATTGGTTTTTAAGAAGTCACCCCTAATGTAAAGACATTAACTTCTTTCATTTTCTGTAACGTATTATGGCCAAGACTCTTTGATTAGTTTTAAATCAGTATCTGTTGAGATACATCAACATTACAGCAACAACATGGTTAAACACCTTTATATAAAGGTTTCATATTAGCCAATTTAACTCCCCTCAACAGCATTTCAGTCAAGTATATTTTCTGTCAATTACTGACTTAATTTACAAGGTACATCTTGATAAAACCTGAAACTCTCCTGAGTAAAACAGGAAAACATTTTTTGTGTTGTCTGATGGTAAACAACTGGTCTATCTTATCTTATTATTCATTCTATGGGCACACATCAAAGATTCACTTAAATAAAAAGGTATTTTTGAAAAAAAGTATTGTTAAAATCTTATTCTGGCATTCATGACTATGGTCAAAAAAATCCTCTCCCATCAAATTACAATCACCAGCACTAAAATAGGGTTTAACAATACATCAGTTTAGGATATATGAGACAGAAGCTTATGTCTTTGATGCCCCAGTCCAACCCCCACTACACATACATGTACATTAACAAGGTAAAAAGCATTTTATGTAAAATTATTGCAATACTGATTATAAAGACATCCCAAATTAGCACATAGCAGACTTGGGCAACACAGGACACTTTGAATTATCATTAACCAGATGCAACCATTAAAGACAATCTGATCCATAGTCTTTGCAGATAACTGAAGAAATAAATTATCCCTCCCAGTAAATACTTAAGAGCACTACCATTGCCACAGGAGTGATACATTAATACCGGCTAATGCAAAAATCACTTGAGCAACCTACTCAGGTAGACACAAGGAGACAAGCAAGTGCTTAAAAAAAACCCCCAAAACCAAAACAAAATGATAAAACCAAATCAGAAATATCAATTGCTAGAAAAACAGTAGACAGTAGTAACAAACGGAGTGCAAAACAAAGTTAAAGAGCAGAAATTCAAAGGGGACTGAACCTGGGAAAGAAAATAATTAGAAAAATGAAAAATTGCCACATACAAGCTACAGATGCCAGGATCATGATGGTTTAGAAGAATGAAACAGGTACCCAACACATTCTGTAAGAGGGAAGGGTATTCAACAGAATCCAAAATTCCATGTTAAGAACAGGGAAAAACATTGCCTTTTAGACCTTAAACATGAAATAAAGTGATTTCCAGTTTTTATTCTATACATTTCAAAAAAAGAAAAGCAAGTACAGTGTTGCATCGTATCTGGTTAACTCCAAAACTAGACTAAGTCTATTTCTGAGAAAACCAGCATAATTTTATGATAAGAATACTGCTCCAAAAGCATATTCGTTATCTAATGTCCTTTACTTGAATGCAACATCTTTGTTACAACCTAATCCACTGAAAGGTTTCCTAGTGAAGCCTTTCCTCATGTTTATTTTATGCACTGGTCCTGATCGCAGCAATTTTACTTTGATTAGTAATCTAACAACCAAGGTTTTGATGACGTTAGTAAGAGTGTAAAAGACCTTTAATAAAAACACAGTTGGATACTTCAGATGTTAATATTTAACATCCTGAGATCTTTTTTTTTTGTTTGTTTTGGATTTTGGAGAGGAGAGTTGGGGAGAAGAGTAGGGAAAGAAGAGACACCCTCAAACCTGCAAATAGAAATCATAAAAAACATTAAAGAAAGCTCAAAACAGTCTGCCTCCAGCAGAGCTTGCAATCAAAGACATGTAGGCAGCAGACCAACCGCTTCCCACAAACTGCAGCAAAATACACACTCCCCATGAGTAATCACACCTTTATTTGCAGGGGAGAGGAAGAAGAGAGCAAGTGGTGAAAAACAGCTCCCAATGTAGAGACATTTATGAAAAAGACCACATTCTCCTGTTGTACCTAGTAAAGCATAAGGACAACTAATTACTGAGTTATACTACATGAAGTTTATCTGAAAAATAAGCCTATGGTTTGAAATACAAAATACAGCTCCAGAGTAAGAAAAAAAGCCCTGGAGGTTTTGTGCTGTGAAATCTGCAGAAACAGGTCAAATTCAATCACAGCCCATCATGACATTGCATGAATTTAGGTTTACAAAGCTGTTAGAGATGTTATGACAGTAGCAATAAAATTAAAGAAATTAAAACACATTCCCCATAACAAAAATGTCACAATATTAAAAAAAACCCAAACAAACAAAACCACTAATAAAGGCAATCCTCCAATCTGAAAATTAATACTTTGAGGAAAACAAATATTTCTAGTTAACTACGGTCAACATGAGTACGTCATCTGTATTAATCAGCCTGTTTTGGGCCAAGTCACAGTACGAGTCAGAGAACTACCTACACAGAATTTATAAAACCCAGTAATGCCTTTTCTGAATGAGTTATTTTCTATTGCCTAATCAGAGTTTAACAGTTTAGCAGTGTAAAGGCCAATCAGGTTGTGAAGCAAATTAGAAGAATCTGTAAGCAAAGTAAGAACATAACTAACAACCAGGGCAGAATTAAATAAGAACCACATATAAGCTGAGTGCATTTCTTTCAAAATCTTAGCATAGTCACAAAGAACATATGAACCACCTGTATATGTAACATTCTTGATCACATGTAAACATGTTTTAGTTGCAAAGCACAACAACTATCTGAAGATGCAAAAATTATGGTTAAGGATTTTTTTTTTTTCTTCACTAGAAAAGGCAAAAACTTTGGATGCAGGAGAGCTCTCTCACTCCTCAAATTCCCATGAAACATCACTCTGAAGAGCACCACAGACTTCACCCAAGCACGTACGCCTGCAAAAATCCTAATTCTTATCTGAAGAAACACAGTGGAAGGAACATTAGAGAAGCAATCTATTTTATGTACATGTATCCAAAAGCATGTCAAATATAAAGACACTTTCAGGGAACCTCATCAATTCAATAAAACAGATTTTCAGTTTGGAATACCCAAGATATTTTAAGAACTTAATAGAGGCTTCAGGAAAAATATGCTTAGCCTATTTACAAGTACAGGGGGGAACAGGGTTTGTTTCGGTTTACCTTTTTCTTGACTGAACGGCTACTCATTATTTTCTCCACAACAGGACCTTCAGCATCAGCAGATTCCTGCACCACAAATAACATACAAGAGTTATGGGAGTGCATCTTTGCTACTTAAAGACCTCCTTAATTAGAAAAACTTAAAATAATTCATTTGCCACAGGATTATAATACACAGGAGGACTTTTTTTCCCCTTAGCATGAGAACTGAGCTGATTCAAACAGATTTAATATCATAATAAAAGGGTTGAATGATACTTGTTTAAGCCCATTTAAGAGCTAACACAACTCTAGCTCTCTCACTACGGCTGACACGCAGAGATACACACGTATAACCACACGGGTAGATCACCTGTCATAAAATAAGACACACTTTCAGCACCATACAACCTAAATATTAGATTTTCAAGAACTGTAGTTGGCTGTATAAGTGTCCACACAATGACTATCAAAATTGTCTGTGACTGTCTATTACACTATTACATTAATTCATCACTACAACTGCAGGCAAACCTACCAAATTCTACTGATAAGACACAATTAACAATGGAGATCACATACAATATTTCACAGGGCTTAACAAATTACTGAATGAAATACCAAAGAACACGTATATATTCTCCAGTAGGTCATCAGTTAGTTAAGTATTTCTTTGAAAAAGCACTACAAAACAATGAGAATGTTACAACAGTCATTCCTACATTATTACCCCTCATCTTATTCAAACTATTTTATCCATCATTTACATTGCACAGAGAATAAAGTGTACCCTGCTGGGTACTACAAGGCAGTAATTTCATAAAGGGGTTCTTATGGTGCTTAGCAGCAGGGGACAAGCTTGAGTGGTTTATTAAAGTCACAGAAGCCAGACCACTGAATTCACAGAAGTAAATTCAAGGCTCCTAGCAGTCCAATTTAGGTTTCCTTCAGGTAGAGACCATTAATTTCAAAGAACTGTGTGAAACTGCATATCATCAGCGTATGAAGTCATGAATGAATATATTCTTTATGAATGTAAAAAGCTAACGTGTTCTGGGACACTGTGCCCACCATGGATGAACATCATTCAGGAAAAGGGCACATATTTGAACTCTGAATGCTGCAGATACAGCCACCTTTCCAGTCCATTCGTATCTGACCTGCTGCTCCGACTGAGAAGTATTGGAAGGAGAGTCTCTTCCTGCAGCATCAGCATCATCAGCCTCCTCATCTGAAATCTTGAACTCCAGGTCTTCAGTGTAACGCTTCCTCTTCACCTGCCTGCTGGACCGTCGCTTCTAAACAGAAAGAATCAGTATTTTTCATGAGAAACAAAACCAATAAGCAACAGTATAACTAAGAAAACTTTTTTGTGTGTTTCTCAAGGGCACTAATGTGTAGCGAATGTTATTACTTTTACAGCACCCTAGTAGGAATAGTGGAATCAAGATGCTACTATTTCTAAATTCCTGCCTGTTGGCTGCCTTTAAATTTTGTAAAAAAATCCAAACACACCCCCCCCAAAAGCCCTGTGTCCCCCCACAGCCAACCAAACAAAAACACAAACAAAAAAAATCCACTCCATGCTTGCTCTCAGTTGGAAAGTGGTAATTCTTTTTTCCCTTTGCTTAGCACCACTAAACTGACAGTAAAAAACTATAAAGTGTATCATGACTCGGAAAGCAATTAAAAACCAAGAAGGTGCACCTCTTCATTTACATCTACAACAAACTCTGACAGATGGCCAATGCAAGAACCAAACGCCACCCTTCCACAGCATGGCCCACAGTGTTGCTAAGCAGTGGCAACACACTTTCTTGCTCTCCCCATCCACCTAGTTGTACCCAGATTACCTTGTAGGGGAAATACAATGAAACATAATTTCCTCACTCCACTGACCCAGCACCCTTCAGAAAGACATCTTAGAGCACAGCATGGGAACAGGCCCCAAATAAACAGAGGAGAATGAAAAGCTTGAACCACCCCATATCGAAACCATAGATTTTGTCTCCTCATTCCCTCATCTCCAGGATGAGTGAAAGCTTCAGAGAAACAGCAGAAAATAAACTATAAAATACACAAGCATGCATTTGACAGAATTTGCAACTTGACACTCAGTGCCAGACACCATTTTCTGCAAGAGTAAAATTCAAATTCCCAGGTAGTCTGCATCAGGTTATACATTTTGAAAAGCTGAAAGCACACGTTGTTGAAGAAAAACTGTCAACTGAGCAAAAAATATTTCAGTGGACTGATGTATATAAGTTAAAAAAAAAAGAGATGTTGAATATCAACTGTTAAAACCCCATCTCTATGAACTGATAAACTACTTATTTTTACATCTTTCTCATCTTAAGACACTTCTTCATTGGTACATGCAAATACTTACGTAGCTTGTTCAACACATCTATGCACCCAGGTTTCTCAATGTACATACGCAAAGCCAAATATTTACTTTTAGATAGTTAATCACCATTTTTGGAGCACAAATATCTGATGCACTTCACAAAGTCAGAAATTCTTTCTTTAACTGAAAATGAAATCTTTGAGCAAAGGGTAAGTTTACATCACCCTTTTAAACAATAGTGATATGGCTTCTACCTTTTACATAGTAACTTATGGCGGTTCCCACAAACTGTAACAATATTTTTATACTTGAAAATAAATACCACCTGGCAAATTTGCACACTCATTTTCATAATCACTGATGGGAGAATACAGATTTCTTTTGGCTCAATAGCTATGTCTTACCATTACTCCTGATGCCAAAAGTCTCTTGTCCCATTTCCCCAACAGAAAGAATGCCTATAACATAATGGTAATCCTCTATTTGATTTTTATTGACTTGGTTAGCTTCCTGTTTCCTCTAACATCCACATGAGACTTTGAAATTGTTGTGCACTGTTGTCAGAAACTCTGCATGCATTTACCTGCATGAGATTATCTTTCATTCATTAACTGATCTATAGGTAGAAGGGTGAGTAATAGGCTCGATTATGGTATATTGAAAAAATGTATGCTAACACATAAAAGTGAGTATTTTTCTCACACAAATAACAATGCCTCACTTCATGCATTACTACATAATATCATTACAAAAGACTCAGTATTTAACACCAAGAATGCAACTGTGTTTTAGACAACTGCATAGTATTAACCTCAGTTGGGAAACGCATAACAAGTTTATTAATTCTAGCTGTTCTAGCATACACGGCTGTAACCGTTCCCCAAGGTTATGCAAAGAAATACGGATGCAATATAATATGCACAGTGCCAGAAAGTATGAAGAAAACAAGTTACGTGAAACACTTAATTTACATTTAAACAAAAAGCAATGCAAATATCCTAACGTGCACTTATACAAAAAACCCCAACTTCAAATGTAAAGTTTATCACTCAATTGAATTACATAGAGGAAGTTTTGCCCCACTAAACTGAAAACAAGCGAAAATATGCATATATATTGAACTGTAGACAGTATATAATCATTTGCAAATTGACCCAAAAAAACATCAGCTCCAAAAGTTTCTTCTACATCTTTTGTCAGTACCATTTATCAGGTTGAGAGTGTGCTGTGACACAGGACAGAAAACTTCTTTTTCAGACATTTCAGCATTTGTATGGAGTATCTCAGCTTTTCTAATTCAGAATATCTGGCTTGCAGGAATCAGAAATAACTGCTGCTTCTGTTTTTAACTAGAATATACTAGATCAGTCACATTTCCTTATACTCTACATCCTTCTGGAAAACACTAAGAGGTAAGAAGGCATAATCTACGTTTATGTTAAGACACCGCTGTTTGCCGATCTTTTGACCATTCTCAACTGCTCATCAGTCTCAACATCTCTGCTAACTAGAATTAACAACATCCTCAACCTGACAGGCAATGGATTTCAGTAATAGCAGCATGACTATTTAGGAGTCTTATACTTTCTCCATCACAATTTGCCTCTACTCCTTCGTAAGGGAATTCTTATTTTTAATGCTCGCTCTGACCACTGTCAGCAGAAGCTAGTTGGGGGTCAACCACTTCGTAACATGGCTAACGGCAGACCACACAAAAATTGTCATATGTGCTATTTCTATACCCAGACTTATTTTTAGGAAAATAAAGTTTGGACAAAAGTGGTAAGTGAGCACAGATAATTGCAAGAGAAATTATCAGTGTTGCCTGATGACTGGCAGTCCTGCAAAAATGCCCTTCATCCGTGTAGTTATAAGTCCCTGACATGGACATGCATGTTTCTGACATCCCGCTTTGTCATGTCTTATTCTTGATTTCAGGAGGTTTGCAAAGCCAACGCAAGACGGAACACGAGGCTTATAAGCAGGACCTCATAACGGTACATTGAGTCTGCAAAGCAGAAAATTCAGCACCATAATTGCAACAGTGGTAGAAGGTAACATGTGAAAACTCAGCAGTGCTATGCACATATCTGCAGGTAACAAGACCGTAAAGCAAAATCATGATGAGAAATAGTTGTGACGGTGATTTCCAGTTCTCACCTTCTTGATATGTCATTCTAACCAGCCCAGAAAATACTCCAATACCTGTATCTCTATAACTAAGACTATGAGAATTACTGTTTAACACAACTAGATTGTCAAAGGCCACATGTAACTTGAAAGACAGCATTACCTGAACCCCTGGGTCATCTTCATCTTCAGGATGAGGTGATGGTGGAGGAGTTTTTTCCAAATCTGAGTTTTCAGACCCTTCCTTTCCTTTGTTAAGCTTTTTCTTCGCAGCACTAGTTTCTGAATCTTGTTTCTTGTTACTGAAATGGGAGATATTTTTAATCATTATTTGTACAAAAATCTATGCAAAAAGTGCCTCTCAAAAATAGTTAAATCTGTGAGATATTTATTTTCAGTGACTTCATTATTTTCAAATGCCTTCCTTATTTAAATACCTAAGCATAACTAATATCAGTGATGCATGGGTCATCACTAGACATTTTCCATTTCTTAACAACAGACACCTAGCTTCTTTCCTTTAATACCTTAGCCAGCGATATGGAATATGTATTCAACAAGAAACTAGAAATGAGACTGGAAAAGAAGAGCTGCTCCTTCATTTCCTGAGAGCAGTGTTTGGGCAACCTGACACATGTGAAGCAGAACAGGATTACACACGCACTTTTCTTGACATTAACTGTGCGGACCAGGTGAGCATAGCCAGAGGAAGCATTACCAAAACAAAGGACTGAATGAGAAAACCATCCCTGCTCTTTCCAGGCAGGAAAGGAGCTTTTGTGTCAGCTCTGAGGACACTCATACAGACTCCACACATGCAACCACAGCCTGTATGAAGGAAAAAACCACCCAGCTGGTACTTCAACATCTACTCTATACTACAAAGCTATATCGACTGATGGGAGACATAGGTTTTGGGGAATTTTTTTTCTTTCCTTCCTCCCCCATGAAAACGTCCACCACCTGAGGAGCTGGAACCACAACTCTCTAACTCTACTCAGAGACCTAGAAATAGGTGAGGGCATGCGTAGCAAAATTCAGCTTTAAATACATGAGCACCAAATCATGCACCGGGATGAACTCTTGACATCATGGGGGGTGAATTTTTCAAATAGCAACAAAGAACTGATGGTAAAAGCTAATTTTAAGCACACTCACCCTCTGAATCTCAGGTGGGTTTTTTCTAGTCTTTTTTCCCCATTTGTGGTCAACCCCCAGGTCCGTTATTAATTTGACAGGTCAGTTTTGGAAGTTCCCGAGACATTTAAGAGCAAAGTTATGGTGTACGACGAAAAAGCAAGTCCAGGTTGCCAAACTCCATATGGAACACCTTCATATGGCTCCTGCACCCTCAATGTTTTAATTCCATGCTGAGGACACTGCCTGGGGTTTAGTAGCAACTTTCCAGTACCTGAAAGGGGTCTACAAGAAACCCAGGGAAGCTTCACAAAGGCTTGTAGCAATATGATGAGAAGCAATGGCTGTAAACTGGAGAAGGAAAGATTTAGACTAGACATACGCAGAAATTTCTTCATCATGAGGGTTGTGAGGCTCTTGCACAGGTTGCCCAGGGAAGCTGTGGCCACCCCACCCCTAGGGGTGTTCAAGGCCAGGCTGGATGGGGCCTTGGGCAGCCTGGTCTGGTGGGAGGTGTCCCTGCTCAAGGCAGAGGGGTTGGAAACAGATGATCTTTAAGGTCCTTTTCAACCTAAACTACTCTACGATTCTAGTTTTTATTTCATAATCCCCAGCCTCATAACTTCTCCAACAAAGAGCAGCTTTAAACTTGTTCATTCTGATCGGCGCTGAAGGTCTATTTCAGAAATTTAAATTATAATTCCCTGAACGTATCTACGCATATTGCACATGACACCTGAACTAGCATTTGCTCGAAAGCAAAAAAGAAAATTTAACATAATTCAGTCACGAAAAGGCTAAGAGTTCGAAAGAGTTTTGTGTTAATGTAAGGTTACGGGCAGCGACGCATGGGAAAACACCTCAAAACCGTGATAATTTGAGAGAAAGTTAAGTTTATTGGGGGGAGGGGGCGTGAGAGAAGTCTGCCGGGGCAGCCCCGAGCCGAGCCGGGAGCGCGCGCCGCCCGCCCTCCTCCCTTACCCGGGGGCGCGCGCGGGCGGCTCGCGGCTCCCCTCGCGGCCGGCTTGTTTCCGCTCTAGCTGCCACCAATGGCACAAAAGCGCGCGCCGCCCCCCCTCCTCCCTCTCTGCTCCCCCCCCCTCCCCTCCCCTCCCTCAAGCCCCGAAGCCGGGGGGCCCCCTTCGCTCTTTCATCCGCGCGCCTCAGAGCGCTCGCGTCGCCCGGGCAACCCGCGGCCACGTGACCAGCACCTGCTCCGCTGGCCGGCGGCCACCGACTGCAGCCATCTGCTTCCCTCAATCAGCGCCCGGCGCTCCCGGCACCTGCGCGGCCGCCCCCCCACAACCCCCTTTATATCAAGCCGAACCGCTTCCCCCCCCCAATAAAACGTGACCCCCGTAAAACTCAATCAAATCACAACTATATTTTGTTTAAAGGGCGAGCGCCAGGTGAGGCGAGGGGACGCCTCCCGCCCCCAAGCGCATCCCAGCACGACGCTCTTGCGGGAGCCCTTCTCCTGCTCCGCCAGTGGATAACGGGCTTAAAGTCGAGAAAAGAACCTGGAGTGGGGCTGAGAAGCTATGCCTGGGCTGGCAGGTCTGCCCCCTGCCCCAGGGCGGCCAGACAGGGCGATCGGCTAAGGGCAATGGGTATAAACTGGAGAAAGGAAGATATACATTAGACGTAAGGAAGAATTTCTTCACCGTGAAGCACTGGGAGATTGCCCAGGGAAGCTGTGGCTGCCCCATCCCTGGAGGGGTTGAAGGCCAGGTTGGATGGGCCTTGGGCAGCCCTGTCTAGTCGGAAGTGTCCCTGCTCATCAAAGGAGGGTTGGAGCTGGATGATCTTTAAGGTCCCTTTCCAACCCAACCAATTCTATGATAACAGGGGGCCAGTCCCTGCACTCACCACTGGCCACAAAGGTCCCCCCTGACACAGTTGTTTACCCCAGCCTCGGCTAGACCCTTGCCCACTCACAGCAACGGGGACTCTGCACTAGGAGTGTTTTGTGACCTACATATCTAACAGAGATGCAGACGAAGCAATTTGGACACAGCTTCGCATCTCCCCTCTTGCAGATACACCAAAGAGCCACCAAGTTGTGGACAACAAAGCCCCCTGCAGCTCCAACAGGAATTTTTAAGTTCTAAATTCAGCAGAACTGTTTTTTTAAAAATGCACTGCTACAGCGTCTTTCGAGGAAAGAAAGGAAGGTTAAGTACAAATCAAGCGTAGAAAAACAGCACCGCCCCCCTGAGCGAGGCAAGGCACTGCTTCTCAGTGCATCACCCACCCACTCAGAAGCTTCACCTGGCCAGTGGGACCATGGGCTTCCTCAAATTGCCAGCAACTGCTGTTCCCACAGAGCCAGTGTGATCTGTTCCTGATGGTTAAATGCACCCACTTTTAACTCAACCTTTCCACGTGCCAGCAGATCATACACATGCCTTTCAGGAATGGAGGTACCCAGGACCAGAACTGCCTTTCAACATGCAAGTACAGGCAAACAAAACCTGTTCCTAGACACTTTGGCATTACCATTAGCCATCAGGGTTTCTGCGTCAATGATTAACTCTGGATGCACATCTGATCGTACTTTCGAAATCTGGCAACACAGAAGGCTTACTGTAATACACACATTTAGACAGCTACCTCTCATATTTGTTTTCACACCTGCATGAATACAAAATTTAGCCAAGTCCCACTGAAGCCAAGATAGCATCCAGTCCCAAAACAAGAACTAGAAATACGGGAAAAACTGAGACAGTATTTGTCACACACACAAAACACTACAATATTTTTAAACTGTCAGTTCAATCTAGACCTTCCATTCAAGTGATACAAACACAGACATTTCAGATTAGACGTCTTACAAGCTTCTTGTCCAATACCACTTTCTGGTTTCATCCTCTTATGCTTGTGGACTCCACAGTATACTGACCAAAGGAGATCAGGAAGAAGACAACCCGCAGAAGGTCAGAGAAGCCAAGGAAGGAAGGAAAACAGGGGCTCAAGAAGAAAAAAGTAATAAGGGTAACCGAGAAGAAAGTTTGAATTACAATTTGAGAACAAGTATTCCAACTTTGACAAGGTGTTTTGTGTCAGTCAGCCAAGCAGACACCTACAGAGCCAGGTCAAACTCCAGGAACTTACCAGGGCTGAAACATCTGACTCAAAACCACCTAAAAAGCACAGGGTACTTCACAGAATTAAGAGGGGAAGTAATTAGCCTGTATGTTTCTGTTGTACAGCTACTTCATCAGACTGGGTAACTGACAGATCTATTTATCAGTGTAATTTATGATAACTATCAGGACTTGGATGATGCTTTTTTCCTGTAATTTAAACATTTAAAAGAAGTCAGAGACTGTTGATCCCTATTTTGCTTTTTGGGAAGACTGCCTGTTACAAATTCATGACTGGAACTTGTCTGAAAAAAAATGTTACACACCCACTGGGTAGCATCAAAACCATAAAAATACAATCCTACACTCTCAAAATGTTAGCACTGTCAGACTTGCCGTAATGCCTTACTCAAGGAATGCAATTATTTTCTAAAGCTCCCACCGCAATCTTTTTTTTTAAAAAAATCAGGTTTTGTATGTCACAAAAGCAGAAAGAACAATAGGACAACAATGTTTTTTTCCAGCCTGAAAACTCAGACCAATTACTAAAAAGTACACTGTGGTAACAGCAAAGACCACAAAGGCTGCCTGCAGCAAAGACAAAGGTAAATATCTGGCAGCTGGGCTGGTTAAAGAGGAGATGAGGACAGGTGTGAACAGGAACAGCCTCTGCGGACACGCACATGGAAACCTCGCACAATTTCCTGTTCTCTCCCACAGGCACCCTGCTTCCTGCCTTGCTCAGGATGATCAGCTTGGGAGTGAAAACCACCATCACCGCCTCAGGACTTCTCTTCCCGTCCTCCAGCTCCCCCGGGTGCTGTGACCTGCTGCCCACACCGCTCCCCAGCGCAGCAGCCTCTTCCCACTTCTGTGGCCAAGAGCCATCCCCTTTCCGATACAAACAGCGAATCTGTGAGCCAAAAAAGTCTGTGTCCACTTCCCTCTAAAACAGGTAATGACATTCATGGTTAGCACTCCCCTTGCGAGCAGCAACCCGATTGCCCTGCATCCCAGGCTGCTGCTGCTGCTGTATGTGTGGACTAAGTTTCCCAAGCCACAGGGAGGGGAGGAAGCAGATAAGAGCCACTCTGCAAAGCACAGCACACCGCTTTGACAAGATGGGAGGAGGGTCAAGCTCCAACAAAGAGCTGCCATTTGGCCCTTGCAAAGAGTTACTGCTTCTCCCACCGTTATCAATGTCCACTCTCTAGGGTTTCATAGGAAGCAGCAGGACAGATATCAGCTGTGCTGCAGCATGATCTTCTCAAACAGGTGGTCCTCATCTCCTCCAGGGACAGGCACACGAGAAACAGACATCTGAGCCATGACTTTGCATTCAGTAGGACTACTTGCCTCTCCCTGTTCATCTACTTCTGAAAAAATGCTACCTGCTTTGCTTGTGCCTGAAGCTGGCTCCATAACATTAAGAACTCATATAATACTTAGCACCTGCACAATTTAATGAAAACCCTTCATTTGTGATCCTAGGTGTACCCACATTTTGCTTTCAAAACCGACTGGTTGTTTGGCAAATGTTTTTTTCCAGTTGCCACTGAAATTGTCTTCCTGTATTAAGACTGGGCTAACACCCATTACAAATGTAACAGCACAATATTAATGTGTGATCTTCCTTTGAAAATTGCAAAGTATGCAGTGTAACATACTAGTGGCTCAGTTGGGTGTTTTCTTTCTTTTTAAGATGCCATGGGACATGCAATTCAAACGGGCATGAAATTAATCAGCTTTTTTCCATTCTCCAGTCTGACTGTTGTCCCTCACATAAAGGTGCATTTCAGTGAGGGAGGCTGCTCATTTTATCACAAGTTCTTCCAAAGACAGAGAAGATGCAAAGGATAAAGTTTTAAGGGGTTTTGCTGTTGTTCGTTTAATAAATGGATTATAACGGTAGTCAAATTTGTAACTGAAATAACAGAGTTAAATTGAGTTACATTGAATTAAAAAATGGTTATGAATACTTAAATACCAGATCCTTTACCTATGTCTATTCTCTAATACAGACCGTGTCAAAATTAACTATCAAAGACTTGTTATGCTCTATCTGTTGCTCTTCAATAAATACATCTCCTATGTCTGACTTTATTTATATGAATTTTACATGAATGCAAAACTCTTCTATTAAAACTGATCTGCTTAGACAGGAATAAAAACCATTAGGTCTGCACAGCATTTAGGAATCTAAAAATCACACTACTCCTTTCAATGCAAAGCTTACTACTGAGTGATATAAGCAGAAGCAGTAAATGCATGCCAGCCATTAACTTTGTAAAAATATTTTACTTCTATATAATCATCTGTGATACATTTAAATTTGCATTAATTGCACTTACCTCAGCTACAGTAACACTTCTTTTCTAGAGTTAGTGCTTCTGAAATACTGTGGTTCGGATGATTAAGCGTTGGAATTGTTGATTTATTTAAAAACTTGATTCAGTGATCTCTCACTGGACAGGTTCCTCAGTCTGTGATATTGTCAAAGCAAGTCAATTTCTTTCACTGATTTAAAATTATTTTGCTGCACGATATCCCAACACAGTCTCAGAGTTATTCAAAGCTTTTTGATACTGAAGTTGACAAGTACCACAAAATGACAGCAACCTTGTTTTCAAGACAGCATTTGGTAATAGAGACAGAAGAGACATTATGGGAAAAGTAGCACTTGCTCCACACCCCCGAATAAGCACAAGGAACAGCAAATGCCCTTAATGCTGTCTGAAACATGCTTCTCTCACAGATGAAACCACAGGAATTAGTACTCACTAGAATACTGCAGATCATCTAGCCACCCAGGGACAAGAGTCATTGCACAGGAAAGAAGAAACATTCTTCTAGAAACATGACTAAGAAAACAGGGATTTGTTCCTTCAAAGGAAACACTGCTCCTTAATCTGCATGGTGTGTCCCAAGATTTAGAGAAGACATGCAAAGAGATATTAGGACTGAGTAGACGGGAAAGAACAGCTCTGAGGTCTGATGTCCAGCACAGCCACAGGAACCCATGTATGTTTTTGAGGCAGACTCCTTCTAATCAGTGTTTATTAAACAAAGCTTCATTGTAGTCAAGACCTTGTGAAACCACACTAATTGAGGGGTCTGGTAGTAAAAGCTTTTTTATTTCTTGGCGTAAAAACTGCTCGTGGATGCTCAATACCATGCAATATGGCCCAGTCAGCCTTTAAACCTATGAGTACTGGGAAATGGAACAAAAAGGTTATTTTAGCTGATACAATATTTTGGTTTCAAAAAAACATCCTGTGAGATACAGAACTTAAGAGCTTTTCTAAGCTGTGGATTGCTAGTATGTAAACCTCATCCTTAGGGCAGTCTAGAACACAGCCAAAACAACTTCCGTAACAGCACAGACTGTAATTTACTGAAGTTAATATGACCTGTGCAGGACAACATCTGATTTTACAAGCTAGTGTTCAGAAATTCTTCAGAAAACATCCTCTCTGCTAACACTGAAACTTCTTTTTCTTGCCAAAAGGAACAGTAGCATCTACTCTCCATGCATTGTTTAACCATCTAGCTGTATAAAACCTACCCAAAGGTTAGTCTTGTAGTATATAAACAAAGCTGATTCATTAACTGCAATTTTTAAACCCTAATACAAATGGATTTTGCAAACTGATTTGTATTAACCAAGTCTGGCTCTGCTTCCATCTGGAAGTTGTATTTTACAACACTAGCCACATCTTGAAAAACAGATTCAGATGTTTGGAACAAATTCAGAACAGTTGTAAGAAATTCTAGGTACAAATGAAAAAAAATACTGAGCTTTAATGTCTTTTTCCTCTCAGTTTTCTCTCAAGAAGGCATTTATAATCATAGTGTTTAGGGACTTGAGGGGTTAGAAAAGAATCTGTGTTATTATCTGTGACGTATTTACTCATGTGTAATGGCAGTTTGTTCCTTCTCATACTTCTCTGCAGCATTTTAAGCCTATCCTGATAAAGGAACACAGAGCTGAGTGAGAACAGTTAAGAAACAGGGTTGAATCAGCTGGTCTATCCACAAAGAATTTCTGCTAAGAAAACTGTCTTTACATGAAACAGCAAACTTAATATAATCCCTACAGTGAGGATACATCAACATCCATATAAAAATGCCTTTTTAACAGCAGAGCTTATAGCCCATGCATTGGGCTGCTGTCAGTACAGAAGAGTACTTGCCAGGTTTGTGCAACTTGTAACAATGCTAAGTACCTACCTAAGTTCTTTACTTAGAGAAACACGTCATCAAACCTTTTTACTCTTCTGCGCCTTTATCTTTGGATTTGGTCAAACCTACATTCATGTTGAGGCAATTTAATTTCTTAACACACGAACCACTCACAAGGACAGTCCAGCATTAGAAGGGGAAGAGTGAGTTTTGAAATCTGACACATACAGACACGTTTTATGCCTTGAAAAGAAAATTCAACTTTCTGCATTTCTGGCTTGTTTAAAATAACTATGAAGCCATATACAGGAAAGACAAACAAGAGAAATGGGCCCAAGCTTCTCAAAAAGATGATGCTGTAGATGGTAGAAGGCAAACGACAAAACAAGATTTCCTCTCCACCCACGCCATTTAGCACAGAAGCTCTAGAAATCCCACAAACATACTTTTTTTCTCTGATTGCATAAGAAAAGTTTCCTGACTTACCTAGCCTTTTTGCTGGTCTTGGGTTTTGGCGTGGTATTTTTTGCTTTCTTTTCCTTTGGCTCTTTAGGGGTCTTAGGGACTTTGGGGGTCTTGGGTTCCTTCTTTTCCTTGGGCTCTTTAGGATCCTTCGGTTCTTTTTTTGCCTTGGGTCTTTTCTTCTTCTTCTTCTCTTCTTGGGAGCAATCCACTGAGTTTCTGCTTAGATTCTGGCTGTCAAGTCCTCCAGGAAAGTCTTCCTTACCAAAACCTTTACTGGGACCTTCTGCAGCAATATGGTTGTTTTTCTTTTTCTTTTTCTTTTGCTGTGGCTGCGGCTCAATCGATGGCAGATAATCATCACTTTTCACTAGCTGGGTATTCGGTCCACTAACCTGAGTCATATCCGGCACTGGTTTCTCTAAAAAGGGTTCTGACGGAGAATGCTGAGAGAGACAAATAGAAAGAAAATTGTGAATTGGCAACTTTGATTTCTAAAACCTTACTCTTTTCGAACAAGAGGTTACAGAGGGGGAAAATACTAAGCAGAAGATTATCCTAGTAACATTTCTGAAGCATTGTACTGTTTAACAGTAGAAAAAGCTTTCTGCAGTTAAGACAGTTAAGCTAAACAACCAGAAGTTCTTGACATAGCAAGGGTAAAAATTATTCTGAAGCTTGTATATAAAGTGGAAGTACATAAAATACAGTCTTCAACTTTTACATGCAAAAGAAAAGCAATTGTTATTTCAGATATCTCAAAACAGTTGTTAGTATAATAAATGACTCACTACAAATTATTCAGTCGCACTGGAATTTTGTCCTCCAGGGAAAAAAATGTTAAAAGTTTGCTTCTAGACATGCAATGGAAAATAAAGTATATTCACGGTTGTATTTATAAAAAACTAATCAAGGCAATTCACATTGGTTCAGTTGTGACAGCAGGTGTTTTGATCAGCATGGGAAGGAGTAAGCCACTTGAAAATGTAATATAATGCTACATTTTAAGTCAAAGATCCACAGCTCCCTGCCTGTAACTGAAATAGATTTGTTCTTGCTGCTGACTGGACAGAGAATTACCTTAAGCATTGTGAACCTGCAAAAATATCCTATTTCAAAGTCTGTATAAAGTATCAGTTTTACACCAGATTCATAAAGTACATGAAAACCTATGTACAATTACACAAATGTCAAGTGCCTGGACTAAACATATTAGATATATTTGCAGCTTTTTTCCTCTTAATGGTTCTGTTCTACACAAAGATCCATCAGTCTGCAATGAAGAAAAGCTCTAAGCTTTGCCATTAACAGTGCACCATATCAAAGATCTAATCTGCTTCTCCTCACTGCCTGCATGTGGTTAGAAATGCGGGACGGCAGCACTTTTCAAGAAGACAAGTAATAGCACAACACTGTACTGATGCCTTTCTTGCAACTGCATATAGCATCAGACCATTTTCCCATCCTCTTTCTGTTTCTCTCCCTTTTCTCTTCCCTGAAAATTAAGTTGGGACAATTGTAAGTGGAAGAGCTCCCCACTGGCCATGCTCACAAAGTCTAGCTATTTCAGGTGTTTGAGCCATTGAACTGTAGAGAAGAAAGGTTTATAGCAAAGTAGAATTTTACTTCTAGGAATAGCAGTTACCTGTGTTAACTGTTTGCAATGTTATTTGTGTCTCCTTTTCTCCATTTTTAATTTAAAATGCACCTACTTATGCAAGCATGCAAACAAATTACTATAAAACCAGCCCCTGAGCATAATGAGAACTGATGGGCATAGGCAGGTGTATATTTTAGCCACCTTATCTTAAAAAAACCCCAAACCAACCCGAAACAATGTACTAAAGATTAAGGAAATAAAATTCTTAATATCATTAAATGAGAAAGTGAATATAGGTACATTTTCCCAAATAAATTAATGTAGTTTTCTGAACGTAAACAAACTGAACCAGTGAAGTCCTTAACTATTTGCAGCATTTCTTCACAGTAGGAAAAAAATACTGTGCCCTGAATACTCTCATACTCAGAAGGTTCCCAAACATCAGAAAGAGCAAGGCTGTCAAGAAATAAAGACAATTCTTTATTATTCTTTGAACAGTACATGCTAGACACTACAAGCTCTTCTACTTCATGGAAGAGACTCCAGGAACAGAGTAAAGGCCTGAGCTACAGTCTGAAGATTTGGGCCCACCTGGCTCAACCAAGAGCTTCCCAGGGTGACTTATGCAGGTTTCTGTCCTCCACCTGTTTTTTAAGACACTTCTTAGTGCAACAGGGCCTTGACTGCAGTGGAAACTGAGCTCTAATGCAAACCTGATGAACATCAATCAGCCCCACCTCAAGGCAATCTCTAAGGTTAGGCATCCTGAAGTATCAAACAACACCTCTTCTAGAAATATGTAATCACCGTAACACTCAGACATTTTCATGCTGCTAAGTTCACAGAGACTGGATATCTGTAGAGAAAAAGTCGATCCCAGGAAGCCAGTGGTGCAAATGATTTCTGCACTTCAATTAAACATTACATAAAATTAGGATAATCTAAAATCTTATAATTGGTTTTGAATTTAGTTGACTGAACTGAACTGAATGTCTCCTCAGATTTATTCTGTGATGCTAAAACAAAACCATCCTCTCTGTACCTCAAGCCATTATGTACTTGTACTGTCTAACACTCATTTTTAGTTAGGAAAAGACAGGAATATTACATAAATCACCCATAGTATTAGTTATCCATACGTTTCCAGAGTAGTATTTTAAACCTATGTTTTCCCAAGGTAGTCAGTGTATTTCTACATTTACACCATTTCCTATCTTACACATCCCACATTTCTTCAGAGACCTTGAGTGCAAGTTTTATCAATTTCTTCACCAAGCTGTCTACCACAAAACTCAGTCCTCTTTAAGTACTGTTCACTTGCTGTGTCTATGTTTTTCTTCCATTATTTGTAAAGTTTGTATTGAGCAAGTGTTTGACATCATAGTATTTGTTTGCCATATTAAGAGAGACTGTTAAAACTACCTAGAAGCTTACACATAAGGTACAACTTTATAGAACAAATCATGATTTGTAGTTTCCTTTTTTTGACTCTTAAGCACATCAAACAGCCAAGCCAACAAATATTTTAAAACACAAGAAACGCAGTAATGCCATGTAAATTTAACTCTACAAAATTTTCATTCATTAGTGGTATGACTGAAATCGGTATGAAGCTTTACACATACTTGAATATTCTCATTACCTTTTAAATCTAATTGAAAAACTTATTCTTTGTGGGTTACTTTGTTTGCTTGTTTCTTTTAGGAGTCTGAACAACTTTTAGCACAGCCATAAACAAATCTGAATAAAAGGCAGACAGCTTTCCAAGTGCCCACAACAGCAACATCAGCCCTTCATGATTTGACATTTGTAACTTTAATATAAGGTCTGGCCAGAAGGTAAAGCACCAAGAATGGCAGTGACTGTATTCAGTAACTCACTCTGGAAGATGCCATCCTGTGAAAATTCAGCTTCTTATTACATCAGAGAGGTTATCCACAAAGACTAATTCTCAGGCTCTAACACAACTTAGACTATACCTTACACTAGGCTTAGACATTACACACAAAACAAATATTAAATAAAAAAATACTGCCTTTTATTTACAGTACCAAGTTATGTATGTTACCAAGCATACAAATTAAAATACTATATTTTCATTTCATATCATTCACAATCCCCAAAACACTGAGCTACCAAAAGCCAACTCTGCCCTAGTTAGGCTTTGGTTAATATTTCCTATTACTTGAAAATACATAACTTTTGCCACATGCCACTCCTTTTGCAGCTGGGCAGGTTTTGGACTTTGCTTACATGTGATTCGTAGTAATTCTTCAAAGAAATGGATGTGATTATTTTTCTAGAAAATCTGTGCCTACACTTCTGCAATACACTAAAGCAGTTTATCCCTAATCGACAACCCCACATTGCTCCCTAGTGTGAAGTCGTGTAGGAGCAGCACGAACCTACTAAGTAGATCGGAAGCAGCTTAAAAGGTGCATTTTCTTGCCCCAAACCCCTTGCTTGCTCTTTCTTAAGAGGGGAGAAAAAGAAGAACAGTCTTTCACTATTAGATATTAGATTAAGCCTGCCACAAGGAATTATTTCAAATAGTCCTATTTATTTACATCTACAAAGGATAACTCTAGTTACAGGGTCACAATTTCTAACGAAAGAACCCTATTTTCCATTTACAAATTTTTTTAAAATGTATATTACAAGTTTTTGCAAAGAGATTGAAAAATTTATCAACATACTTCACAGAAATCACTTCTCCTGCTGCTTTCTGTAATAACAAAGCTATAATTTAGCATGTTGGTATAGAATTTAATCATCTACAGGAAAGAAACTAGTTAAGATTAAACACAAATATGTATTTATCCCATTTGATATTACAGCAGAATTATTTTTGGTATTATTTCAAATAAGGTAAAAAAGGTGCTCAAAAACATTGGTGTGTTTACTAGACCCACATCTCTTTAAATCTTTTAGAGAAAAGCTGTTTTTGTAAACATTTAACAAAGAACAGATGGCCTGTTTTAATCATGCGAAAAAACCTGGAGCTCACATTAATACTCCTGCCACCAACTACTGGGGCTGGTCACCTCCCCAACCAGCAGCATGGTACTGTCTTCAGTAATGCCATTTAATTGTACAATGGACGCTTCCTCATCAATTCCCACTGCCTGACAGTTGATCAATGTTATTAACATGCAACATCACAATGCAGGACGCTCCTAACGATTGCAGCTTACTACAGCAAAACAGAGATTCCTCAGGAACTCTGAGGAGTTAAAATAATTTACAGCTCAACAGGTTATCCAGGACAATAATATACTCTTGTCAACCACATCCAAGAACGTTGTAAATGAAAATATTATTGGAGAAAATGATTCTAGAGTGCAGAAATCTCACTTTTCTGGAACTGAAACTTATTTTTGAACGCCAAGATTTCAAAAATGAAGCTGCCTGCATTTCACAGCTGCTTACATGTTTAGAGCTAAGCTCCTTCTCTGCCGCCCAAAGCACAGCACAGATAAATGTCTTGAACCAGGCCTGTTATGTGAAGTAGCAAGATGGACAGGACGTAGGATTAATCCAGTGAGGGTTAGCAGCAAGCAGGAAAATCTTTCTGTTGCTTGAACAAGGATTGAACCACAATCAACTGTACTTAAGCACTGAAAGTAGCTTGAGTGTCACTTCCCTAGCAGAGCAGCAACTTGAGCCAATATTGAGCTCCAAGTATGAAGCAAGAGCAGCTAAGTACGCAACATGACTCAGCTAACTCTGTGAAATTTAAATATCAGCACCAAACAAAAAATGCACTCCTTTTTACCAGAAGCACTTTCATTTCCCTCACGGTTATTTCCAGACTCCCTGGTCCCTTCTATATTTTAAAGATGATCTACTGTAACCATGCGGTATTCACATTTTCTTAAACTTTAGTTTATTAACTAAGTTGTGTAACAGAGCAAGTGCTCAGTCAGTTCCCACCGGCTCCAAAATACAAACCACTCCAATATAATAGCTATACAATAGATAATTCCACCCAGGGTAAATCATTCCTGAATATTCTCATTTGCAGCAATTGCCGTCCTGTTAAATTATCACCTTTACTTTGGAGGAGTTAAAATAGCAACCTGCAACAAAAGCAGAAGATGGACTACAGAATCAGAAATAGCTCCTCTATCCATAGGCACAGAGATCACTCATTTTGTATTTGTATCTTTCATGATAGTGCAGTTCCCAAGGTGTTAAAAGCCATCAGGTGTAGAAATTGCTCCAAGATTCTTCCCTTCCAAAGGTTAATGAAAGGACACATCATCCCTCTGGATTACTTAGAACAAACTACTCATCTTGACTGACCTCCAAACAAATAATTTGGAAAGTTTCCGTGTCATGTCTCCGTACATTGCTTTGTCCCTGTAATTCTCAACTTGTCTCATCAACACTTTCAGCACTTGGTCTGTCTCAGTGTTCCCGCCATCTGAAACATGCTTTCCTAGAACAATGTAAATACTTCTCAGGCACTGTCTGTCTGCAAAGCTCACATATCAGTAAAAACTCCCCAGTAAACAGGAATCAATGCCACCTCCACAATCACAACCAAATACCAGTACCTACATTCAAAGCAGTACAGCTGTACTACAGTAGCTAAAGTCCACAAACATCTTCAAAACCATGTTCACACCTCTAATTCTTTCCAAAATGTGTTTTGCCATTCATTTTCTTCTCTTTTATTGTGAATGATGACTCCTCCCCTTTTCTGTTAAACTATGGCTTTGAATTGAAGATTTTTTTATTTTTTCTCTACTTTGTTACATGTTAGTGCTATCTGAAAATATTTTGGGTGATATGATGATGTTTAGAAACAACTGGTATCTCAGTACTTCAGCAATGCCTCTAAAAAATTGTCGTTCTAAAGTGACAACTTGCATTTATAAACAAACAAGTGTTGTCAGTGATCTCAGCAATAAAGGGAAAGGCATCACACCAGATGAGGATGAAAGAAGTCTATTTTGCAAACAGACTTGACAGGAATCTTGTAGTTTACTAAATCTCTTGCCATACATCTACAAAACACAGATGCAAATGTATGCAAAATGAAAGTTCTATTAATACTTTCTTAGCAAGACATAACTTGACAATTAAAAATCACTTTGCATGAAGAAAGTGAATAGTGCTTCACTAAAACATGAAGCGCTGCTGTAGTATCATTTTATTTCTTAAGCAAGTCTTAGAATAGAATATAATAAAATGTTCCAAGACTATTCCAAGTCTTCCTGCCCTGTTTTTACTAATGGAGACATCTTTAAAAAACAGGTGCAACTATTAAAAAGTTAAAACATGCCAATGTAAAGTTTTCAGAAAAATTCTAAATCAAAACAACTAGAATTTTGATGCCAGCAGCATCCTAACAGCGGAAAAGTGATTAAAGCCAGTCTTAATCCCCTCAGCCACCACTATGAAGGTACACCCACTACTGATTTGGTGGAGCTGCAAATATCACACAGTTATTTTATGTGGAAGAACAAAAGCATGCTGTCCGAAACACGGAGCACCTTAATTGAGTCTCAGCACAGCTACAGTATTAGGATTATTTATTTTCTGGTCATGTACTCTGTGGAGTAATACAGGTTACAAAATATGAATGATACTAATGTGGCCATGCAAAAAAGCAAATGTTCTGCTGTATTTTACAGTACTGCTAGGTAGCAACATTGGTTTGTGCTCTCATAAAGAGAGAGATACTTCTCAGCCAGTGCAATAAGTGCCGATGGTTTGTTCACAGATCAAAACCAACTAACTTGGCCCATATGAGTGCTTTTAGGTTGCTGTCCATCGATCAGAAATGACATCAGTGTTGATCAATCTTACACAATTGCCACCCTTACAGTTAACGAGGTGTGTAGACTCCAGGTTAGCTTTCCACCTAAGAAACTGCAATAGTTACCGCATGGATTATGTATGTAACTGCCGATGTGATGGTCCACAAGACAAACGTTTTATTAATACTTTTTGCCACTGATTACTTCATACCTACTATATACTGGCTTGGACAGCAATGCAAGATTGTTTCTTATGCAAGCAGAGCACGTACTAAATATTACACAACAGTAGGCAGACTCTCCACACTCTGTCATCACCATGTGGACTGGCCAAGTACTCACCACTTCAACAAGTATTTGCTAGCTCTGGCTGTAGAGACATCCAGAAAGGGTGGGACAATTAGGTATCGAGATCTACTGGCAAAACCCATATCGCTAATGTTGACATCTCACCTACCTCAAGCCTGCCTTCCCTGTACAGCCACGGTCAAAGGAAAACTCACTTCTACGCACACTCTACTGTTAAGCAGTAAACATGCTAGAAACATGCCAACATGAGTTTTACCCTAGGAGTTTTGTAGGGTTTTTTTCTCTCGTGGGAAAATGACAGATAAACTGGCAAGAGACCTACTGTAAAATGGCCCATCAGCAACTTTTTATTAATACCTTATTTCTTCCAAGCAGGATCTTTATTTTAAAATGTGGGTATTTTCTTTGTAAAGTTGTGTCTGTGAAGTTACACCCAAGCACAGCTAGCAAGCTACCTACCGCTTACTAGAGAATTGCTTGGATTAGAGAATAACCAGGAATTTACCACCAGTCTTTTCCAACCCCTCTTAAAAGAAGCTGATGGCTGCACATCTGCAGACAAGATAGAAAAGTCACACAGTAAAGAACATGTAAGGATGAAACAGTTTCCAGAGGACCTAGTACAATATTTTAACTTCTCCAGGAAAGAGGGGGAGTAGGGGAGGAAACACCTTGACATATGCAACCAAAATAATAACACTGAAACCATTCAACACACAAGCATTAGGAAGACTAAACTGACATTTTAGCATATATACAGGCTGGATTGCTGCTCTTGGGCTTTCTTCCATGTTTCCCACAGCCTTTCAGCTCCACTATCAAAATTGAACAGTTCCTCCAAAACAGTAAAACATGAACATCCTCCTCTCTTGGGCATATTTCACAGTCATGCTTTCAAATTCAAAGTCCTGATGGAAGACGGGAAGCGTACTGCCCTGCACATGCAGCCTCCTCCCTCTGCCAGCAGAATTCCATCCAGTTACTGAACATCAAATACATAGAGATCCATAATCTCTAAAGGATAACCCATTCCTATATCACACTGTATTGCCATCACCACAAGTTATGATGCTCTGGTACCAGCTATGACTTCATTTAACACCCTGAACCCTACTCAGAAAAACTAACAAAACAGTCCTGACTGACATGGTGTATTAAGTGATCACAGCCTACTTATAGTAATTAAAGGTTATCAATGTACCCAAAAACTTTTCTACAGAAGATTTCAAGTCACTCAAAGAACTTTTTCAAGGGTACCATAAGCAGCTTACATCTTCCTATCAACACATTTCTCCACTGTTATCAAACCTAAATCACAGTAACACAGAACAAACGGCATCAGGTTTAAGACTAAGGAGAAAATCAAAGACTTGCATCTCAGCGCAAACGTTGCTTCTTATGGCCGCAGACAACCAAAAAAGTTCCACTTGTGCTTTCACTGCTGCAAGCAGCAGCAACAACAAAAGCATTACACACCACAATATTAAAAGCTATTCTGGTACTTTCCCTCCCACTTCCACCTCGCTTCTAGCCCCAAAAGAGTTAAAAAACCCCTTAAATTTAACAGGCTATATATATAAAAACACTAAGTGAAAGGTAGGAAGACATATATATATCTCTCCTACATGTTTACCTAAGAGATATTTTCATTTTTTTCTAATAGTATGTAAGGCGCATATATAAATTCAGGAGTGCTTTTATTTGCAAAATCCCTAGTAATGTATGCTTTATCTAAATTCAGGCAAAGCACGCTTTAACCTTCCCACATTTTACAGCAAATAAAGTGTATTTTAAAGGAAGGCAGAACAATAACAAAGGAAAGCAGCATGTTTGGGTTGGGTTTTTTTCCCCCCATGCTAGATGAAGCCAAAGACTATCACGCCAGGATTTTTTAATTTCTCCTGTCTCCTCTGCAGTGCCTAAGGAACAATTAAATACAAGCTTCAGAAATACCACCTGTTTGATAAGACATCCTGTGAGCCCTAGTCTGTTGTTTCTCAGAAGAATATGAAATATTTTTCAACAATGAATCTAAAGGACCAAATTGCAATAAAGACTGTGAGGTAGTACACCAGGAGCAGAGATGAACACAGACGGGAGCAGCAGGGATATAAATGCATATTGCCCCAGTCTATTTACCTGATACTACTATGTGTATATGAACATATTTCACATCATGCCTGTGCCAGAAAGCCCTCAAATTCAGCTTTATACACTTCATATCCATGACTATGTGTCACACTGATGTAGGTACACCACCAGTTCCTTTCTTCCAGGCTTAGTTATCTTCCAGTGTCTCCCTGTCAGCCTCCAGAAGCCTTAGAAAGACACATAATTGCCAGTCCTTTTTGACCTTGCAGTAAGCCACCCTCTGTTTTGCCCAGCCTCTTTCCTCCCCATCTGAGGGCACTTCAATGCAAGGGTCTTCAACAGGTCTACCTCATCTTGGGGAAAGCCAGTTCTTGGGAGGCAGGCTGGGGATCTCGGCTACCCACTAAGCCCTCTCCTGTAGCAATGAATGAGGGCAGGAACTGAAGGACTTTAATTCATGTATTCATAAAGCAGTAAGACACAGCAACCACCAGCAAAAGCGTTACAAATGTATTTTTAGACAATCACAATCTATTAATAATATACGATGTTTGTTCCAAAACTTCTCTATCACTTTCCTAACCCCTTCCTTATACACCTAGAAAGACAAAATCCCAACATTTTTGCATTAGAAGTTCCCCCATCAGATTCTAGACTTGCTAAACAAGTGTTTAAGAAGCCTGCACATATTTATCAATCAACAGTTTAACGACAAACACACAGATTATGAGGCTGGTGAGAACAGCCTTTTCACAGACAATTCATAGACAGCCTTTACAAAGAACTTTATCACTTCTGTCTGCAAGCCCTCACGAAAAGAAAGCAAGCTTTCCCCAAAGGTATAAATATATATCATGTTCTAATAGCTCGAGAAAAGGGCAATGGCCTTACATGCTTAAGATTTCAACAGATGCGACAAAGGACTTGAAAACCTAAGTTCACTCACGTCCCTAGAAAGGAAGTCCCATTGAAAACTCGCAGTACTCCCACAATGCCATCTATAAGTATTTTTATTAAATAATAAACCACTCTGAATTCTTTCACAGTTAGCACCAAGATTTTTTTCTATTTTCATCAGGATATCTTGCAGATAGAGTACACCAACTTAAAAAAAATTAGATTAAAGTACTAGAAGAAACACTACCAGCACAGATGCTACACTTAGGTTTCAGTTCAGAACTGACAAACTTCTAGTTCATTAATATTTTATCTGGGTGACTTGCAACAGACGCCACCAGACAAATAATACAGTACCCATTTTCTTCTCTTGCCATCTCCCTTCTCTGCAATGTGAAGTTGCACTGTATCCACAACCAAAAGATTAAATCTTTTCATTTTATTACTTGAGCTAGTGCCTTTTTTATAAACTACAACATGTACTCAAGGCTTTTCTGCTACAGCTTTAAAAAGCACCAAAAATTCTCCCATCCCAGGGACTTATAATACCACTAAATCCATGAGGCAAAAACAATGAAAGATAAACCAGTCTAAATAAAAAAAAATTATTACTACTTTTATTATATTAATCTTTTAAGTTTGGAGACTTATTCTCATTAAAAGGGCCTCATTTCAGAACTTCCCTAAAGGATGTATTTGGTAAACACTTTCTTATTTTATAAGATTATATCCATATTGGCTCAATCATCCTACCTCTACTGTTACGTGTACTTTCCCCTGTTTCAATCTCACAGTCCAGGTGAGCACACTCAGTACTAGGCGATTCACAATTTAAAATTATTTAAAAGTTAATATTTTGTTTTGCCATTCTAAATGCCATCTGCCTTCATCACAGAGAGGTTCCACATCATGAAAGAAACTCCAAAACCCCACTACAACTTCTGTGTTTATTAGCGGTCTCTAGCAAGATGAAGTGGACTTTTCTAACCATTTTCTATCTAACATTAAACTGTTCTTGTCCAGCAGAAACTCAAAAGCTTTCTTCAGACACTGACTAAATGAGTCACCCTGCAGGTAAACAAACAATGCTGTCTTGGAAAAGGATTATTTACAGTCCACTGTAAACCTGTATAGTTTTTACTACTATAAATTATAAACCTTTTTTTATTTTTAAAATAGGAGTCTAAATTAATAAGTATTTCAAATACTTGAAAACAAAGGGTAAATGTCCTTAGCATCACTTATGAAACAAACTCTACTTCCTGGTACTTAACTTGTTACAGTAATAAGACTCCTCCCTAGTTACTTCCAGAACTGCTGCCTCACTCAGCATACAGGATGGATGAGACTCCTAGATTAAATCAGATCTGAATGACTAAGACATTATCCTGAAGAGAAGTCTCATGTTACCTTGAAACCTTAAGTATGGAGAAGGACTGCAAGGAGATGGCCTGTCACAAAGGCAGTGAACATCAGGCAAGATAATTTACTGTCCTTTCTTCCACCAGCCTCAACTCACTGTGATTTCTTTTTCTATTGTTTTCCAGAAGGTTTTGGGTTTTTTGTTCCTTTTTTTTTCTTTTAAATTACATACTCATTTCTTTCTAACACAGATCTCCAGCAAAGGACTTGCCACGGACCCTCTTCTTCCCTCTGACTGCAAGGGAGTACCTGCTCTGGTAACTTCTGGCTTCAGCACTAGGACAAATACAGTTCAGCAAAATGCACACCAAGAAGCCCCAGATCCCATGTCCATCCCTCTAGCCTCCTTGTCCTTCTGTCCAGCTTATCTCTTAAACAAAAAGGAGGATACACATTGTGGTAGACTTCAGAAGACAAATGAGTTAGTGGTTGTTGAGGTTTTTCTGTGTTATAATTAGAATTACCATAGTAAAAACTCATTTAGCTATTAATTCCTTACCAAGATAGGAAGAGAGACAGTGTTTGTGGGAAGACTCAGCCTGTAAGAGTTAGTGATATTCAGTATTGAGCTTACTGGATAATATACAGTAAATAAATTATCAGGCCACACCGCAAATAACAAAACCAAAGCAATTGAACAGCTACTAATATCACAGAAGTTCTTCTGTGGGTAGAAGGAACAGAGAAAACAGGGTTGCATACACAGTTTACATCCTGTGTCATAGGAACGAGTAGGGAGACAGTCTTACTTTAGCTCTTCTGTACCTTCCAGTTCTGCCCCTCACTATCATTCTGTAAACACAATCACTAAAAATACATGTATTAAATTACATAGTTTAACATTCTCCATAACTAATTTTGTCGTTTCTTCATATTTAATTTCAACGAAGTATAAACAAACATAACAAACAAATACTTCATGCCAATTGTAGATACAAACAAGGCAGATTGCAGATGGCAATAAACAATTAGTTTTCTGTACATCCTCATCACACTCCTCCTCTTTGAGGCATCGATGCTTACAGAAATATAAACACCTTAGATCTCCTAAGGTGTCACACTTCAGGTACGGGGGAGACAACAAAACAAAGAGTTAAAAGCTACTTTTCTGTAAATATATACATATATATTTACAAATATATACATACGTATTCAAACATTTAACTTTCAGCATTCCTTAAATTTCCTTTCCTGATGTCTGACCTCCTTCCCAAACTACGGCTGTTTCCAAAAGGAAATCCAAAACAGATCAGCTGAATCAAGCAGGTTCTTCCCTGGTTACACATTCAAGGATTAACATTTTCCAGCCCGTAGCACAAAAGATACCTACTCCTAAGGTTAAATAATTTCTATGAAGATAAAACATGATAGAAAGGCATGTTTTTGCTTCCCTTTAAATAGAAAAGGAAAATAAACTGAAAATGTAGTAACTTGTGCAATGGCTTTCTTAAATTTTGTTTTAGATACGCTCCCAAATAGGGAAATGCTGTAATTCTAGAAAAGTTGCTATAATTAACCAGCCTTTAAACACCTATAGCTGATCAGCTCATGGAAATCAGAGGGGGGGGGAAAAGGCACAATATATCTTCAAGCAGTGATATATTTTACACCAATGATACCTATTTTATGAGAGAAAAACTACTTAAGATTTAATGGTGCCAATTAAAGAAGCCAAGAGTTTGCATGGCTCAATGGTCGAGTCATAGACCTTTATGCCTATAATAGGTTTCATTATAGCCCTGAGCTCAAGCTGTGGGAAGAGGATTGCAGACAAGTAAGAGGAGTAAGTATTTTTAAATGTTGTTGCAAAGGGAAGTGTCCCTTAAGTATTATGCAGCTGTAACACTAGCAGTAGTGGAGCAGCCTGCAGTTGCTCAAAATCCTAGTTTTAAATGAGATGCTCAGAAATTTGTGGACAGTTCACAATTTCAAAAAACTATCTGAGAAATTAAGCCCATTAGTGCAAAGCCCAAACAAATTTAACTGGCATTTCCAAACATGTGAGTATTTGTAATTTTTGCGCTATGTTATTACCCTTGATTTTTGGTATTCATTTATGTTTACATAAAATAAAGTAAGACTGCAGAGCCAAAGACTAAAATAGTTTGTGCTTAACTACAGGATGTCTATAAACAACTGATGTGACGTACAAACAATAAAAGAAAATTAAAATGTTGAAGTGCCCCTCAAGATTGCTTCCAGGGAAGTATTTGTGCTGCAATATAAAATTATGCAAAAATCTGATCATCGACATAAAGAATAGTAAGACCTCAGACTCAGGTATTGATTATTTTGAAGGAGAAATCTAGAGGATATTTAGCTTACTTTAGATAAGATTGCTACTTATGAAAACATCAGTGGATCCTAATACAGGAAATAAAAAGAATTAAAATGGGTAAAATCGGCACCAGAGCAAATTTGGTATAAAATTAGTGACTAATAAGTTTAAGATAGAAAGGCAGAATGTTCCAACATTCACTGTAATCTGATCAGGGCAAGAATTTATAAAAAGAAGTACTGGGAGCAGAAGCCAAGTGCTCTTTAAATTGGAGTTTGATAAGTTTATGAAAAGTAGTTCATAAGATGACACATGTGACAGTTGGAAGCTCAACTCAATGGCCCAGACAGTCTTTACAAGTACTTTGCTCCTAATGACTGGTGACAGTAAAAACCAACAGCAAAGGCTTGTTTAGACTAAATGTATTTTAACAAATGTAATTTGGCATATGACAAACACCAAACATATTAGCTCAGAAATAATTTAAGTATGCTTAGAACAACCATTTATGTTCAGTTTTCTAAGGAAAGGAAATCGCTATTGAGCAGACAAATAGGGCCGGTAAGGCAAGCTCCCAGTCACACAAATTTTCTCTTCAAACCTGAAAAAAGGGGTTTGTTACCCCAAAAGCTTTCATAATTACACCAGCCAATGCAGTCAGAAAAGAAACCTTAAGTATTACCCGTTTTACAAGCCTTACTTTGCTCATTTCTTCAAACTGCCATAGTGATGAACATGACTACTCAGACGCCCTAGTAGAAACCTCTATGATTTTAAACACTTTTATTTGTAACATCTTTCTTTGACTAGAAATTGCCTTTGTTTATATCATGACTGTTATACAAAAATGAAACACCGCTCGGTAGAACAGGAAGAGTTACTTTTTCAATAAAGATGCCACAGTCCCAGTGTCCTTCAGCAACAGTTCTTCTACTCCCTGGTTTGGACAGTTTTCCCAAAACACAGAAGTCATTTTTTAGGGTACTCTAGATGACAGATTTGAGAGAAGTAGAAGCAAACAGTTTATAATATTACTGGTTCTCAGCTGTTCACTTATATAGTTACATTACTTAAATATTAGCAATATACTTGTAAAGAGAGGGTTAGTGCAGGAGATGCTGGTTTCCAATTGCTGGGCATGTGTCTACAGTTCCACTATTCCTGTTGCATGTCAGAAGGCTCCCAAGAGAATGTAACTTCTTTCTAATGTTGTGTTGGAAAATTTTTTCTTCCTCAAGAACTTCCTACACAGAACACCCTTAATACTAAAGCTCTGAATCAATGCAGAATGAACTCTTTCCTCAAACAAGAATTATTTTCTGTAGAAATTACCCCAGAAATCCCAACCCAGAAGCCCCTAGCCTGCTCTGACCGCTCTCATCGTTACTTAACCACATAAAACCCTTCTTCCATCCCCACCCACTGAGGCATTTAGGTGTCTTATAGGAGTGCTTTTTGGGGCGTAAGTTTATCCTAGTTGGTGTAGAGACACTTAGAAGAGATGGAGAGGAGGAAGATTTTCTGCCTTTTATACCTAATATTGCGTATATCAGACCTAAGCAATTAGTCACTGAAAAGAGCAACACAACATGTCGATCATGCTTCAACTACATGCAACACAGATTTTCTTGTGTGATATGCACATATGTATGTATGTTTTCCTTCCAACAATGTTCCTTGCTTTACTGATGAACACAAGCATGTACTTCAGCTTATACAACTCAAAGAACACGTTCTTAGGCTAAAAAGAAAATACATTGATCAAGATTTCAAAAATTCTATGCTTCTGACTTGCAAAAAATTATATTTGTGGATTTCTAGGATTAAAGGCAGGTGTTTTCAAGTGCACAGCTAATATTCCTTTTATGCCTTAGTCCTCACTGTTCTGCACGAGACTTTTTGATCATCCAGTTATACATAGTTAGTAGAAGTCCTTTAAATGCATGAAGTTACTTTTTGAAGCTGCAGAGCTTATTTTGGATATACAAAAAGACAAAGCACAACAGAAAACTACACCCAAAGGCTTTCTGCCTTTTTAAGGACATACAAACACACAGGAGAAGTCAAGCTGGCATTTGAGCAAGTGTGCAGGAGTTAAGGAACAAGCAATGTTAACTCTTCTCAAGAGACAGCTCCTGAGGCAGATGCCACTCAAGAGCACCAAGCAGCTGAGCTGAGCAGAGCACAGCAGAGCAGGGGCCTGCCCAGGGCGGAAGAGGGAGGAGGTTTGTGGCCGCCCGCGTAACCCCAAGCGCCTTTCCCAGCTGCACATTTCCACCCTGTGAAATGGAAACAGTGATTGGGTTTGCCTGCCTCACCAGTGTATTCCCACTGACTCAAATTACTCAAAGGTTCCCTGATATGGAAGAAGTTAACAGACATGGAGGGTACTTACCACAGGCTAAAGCCATCATTTCTAGCTTACTTAGTAATACTAACTTGTAAAACAACTCTGGTAACTGTGGCTTCATGCTGTCACTTTCCACTACAAGACTTGGAGCTCCACAGGAAGGCTTGGTTATGCCCAGTTCCCTTGAAATCCAAACACAAATGTAAGATTTTTTTTTTTTTGGTATATGTTCTTTTCAGTCTTTCCGAATCCTTTCCAAAGTGGGCAGTGTACAACCCATTCCTTCCCAAGTGAGGTGAAGGTATACCTTCCTGATCAGCCAACACAGAACTCACTCTTCGGACTCACCCCTGAGAAGATCATGGAACAGCTTGGGTCAGAAAGGACCTTTAAAAGTCACCCTGTCCAACCAAAGCAGGATGACCTTCAGCTGGATTAGGTTGCTCAGGGTCTGATCTTGAATGTTTCCAGGATCAGGCATCTCTAACCTCTCTGCGCTACCTGTTCCAGTGTTTCACCACCCTCGTGCTTAAAACCCCATCTTCCTTGTATCCAGTCTAGATCTACCCTGTTTTAGTTTAGAACCACTACCGCCTGTTCTAGTGCAGTGGGCTCTGCTAAAAAGCTTGTCCTCATCTTTCTTTTAGGCCTCCTTTTAAGTACTGGAACACTACTATAAGGTGCTCCCAGAGCCTTCTCTTCTCCAGACTGAACAACTCCAGCTCTTTCAGTCTTTCTCTGGCTTTCTCTGGACCCATTCCAACAGGTCTATGTCTTTCTTGTGCTGAGAACTCCAGTGCTGGACGTGGTATCAAGGTGGAGTTTCACCAGAGCACAGTAGAGGGGGAGAATCACCTCTCTTGACCCATTTGGTTATGCTTAGAGCAGGATATGGTTTGCTTTCTGGGCTGTGAGCACACACTGCTGGCTCACATCTAGCTTTTCACCTCCAGTACCTCCAACCGAGTCCTTTTCTGCAGGGCTACTCTCAATTCTTCACTGCAACACAGGTGCAGGACCTTGCACTTCGCCTTGCTGAACTTCATGAGGTTCACAAAGGCCCGCTTCTCAAGCCTGACAAGGTCCCTCTGGGAGCATCCCATCCTTCAAGTATGTCAACCACACCACTCGGCTTGGTGACATCTGCAAACCTGCTGAGGGTACACTCAATCCTGCCATCCATGTCATTGATGAAGACTTAACACAGCACCAGTCCCAGTACACTCTCTGGGACAGGGGCCCCCTACGCTTTGCTTTACAGAGAGGTGCAATCCCTGTCATTTCAGACATCAGCCAGAGCAGACCTCATCTGAAGAGATTTATGCTACACAGCAGCGAAGACATAATTCCCTTTAAAAACTTCCCCTACGCGTATCATTGCTTAGCATATAAACCTGCTCTCCTTAATCACCTTTCCCAGGCCATTTAACAGCAGCCTGCAGGGGAATTCACAGGAATACAGACCACAGGCTGAAACCAACAATTGAATGATATCTTAATGAATATACGTGAGATACAAAATAAAAAAAAGATAATCAATAATCAACTCTGTTTTTCTCTTGGGTTGGGAAGACAGCATCTCTCCAAATGGCCTTTCCATTACAGTATTTTATTAACTTCAGCATGACAAAATGGGCTTGAAATCACAGCCTTGTAAAAAATCTTTTGATGTTCTATGTGCCGCACACAATCCACTCATGTCAAAAAGCCCAAAATACTTCCCAAGCTCTAGCTCTTTACTCACAGTAACAAATGCCTTTGAATATGTCAGCTACTGTATGTCACAGGTAGGCCTGTTCCAAACTCCTCTTGTAACTGAACTAAACTGACAACTAAATCAGAAAGCACCATTAGAATTGGAGGGGAGTGGAAAAAGAAGAAAAAAAAAACCCCAAAACCTCACACTTCCTTTTCTGTGGACCAACACCTCATCTAACATTACCAACTGAGGTAACTCTTAATTATAATGTCTAAATCATACTTTAAGTTGTCCAACCAGTTTGATTAACATTGCTCTATTAAAGTCTAAATAACTTATCTTTAACACACATCTTTAGCTCCAGCCATTCTTCACAAAGACTATACTGAGACGTAAAAATCCCTGCACACAGATCTTAAATGGGACGTGTCTACTGCAGTATCAGGTCCAGATTTTATTTTATGTTGTAATAGTAAAGAGAGCTGTGCCTAAAGCAAATTTTTCCATCTTCCCCTCATTGTCAGTAACAGTTTCTGAGTCACATTTTCAGGTGTTGCTGTACAGCACAGCATGAAATTGCAGGAACTGCTCTGCCATCCCCTGCTCACCGCCACCACAGAGCACCTCTCAAGCACACCCAGTAGTAATGCTGGCAGTACAAACACAAAACAAGCAACTTGTGTCAGACACTAAAAACTCCTCAGTCTAATGCGTTAAGTTACAGAATTACCTGGTTTTGAACAAGTTGTCCTGATGTATTTCAAAGGAGGTAAGCACAGAGAAAAGACTAAAAACTAAGCAGTCATCCAGTATTGTAAGCATTTATCCCTATGTCCATAACTAATGACGCTTGCCCCAGCAAATATGTGCGATGTCCCATTAACAAACTGAGATACGAATAACATTTATAAAGCCTAAAGCTTTAGACTAGTTTTAAGGACCACACATTTCATATACAGTTGCATGAGTAAACTATGATGTCAACTTCTTACGGTAAGATATCACTTTAAACTCAAACACGCACTGTATTTTAAAATTCACCAACTATATTTAGCAACAATTGGCTGGTACAGAAAGATTTCTTCCAAAAATAAAATAAAGCACTTTGTATCATCTAGCGCTCACATGTAAGGAAAATTGCAGTATTATCACAGTTATCAGAGCCTTGCAGGGCCAAAAAAGATAGGAAGCACCAGAATGCAAGTGGATGGAGGGCCATCTGGAAAGAAAGCAGATGTAAAAGGAGAGTGGAAAGAACAGATTTCATATCGGCCGCTAGATATTAGGAAGTTTGTTATGAAGCTTGTTGCAAGTCCTCTCTCTTTTTTCTTTCAGGAACACTAAATCCAAAAATCTATAATAAAGTATTAACGTCTCAGTAACTCTGGTCATTATATTCTTTTGGTTGTGGGAGTTAGAGACATAATAAACCACAATTTAATTAGCACAATTAAAACTGACTCATGTTTTCCTGGATCAGCTGATAAAATTATTCAGCCAGTTTCAAAAAGAAGGTGGGTATAAACTCTTTTTGGGAACTCTAGTATTACATATGAAAATTACATCTCTGATTAAAATAACAAGACTTTGTATTTAACAGAATATTAAAAAGTGAAAGATGAAACTTAATATTTAAGTGTTCAGCACTCCCTACAACATGTTATGTGAATGTAGCACAGATGCATTTGGTCTTGTATACTGAAGAACAGAAGACAAATATTTGCAATTTTTCCAAAATTAAAAGGTTAACAATATTACATAGAAATCCGCCAAACTCCAGAAGTTAAGATTTCTTGACATTTAATTTCTATTGCACAATTCATATAATATTAATCCACTCCCAGAAGTTCTTAAGCTTCTTACTTGTTCTGGAGCTGCTGGCTCCTAAGGTTGACTAACATAGTAAAACCAATGAGGGGTACGGGAAACAGTAGCATCCAGGCCCTCAGTACTGATTCAGGGATGAATGGGTAATGGAACAACAGAAGCAAAGGGATAAAGGTTCCTCCCAACTCAACAGTGGAAGATCAGAGAGAGATCCACCTGTTTTCTTCTACATCTCATATAATGCCCTGCTCTCAGGTTAACCTCTACAATTACCAAATTTCTACACAAGAAGTGAGATTTCCTGCTTTGAACTATTATACTGGCTGTCTCCATCTTCTTGGGCTGCATTCTTAAGCAAAAATAATACTGAAGTGAGTGACAAGGAGAGCTCTATGAATTTGGGTTTTGAACAAACAGCAATCTTTATGCCCATCATCTACATGTTCCTCTTGATAAAGAGGCAACACTATTACCAACCTTGCCCAGTAACTAAGAATATTCCAACTAAATAGGTGATAGGTACATCAAGGTCGGCAAAATCAGAAAGAAAAGTTGACTCCAAAGTTTATCAAATCCACACTCAGATCACTAAGCCAATCTCTCTCTCAGTTCTGCTTCCTCACAAAGACGACGAAGAAATTAGTAAGAGTTTTACTTCCAACTTTCATGTTTTTTAACAATTCTCCATGATGAAGAAACAAAATCCCATTCAGTGCTCAAGGAAAACAATCCACTGACAGATACTGGAGGCATCTTCCCTCACTTCCATGCACATGACTCATGTCAAATGAAACAGTGCCAACCTCTCTTTGCTAGAAAGGGGATGTTCTTTCATCTCATCAATAACAAAATAGCTGCAAATACTCCAGTCAAAAGAGGAAAAGTGTCCTCCTTCTCTAAAAAAAGAGAAAAAATACATCCCTGAAATCAAATTACTCAAATCTGTGTGAAAAAAAGAAACAAAACGTAGAAGTTAAAAAAAACACAAGGGAAGTCAGAATGTGAACTGTTTGTTGCTTATTCAATAAAACAAGACAAAGCTTTGAATGCTAATGCAAGTTTTGATTTATCAAAATTTGAAGAAGGACTCAATGGCTCGTTACAAAGGGCAAATGCTACAGAAACTTGAACTGTGTGAGGGTATTAAAGGGCCTGAAAGCTTGCTGTCAGCAAAGAGGCATTGCCCATCTTCCCTCACCAAGCATTCCCACTCCCACACCAGCCTTTGTGATCTTGTGGTCACACAGTGAAGAAAGAGATGCCAGGAATATGACCTGGCCAGATAAGCCAGTTCACCAAATGATCAGGCATGGTGATGCAAGGAGGGAACTATGGTTCTGCATCCCAGACCTCAGCCCCTCTTATTTGCATGCTTTTTTTTTTTAAAGTAGATTAGATACTGAAGAGTTATTGAGTTCACACAACTATGCTGGGAAGCTGTCAGACCAGAAAAGGGCAAGAGACAGCACCGTGACACAAAAGAGCACCCTGAAGCAGTGCGCAGAGCAGTAATAAGCACCTGTGTTACTCTGGGCACCGCTGGCAAGGGCCCAGGAGGCTGGTGACTCAAGCAGTTGGTGCAGAAAAGGTGAAATGACTCCCTAAACTTCTCTGTCCCTGTCTTAACCCAGACACTGGCCATTTCCTTGTTGTTCCTACTGCTCAGTGCTGTTCCACCAGCTCAGCCAGCCTTTCACTGCCCCCTCTCTGATCACTGCATCTCACCCACGCTTCCTACTCAGCTCCTACCAGCTCCCAAGGAGCTGCTTCACTATCTTTAAACCACACCAGCAAACTTGGGAATATTTCAACAGGAAGATCTGTACAAACAGACGCTTTAATCACAGTGAAACACTCATAGGTGTTAATCTGCTCCTTAGCTACAAAACTACACAACTCTCTTGACAGAAGATACCAAATATTTATAGGTAGCACCTCTGAAGAAAAACCACACAATTTGTTCCCACAAGCCAGACTACATTACCAGCTGTATATGCACCCCAAACCCACACATATCAAGAAAGGAAAGCTCCCAAAGAGCATAAAGAAAGGAACATGAGGGGTACACTACACATGAGGTGTACTTCTGATAAGTTGTTCAGGTGAGACCATTCCTTTTTTAAAATGCCACTCCAGTACTTGAACTTCGTAATTGCTACCAATACTTTTATAATTCAATTAAGAAAATTCAACAGTGAATTTTCAACAGAAATTCAACAGAAATTTCAAAAGAAATTTCAAAATTTCACTGAACTGAGGGAGAAAACAACCTCTATGATTAAAGTTAAAAATCAGACTTCAGAGTGATGATGTCCCACAGCAATGGGAATGGATACATTTTTTTTTTCCTCTGGGGAAAGTAAAAGAGGACACTTGCACAAGTCTTTGATACTTGCACTCAAGATACAAGCAAAGACAGATTAGTTTAAAACAAATGGATAACTCAAATTCAATGTGAAAGAGCAGAACGGAAGACCAGGAGAAGGACCCATAATAAAAAGGCAGGAAATTATTACTTTGCCTGCAATTCTGTCACTGTAATTAAAGAAAAGAAAAAAAAATGTTAAAAAAATATCAAGCACTTATTTCATTTGCCCCAATGTTTGATCCTTCTAAGTTACATAGGTTGATGATGATACAGACAAGAGGGTCTGTATTTGACTCTCAGATTTCAGCCATTGAAGAAAGCTTCTCTGAAACAACAGATTTAAATCTGTGCAAGCAGAATAGGAAAATGTGTTCAGCCATGGAAAATATAGCTTATTTTCAAATCACAGAATAGTTAGGGTTGGAAGGGACCTTAAAAATCATGTAGTTTCAACCCCTCTGCCGTGAGCAGGGATGTCCCACTACATCAGGCTGCCCAAGACCCCATCCAGCCTGGCCCTGAACACCTCCAGGGATGGGGCAGCCACAGCTTCCCTTGGCAACCTGTTCCAGCATCTCACCACCCTCATGGTGAAGAGTCCCACTGGAAGGGACCATTTGCAGATAAGGATACTGTAACTTAAGTACCGAACAGCAGCATGAACTTAGAAATATTTCTAGGTAGGCAATTCCTCAGAAAATTATTTCAAGCAAACACACATTACAGGTCATCATAGAAACTTTCAACATACTCATGCTGAAGAATGAGTCTGGTAACTCTTAAGCCTACAAAATAAGTATGCTGATGCAGACTTGTGCTTTTTTACTATTGCGGCAAGCTGGCTTTACCCAAAACTCCAAAGCAGGTATCTTAACAGCACAAATTATTTTCATCACAGTCAAATCATGGCACCTGAGGGAAGAAGTATTCTTCAAGTTGCTTGTATAGTAAAAATTTTAAAAAATCCATAGCAAAACCACCACAAAACTACAAATCTTCAGCCCAAAGGCCTATTCACTGCAACTCCTTACTTACAGAAGTATATATAGGCTTCTCAAGGGTAAAGAGGAAATAAGCCTTTGGTTACTTTAACGTTAACTGTTAGACTGGAATATATCACAGGAAGATGAACTTCTGTTGGACTAAGCAGTTCCTATTAATTACTGCATTCTTTGAGAGACCTGCATGCAAACCAGTTCACAGACAGATCAGCTTATCAGCATAACAGACTACTCTATTCCACAGAGCTGAAATAACATCAATACTTTTAACCAAAGACAGCTTTAACAGCTTTATTTTATTTCATATGGAGAAGTACAGTTAATAACACTGTGCACGTGGTTTAAATACAAGAGTTCTTCAAAGCCTCAAAAAACCACAGTAGCAACTTGTAAACGTTTAAGAAAAATGTACTATTATTACCCTAACCCTTTACTTTTAATTTAACACTATGGATTTTCTTCTTGGCTTTTCTTTCATCACTCTCCACAACTTCTGATATGGCCTAGTTTTTCCACATATAGAATAGAATCATAGAATTGCCTGGTTGGAAAAGACCTTCAAGATCATCAAGTTCAACCACACCTGTCCACTACCAAACCATACCCCTGAGCACTTCGTCTGCCCAACTTTTCAATACCCACAGGGATGGTGACATCACCTCCCTGGGCAGCCTGTGCCAGAGCCCAATAGCCCTTTCAGTGAAGAAATTTTTCCTAATGTCTAACTTGAACTTCCCCTGCCACAACTTGAGGCCATTTCCTCTTGACCTATCGCCCATCACTTGGGAGAAGAGACCAACATCCATCTTGCTACAACCTCTTTTCAGGTAGTCACAGACAGTGCCAAGGCCTCCCCTCAGCATCCTTTTCTCTACACTAAGCAACCCAAGTTCTCTCAGCCACTACTTAGTTAAGACCTGTGCTCCAGCTCCTTCATCAGCTTTGTTGACCTTCTCTGGACATGCCCCAGAATATTTGTACGTATATTTTTACATACATTTTACATAAATACACCGATGCACACATACACATATCTAGGTATAAATATAATACTCCATTGTCATCAATCAAGTCTCAGCATTAGTGGGTTTTTTATTTCATTTAGTCTAGCACCTTCAACCATCTTTCTAACATACACTTGTTTGCTGGTCTGTGAACACCTGGAAAGGGAAACCAGAATTTCCAGCGGCAGCCATGAGATTTTGGTGAACATGCAGCACATATGGTATCCCAAAGGATCAGCTACCAGTCATGTGAAATAGCCTCTGTATCAAAACAGGAAGTACCCAACAGCACTTGTAAGTTTTTTTTAAAAAAAATCAGAGTTGTCCTATTTACTGACAGGAAAAAAAGTCAAAAAGCTAAACAGTCAAGGGATGAGAAAGTTAACGGTTCTCCCTGGAGCTGTGGGACATTGCTTAATCTATGGAAAGAATGCTAACCATCTGAAAGTGTACCATTTTTATTAAAAAAAAATTATAGGATACCCATTGTAAGATAACTGGTTACGCAAGGCCAGTAAGGAGAGAAGCAAGCCTCTTCCTACTGCTCTTATACATTAAAACAATAAAACACTTGTGAGAAAGTCAACTTTGTTCCAGTGTGCCGGCAGTAACTGTGTTAACATGCACTCTGCTGGGTTAGGATATTGCATCAAACCACTCCAGCGGTTTTCATTAGTATCCCTCTCTGTCCTGGTACATCCAAGTATAAACTAAAACTAAGGCGGCAACATAGCGCTGGAAAATGCAGGAAGGGCCTGTGACAGGGGTGACCCAGCTGGTGACTCAGCAGGACTTTCCCTGCCTCTTCCTCTGAAAGGGAGGGCAGGAAATTTCAAAAGAATGTGTTCCTACCAAACACAGCTATGAGTTATTGATTTAAAGTGAAGTCACATGCCCACTGACAGCAAGGCCAGCAGAGTAAACCTGGCAGTGAACTGGTAACACACACAAAACTAATTCATTCTCCACTGCTTCCCAGCATCCCTCAACACCACTGACCCCCACCACTGAGCTCTACCATGGAGGCTATACCATAACTGTTTGTCCTTTAAGCATTCCAATGTTTGACTATAAATAATGTGGATCACATTTGTGGAACATGATTAATTAAGATGACTCGAAACTTCAGCCCACACAGTAGCTGTGGGTAAATAAGAAGTTCTGTATAACAACACACCCAGGATAGCCTATTCTTGGCAGAAAACTCCTACACTCGCTGTCACTAATAAAGTTCTCTGAAAATAAGGATATGTGAGAGTAACTACACAGTATCAGACCCCCAGAGGCCTGTCTAAACCTGACATCCTGTGTCCAACACTGTCTGTGGAAGAGTAAAAGAACTGGACACACACAGCATAGATGCACCCCAATAACATTCAGCCACTTCTTATTTACAGCACATATCTGCTGAGCCAAACTTGATGCCTTCACATTGATCAAATGATGACGCATTTTTCTGCACAACACTTCAGACATCAGCATCTTCATAAGTAGTTCTGACCTCACCACCTGATAATTTGCTGAATACCCTAAAAGTACTCCAGGAGACAAAACCAGGTGATGTGACAAACAGCCCTTGTTTCACAGTCACCTTCTTTGTAAACCCACATCACTAAACTTTTGAGGCTTTCATCATCCCTTCTCCCCAAAAGCAAATAGGGGGTGATTTAAAGTTCTATTATACTATTTCCTGAGACCCAAAGAAGGGACCTAGAGCTGCATAGCACTTGCCACACGGGCATCCCATGAATACATGTAGCAATGTGATAACAACCTTTGTTTAGCTCTCTACTACTTCCATAACAATTCCTACCATTTAATTTCTTTGCCTGCCACAACACATTTTCAGACAGCCATCTAAATCCAAGCCCCTGGCCCTAAGAAGAGCATTTTGCCTGCCATTTCACTGTGCAGGCACCACACGTTGATTCATAGAGCTTACAGACAAGCGACTGATATTCCCGTTTTATTTCTAATTATTTAGTTTCATTATCGTCAGGCTCCTCATCACGTCTGCCCTTGGCACTCAGCTTTGAGTATGTTACCTGCCGTAGCACTTTTCAACCTGACTTTTCACTCTTTCCCAGACCACTTAGAAGAATTATTAAGAGCACAAGCTCACAAGCTCACAAGCCAAATGCAGATGCCTCCACAGTGAAAACAAAGCTACTCTTACTTTCTGCTTACCACCTTGGCCTATTACCTGGCCACAGCAGAGGCCACCTCCCCACCCCAGGACCATTGAGCTCTTCCAATAGCCGTTGGTAAATAATGTTTCAAAAGAAGGCATGAAAAACCAAGCACAGTGACTGAAGGTCCTAACACTACAGTGGCTCCTACAAATCTATCCAACTTCACTGAAGCCAGTAACTCACAGCTAACAAGGTCCTAATAACCATATCTGCTTTTCAGCTATTAATCTAAACCAGCTGAATTGTCAATCATCAGCTCTATGTCCTAGACAAAATAATTTGCAGGTTTGCACACAGAAAAAGAAATAGTAACGCCTAGAATCAACATGGCAATTTCTTTTGAGTCAAAAGCAAAAGAACTTCACTTTCCTTCCAATATAACTAAAAAACAAAACAGTAATTTGGTTAACCACAAGTATTACAGCATTCCCATGATAAAGCCAGCTTCTAATCACTGAGAAACTATTACAAAGATAGCTTCTGTTGATGTAGAAGTATATTGTGATTTCCATTTCACAGACTATATTAATTTTGTTGATTCATTTTATACAAATAAAGCCAAACCAGCCATTTCAATAACTGTTCTTCAGTGAACAGTTTTCTGCCAACTGGTGTGAAGGGAAAACCACGACACAGACAGGAGAGCTACAAATTTGGTATTCAAATCTTAATAGCAGGGGTTTTATACTTCTTCACTCTTGCCCAGGGGGTGGGGAGGAGCTGAGTTCTTGTTGACCTGAACAATATTTATTTCATGCAAACAGTTTTTGTGGAGGAAATGCCTGCCTGTCAAGAGTTTCATTACTACAGTCAGGTCTCAAACTAATTACTTAATGGGAAGCTATGTTAACGATAACTTTTACCAAATAAAAACTTAACAGAAGTAGGCTAATAGATAAGTTACTTGGCTAGCTACAACTTTTTTAATGACTGATTTTAATCAAGTAACTTCAGTTATGTGGTTTTGCTCTAATTGTTTAGTTTCAGTACTTACCTTTGGTTCAAGCTATTCATCTGCAGCTCAGAACTCTGTAAGAGGTTGCATAGCTCATTTAAAGGGTTGAATTGTCTGCATTTTACCTCTTGAATGATTAAAGGTACATGTCCCAGGAACACTTAACAAGCTGTCCAAGGTTTAATACAAGTAAACCTTCTCTTCCTAAACCACCTCTTGCTGCTAAGAAAAGGTTTACTGGATGGTGAGATGAAAGCAGGGAATTAGTGCTGGTGAAGACCACCACCACAGCTTTAGGACACAGCTGATCTTAAGTCTTCTCTTCCCACACCCCGACCATGACTAGTTCTGAAAGATCCCTGTGATGCTGGTCTTTGTTCCTTTACTATCTTAGAAGTCTTATGTTACCATTGCTACAGTTTTCTTTCAGGTTTTTTCTGCTAGATGTGCCAGCCCTCATGCTTCAGGGTAAAACCCACATCTTCTGCTTTTTTTTCTGATCCTCAGTCTTCCTGTACTGATTTCTCTGCGCTGTCACTATCCCCTTTTCAAGTATCTGCTCATTCTCTTGGTTTTTTTTTTCCTCCAATCTTAAGTTCTCTGCTTTTTCAGCCTGCTTACCTGCACAGTCACTAACAGAAGAGGCATTGTTAAGAGCTGCTCTCTTAAGAAGGAACACGCAACCCCACATGAGTGTAAGAAGTGTAATTTAGGTTCTCCAAACAAAGTTTGCACATGGAGGTGTAAGGTGAGAGGAAGGACCAACACAGGTCTAAAGTTCACACCAATTTTGAGAGAGGCAGGTGAGAGAGTCTTGGTAATTTTTTTGCCCCTTCAAGAGTGAGTTTCCACGTCCCTCCCTGAAAGACAGTGTCCTTCCCCTTGACCAGCTTAGTCTCCAGTTCCCCTCCTAGGGCTTCCCTACCCTACAGCACTCCCCCCAATCCTCGCTTCCACAGGGAATGTGGAAGCCTCTCCCAGCTGCTGAGCTGCTCTACCTACCACTCCTTGTCAGCTGCCTCTCTGCAGCACATACATCTGATTCCCAGACCCACCTCACGCTGTGCAGAGCAGCTAACAGAAGCAGCCGGCAGGCAGCAGTGGAAGGGACTGCTGAGCAGCTGCTTTCCACACAAGCCTGGGACACTGGCTAGGACAGCCGTTTTTATGATTTATTAAGCTTATTGTAGTGTCATATCATTGTGACTGCATTCCAACAACTGTCTCCAAATATTAATGGGCAGAGCTTGGTATTAATTAGTGTCTGATTTTTTAAAAAAAGTAAAATAAAATTCAACCTCCAGTATTTTGACCACCTATTCAATTCAGTACCAAAACCTCTATCTGATGACTGACAGAGCCAAAGGCAAGCAATGGCAAACGTAAAGACCCCAAAAGGCTCTTTTTCAGCTGAAGTCAAAACTGCTAAGCTACAGGGGTTTGATACGTTTTACCAATTTTGCTTTTAATTGAAATTAATATGTTTTCATCAAAACCTGGCAGATCAGAGACTCAGTAAAATAGAACTTCTATTCTATTTGAGATTTCATTTAAGCCTCAGAAGACTTGATTTCAGACAATGATTCGCATCTGCTGTCTTCTCCTTCCATAAACTGTTGCCACATCACTTCTCACTTGCATTAGTTAGTGCTGTAGAAGTTCATCTTGGAAATTTTTTCACACATGAAAAATTCAGCTTTAACTGAAAACCACAAAACATTCCCCAGGGATTTAAAGAAAACCCTTGGTTTGGCCAAAACAAACCCACACATTTCTTTCTCCAGTTTGCAAATATATAAATTAACAGTTTAAATGACAATTCTCACACATGCTTTCCATTTTCACTTCAAAGGAAAAAAAATAAAGTAGGTATTCAGCTTGTCCTCTTCCTTTATCATACTTCAGTCTACCCATAATGTTACCGTGTAAAAAGGATGTCCTACTATAAGGACATCAGCAAGCTACCTGTGCCTCATTTTACCTTCAGCTTCTGTGCACCAACAACCCCATAACCAGTAACAAAGAGGAATGTCAACTAGGAACAATTACTTTGAAACCAGATATTTTGTGTATCCTGAAATGCATTTACAGTAATTTAAAACACTTTCTACTAATCAGAAGTAGCTTACCTGAAGGACAGGCACTTTTTGTGGTGTGTTTTGTGGTGACTGGTGAAGCTGTGCCCAAGGCTGATGATGAGGATGTGGGGGTGGTGAAGACTGATGATGTATCCCTGGATGAGGCTGCATGGCAGGGCAGGTTGGCATTTGCTGTTGAAAAGACTGCTGCTGACTAGGAAGCTGCTGGCCAGATATTAGTCGCTCTTGTATTGCTTGCGGATCTGCAAGGCCAACACCTGGACAACCATTTGGTCTCATGTGCCCACCACCCATCTCCCGTGGTGTTGAAGACATACCCATAAACGGACGATTCTGTTGCATGTTTCGGGGGCCCATATTCCTTTGTCCAATTCCCATGGCACCAGGGGGCTGGTGTGATGGCTGAGGATGGGGTATATTTGGATAACTGCCAACTTCCATTGGTATTCCAGCACTACCAGGCCTAACCTGTGGAGGAGGCGTACCTGCTGGATTACTCATTGCTTTCATAGGTGACATGGGAGGTGGAGAGGCATAAGTTCCCTGAGGCTGTGAAGGGTGCATAGTTTGCGTGTTCATTTGGTTAAGTGAGCCACTAGGGTGGATGGGTTGCTGGTGCATTAGTCCTTGACCACTGTTTGATGGAAATCCGACAGCATTTGGGTATCTTGGTACAGACTGATTCATTGGAGTGTTATTTGTAAGGCCTAAATTCTGATTCATCCCTGTATTATTAACTAATCCCTGATTAAGGTTACTGTAAGGATATCGAGAATACTGCCCTGAGTTGTTTATAGTAGGTGAGGGTACCGTCTGGCTCCGAGAACTAAAATTAAGTGTTTGCGGCCGAACAGCACCCTGCTGGGGAGGATTAGGGGAGAATCTGGGACTATGGGCTACTGATTCTCCATGGAGAGCAGTGGGGGGATGGTGGTGAAATTGCTGGACTGAGTGTCGCAAGGAAGGTGCCATACTGGGATTCTGCTGGGGCACATGAGACAAGTGGCCAGGTCCTGAGGTGGCAATGAAAGGGTTTCCCTGATTAAGGCCTTCTTGGCCTTGAGAAAACTGGTTCATCCTCTGCTGCTGTGGCTGACCATGCTGCTGCATTGAAAAATCACCACGAGCCATATAGTTTCCCATCTGCTGCATGTGCTGAGGATGGCCCTGCCCTGGGGGTCCGGAGGGTGCCTGCGGTGGCTGTGTTGGTTGCGGCTGCTGCTGCTGTTGCTGCTGGTATGGTGCTCTTATCTGGTCTGGCACTTGAACTGCCCGTGGCCCCCACATGGAGCCACTGTCTACGAAGGGTTGCCCGTGCCTTTCATTCTGCATGCCAGGATAGACTCCCATCTGACTGCCAGCACCACTGCTGTGAGGAACCTGAGGAACTGGAGGATTGTGATACTGTGAATGAGGAGATGCTATACCATTCCCAGGGGCATTGCTTATCATCCTGTTTGGCTGATCCATCAGGTGCATCTTCTGCTGTTCGTATTGATTATAGTGATCAAAATGGGTCAACTTGGCTTGATTTTGATTTGCAGGAGGATGATGAAGAGATGACTGTAAAGAGGGAAATCCTTGATCCATGGGCATTTGCTGCCCCATAGGATTCACTGTATTTTCAGGATATCCACATTCTCCAAGACCTTCCAACCCTTCACTGAAAATATTCCCATCTTCTCCAAAGAGACTCATCATTCCTGGATCTGCCATCTTTTTTCAGCACACAGCTCCTCAGAGCTACAACTAGAATGCTAGTCTGTGCTTCACCTCGGCGAGGTGTTTTGTCCTCAAAGCCTTTAATCCTCAACTAATCTCCTTCATGTCATTCCATATTTCCTTAATTCTTTTGGACCACGCAGTGTCAGGCAAAGTCTGGTTACTGCTCCTAGAAAAAGAGGGGGAAGGGGAAGAAAGAAGGAAAGATATTGAAATAAATAGCGTCAGGCAATATAAAGAAAACATACTAGACTGATTTTTAGACAATGCTAGGTAGCTAATTTCAGCCTCTGAAATACATCTTAAAAATCTATTTCACTTTACAAAGGATTCATTAGCTTTATCAGATAAAGCTTTATTATGATAGAGCATGAGGAAGCAAGCAAAACACTTGCCTTAACCTTAAATTAATCCATTCACTACACTTCCTAGTGCTCCTTTCTTGGGTGGAACAGAACAAAAGAACACAACATGCAGCAGCAGCAGCTGCCACAGCAGGTAGGCAGATGTATGAATATAGCCAAGCAGCCCATCTGCCGAACTAAAGCCCTGAAAACGCTCTAGTTACCAACAGCATGTCCTTAACCTTATTCCCTTGAGCTGCGTAATCAGATGAGCAAGCAGAAGCACCAAGTCCTCCGACAGACCGAAGTTAGTTATACGGATGACAGATTTTCCAAACATACACACAGAGGTGACCCTCTATAACGTACTGAATGCCAAGACCTAATGTTCAGGAAGCCAAAAAAAAAAAATTTAAAACATACAATTTATCTTAATTTAATGAATTGTAAACCGAAAGATATGCCACTTCTTCCCATTTAAGCAAAACTATAGACTCAATCTGTGTAAGAAAATTAAATTCAAAAGCTTCATTCTGTGATAGTGTAGATATTTCAATCCATGTCCTAATTTCTCTCATGATGACAACAGGGAGTGCTATCATTGGAGTTCATTATTCATCTTCAGGCAATCATGCTACTAACTGCAACTACACCACTTTAGAAGACCACACTGAAGTTTTGTTCTCCTCAGAAACGCAACTGTAAACTCATTCAGGAAAATTAATTAGTAATAGCAAAAGAATTTAAATAATAAAATGTTTGCCTAACAAGGCACGCATGTCGCCTGGGGGGGGGAAAAAAACCAAACCGAAAGAAGCAACAAGCAGTAAGAGAGCAGATTGAGAAAAAAGTTCCCATTTAGGTTTTTCACATGGAAGACTGGCAGGTGCTAAAATGCACCTCTAGTCCTCTCCCTGCAAGGGCCTGAAAGATTTTGTTTATACCCGTTTATTACGGAAAAACTAGTCTAATACTATATATCCTTCTTAAGATCAAAATTTGAAATGCTATGTCTTATATCTCAATATAAACTTTAAGATGATAGTCAAAGAAATCCATCAATGCAGCAAATTAAAAAAAACCCAAAACCCTATTTCCGTATCTTCATCGTAACTTAGTAGTGACTATACTTGCAGATACCAACTTGCCCTTAATCAGTGATCAAAGAAAAGAAATCTTACAAGTTTGTACTTTCACATTTTACATTTTCTTGCAGAGGAGGGATGCTTTCAGTCACTTAGGATGCAAAATGCCAGGCCGGACTATTTTAACTGAAGGCAATTTGTCCCAGACAAGTTTTGGAGAGAAAAAAATCAGCACATTTATTACACTTCTTGTACCATTGTCAAGAGGACCTTTCTACAGCATGAAGCAGAGGGCAAGAGGAAAAGCACAAGCATTTATCACTCCTCTTAAAATAGCATTTGAATGTCACCTTTAAAACCACACTCTTAAATCGCTTTAGTGCTTGGCTAGGATATTAACACGTATTTCTAAATCACTTGGGGGTAAATTCCTATAAGCCATTTTCATATCTATTCTATTTCTTTTTATTTCGTTTTATTTATTAAGCAGAAGCCATTCATAATATTTACCATGTCAATCAGATTAAAGCACAGCATAACAAAAGTTCCAACAACAAGGTGAGAAGGAGCCTCGTTCATCAAAACAAGCTTTTGGTATGAGACTGCTCCAGAGCAGACTCTGTTGTGATGAAGATCCCTCCAGTGAGTTAAGATTACTCGAGGAGTTCTGACCTTGCTGCCCCTGCTGATGCACGCTGCCATCAGAAGCTGACAAAGCTGGACACCACTGTGTACTGAGAGTCTCCATTTAGCAGAACAGTCTGTTTTGTTTGCCTGCTAAAATAGTTACCTCCCAACCACTGATGTAATCTGGATGATATCAAATTTGAGCCAAGAAGAAGATCTCGTCCATCAGCTAACCTATTTACAGCCAAATTATGAATAGGTCATAATAGATTATGAATCATTTTTGAAGACAAGCATGCTCTACTCTTCTGAAGCATTAACAAAACTTTGCAATAAAAATAACTGGAATCTGCATAGAAAAATTCTCTTTGCTATCTTATAAACAAGCTACCAGATCATCTCCAGAAACAAGGTTACATGCATCAAGCAGAGAGTCAGCCACTGGTAACAGTCAACACTGGGTTAGGACCTGCTACTATACCAAGAAAACAAAGCTAGAGATGGATAAGCGTGTTGTTTAACTAAACACAGCTTAATTCTGCCCAACTGACTCCATCTCAGTTTGCAGGTTTGGGCTAGGGACTGGCCCGTACAACAGAGATGTGCTGTGGAACATAACAGTCGTTTGGCTTCCAAAGTGCACACTCTTTAAAAATAAAAGTAACCTCAAAGTTTATGATGCAGTTTGTATGCACACAAATCCATCATCTAAAAATTAAGAACAAAACCACTGCTGACCACTGATTTATGATTTTAATTCAGTTTTTCTATCTGAAGTGTGAACTGATTCCAGGTTTGAGATGCTGATGCTAAAACTAGTAGGTTTGAAACACCGCATGAGAATGTCTTTGAGAAGATGTCTCAAAACTGCAGTAGGATTTCTTCAGATTTAAGTTGAGCCTTAAATTTAATGACCACAGCCCTTTACAGTCAGAAGTTGTGCTCTCATAAACCCTACTCAACTTCCACAAATGAAAGTCACACCTCTGATACAATACACAGCTAATGGCACATGTTGAAGAACAAATGACAGCAGCAGCTAAAGCTCAGTCTTTTTGATAAGAAAACAGTCAATACTGGAATTGCCTAGTAAGTGTTCAACCTCCTACATTAGTAGGATAGATGACTTCTAAATAATTTAGCAAGTCACTAAAGTCACAGCCTTATGGTAAGTTGCAGTCTGGGAAAAGAGAAGGGAAGGGGAAGAGGACAGGGAAGGCGAAAAAAGGCCCTCTCCTCAACACAGGTAAACCCTGCATCAAGCAATAATTCTAGCTAAGAGGAATTCCCTAAGCATCGCTGTCCACTTCCTCACAAAAGCAGACAACTAACAGCAAGACTAATCATGTTTAACTTCATTTAAAGTATCTGGTTCACACACATGGTTTAAAAACACATATATATTTGTTCATCTACTGTCCCATAAGTTAAAACCAACACACGTTCATGACGCAATTACTGCTTTCCAGGCTTTAGAAAGGAAGACGGTTGAATAAAAGTGTGAATGTATGAAGAGAAACTTCTTTTTTAAATAAACTTAACCAAACTATATGCATTCTGCTATAAAATTCTATAGTTTTTCTGTTCCTTAACATGAAAGACTGCACCAATAAGACTGAACTAAAAAGTCAATGAACATATTTCCTTAAGACTGCCTAGACAAACCTACTTCTGTTCAAAGCTACCAGGACACAGTCAATTACTTAACAACCCTGTTGTCTCAACAGACAGAGCTTACATTTACTCCAGACTGCAACATTCCAGTCCTAAACAGCTAGACCTCAAATTTAAGGAGCAGTTAAGCATTGCTCAACTTAATATTTCAGAGCTACACAGGCTCAGTAGGCTTGGGTAGCTTCCCACTTTTAAGAATGGAACAAAACTGACTGCTACATATGTATAACCCAATCTAGGGCCATAAACACGGAAACCTGAACTTCCTTAGCCTTGCTCCCAAAGCAGCAGATCCCAGCACTCAAGTCCAGGAAGCAGCAGGAGCACATGCTCTGCACAAAGCCATCCTCACATTCTGCCATTCAGAAGAACTTTCTGTAAGTCAACAGGTCCTTTGATTCAGCTACTGATCCTTCCATACAAGAAATTTAGCAGCATTTCTGGATGGTCGTGCAGCAAGTAAGTGGGATAAACAGAACGTGAAAAAGCAGCTAATGATGACTGTTTCAAGCTTTGAAGTAAGATGTGTCCTGCAGAGTAGGTGTTTTTTTACAGCTATCAGTTGACATCTCAGACAAAACTTCAAGTACTGGACAAACAAAACAGTTACTCATACAATGGGCCTATGCACCTAACGCAATACCATAAACACTGCAAACACCATCTGATTTTGAAGAACGAGGCTAAAAAGACCTCTCATGCTGAAAAACCAAAGCCATGCCAAAGGTCATTTTGAGACTGGAGCCTCAAAACACAGGATTAAACATGAGGCTACTACATCTGCATTTAAACACTGCACATTTAAACTGCTTTTCGAAACTGCTAAGCTCCTGCTGGCTGTTAGGAGCAGTAATTTAAACATTTGCTGCACTGAAGTAGATGACACAAATGACAACAATTAGAGTCATATTCTTGTTTTATGAACATAGAGGAAAACATTCAACAAAAACTTCATACATACATGTAATACCTCAACATAGCAAAAATAATGCTGAAATATTCAATGGTGGAAGATGGCTGATGAGACGTCTACCTTTTAACTAATTTACCTACTGAGCAAATAGCACTGTTGATGGCAGGACAGTTATGCAAATGCCTACCCACACTCACGGGAAGCACACCTAGTCCCCTGCGCTTTTAATGCTCAGTTCTCATTGCTCTCACGGATAGCTCCTCATGCATGATACACTCCTCCAGGGTACAGACTGGCCAAAAGAGAAGAGTAGATCTGATTACAACACGATTTCTGACTATAACTTCCAAAGAAACATAGTTATTTGAACACATATTTTTCTTTATATAGAATGCTTTCCTAGTATACACTTCACATGGTCTAACTGTGTTAAAAATTAAATCTGTATACTTCATATAAGATCAAAGGATGGCAGGAATCTCACTTCCCTCTGCCCTACAAAAGGGAGATGGGACTTGCAAGGATGAAAAGAATGACCTCACGCATTTCAGGAATATTCTGCCTTTAGTGGCAAGAATCAGCAAAAATCGTATAAGCACTTCTGAAAAGTTTGATTTCACATCTGCCTTAGCAAAAGTCAGTTACTTCTTGACAGAAACATGTCCTTACAGAAAACTGCAGTGGCAAACTGAAGGCAGTATCTCTTGTTAAACTAAGAACTGGGGAGGTGGGGTGTGGGTGAAAACCTCACATGCCTTTCCTCAACAGTCACAATTTCTGAATATGTGCAGTCAACTAAACACCATGAATGCTATTCAGTAACACCTTTCGGGAAAGAAATCCACGAAATTCTAAGCTTCCCACACAATATTTGGGTAAAAAACACACCACATTTTATTCCTTAAAGCATTGTGTATTTTGGCAAAGAGCAGGCTTGTACGGAGGCAACTGAGGGCACAACACCCTTCAAATATTTGGCAGCTTGGTGCTGTCAAGCAGCTGATTCAGGAATGACCAGCTAGAGTTCACCCTGTGCCACACATTTGGAAACAATATCCTACGTCATTCAAGTTCACAGGAGTTCTGATAGAAGACCACAACAGCATCACATAGGAGTACTCTGACGCAAACCTGCCAAGCCTCATCGTTACATCATATGCTCCCGTTGTGAACGATTTCTGCTGCTAGATGGACTGCAAACTCTCTTCCTCCTGTGGGGCATTGCTAATTTTAAGTCAGGATCATTAATATTAAGTAGGAAGTCTCAGTGTCTCTTTCCTTTCCAGTCCAGAAGAAAAAGGGGAAAGTTTATGGCCATTTATTAGAAGTACACACTTTGAGGTTTTTAATGAGGTAACTAGTGGGATAAAAAAAGATTGGTTTTTACATTTAAGTACATTACAAACCCGAGGTGGGAGAAGTATGCGCCAGAAACACGTCAGTTTTAGTGTTATGTAGCCTGGAATTTTAAGAGGCCTTTTTCGGTCACCCGACCACCCTCTCTCCCAACAGAAGTTTAAAATACGGTAGTGAGGAGGAGGTTTATCTAAAAATAGTCCTAGATAAGCAAGAGCAACAATTGCAGCCACTAAAATACTTCAGGAATACTGTTTGAAATATTTGATAAGGGCGTTATCTTGTGAACACCTCTACAAAGGGGCATAGCGACGCATTTAAGGTAACCCTAGATGAAGTTTGAACACCACAGGTGCAGCCCATAGAGCCAAATTTATCCAGTTTCAGTGCGGGAAGGGCAAGGAGGATGGGAGAGGATGGGAGAGGATGGGAGAGGATGGGAGAGGATGGGAGAGGATGGGAGAGGATGGGAGAGGATGGGAGAGGATGGGAGAGGATGGGAGAGGATGGGAGAGGATGCACTGGCCCATTGTGCCTTCCATGCCCCAGGAGGGCCGGAGAGGGAGCTGGGGGTAGCAGGGAAAAGCCTTATATTGTTGCCATCAGTCATCAAGAGATCTCCCAGTAATTACACCCTCCCATAAAGCAGCCACTAAACCTCGGGGGGTGCGAGAGGTGGGGCGGGCAGCGACCCAGCTGCAACAAACACCCCCGGCTGGAACCGTGCTTTTTGTGCACCCACTGCAGTTGTCACTGATTAACCAACTGATCTGGCAATTTCCTACATTCTTTTGCATTTAAAAAGGATCTGAGAGGCTGAGGGCCACCCCTCCACCCCCCTTTTTTGCATGGGGGGGGAGGCAGCGCAGCTTCTCCTCCCCCCAGCGCGGCCCTTGCAGCTGAAAATCATTTCTCTGTTCGCCCGGCCGGGCCCTGCGATGGGGAGGGGAAACGTATCCATCAGGAATAAACTTGAGCACAAAGACAGGCTGAGTGTCAGAGGATACAAAAGGGCAGAGGTGGCCGCGGAGAACGGGGCGGGGGCAGCGCTCGGCCGCCTCCCCCGGGGAAACAAAAGCCCCAGACACACACACACACACACACACAAAAAAAACCAACCCTAAAAAAACCCCTCTGTAAATGTCAAAATAACTCGAGAGGGGACGAGGATCGACCTAAAACGGAGCCTTCTCCCCTCCTGCCGCCGAAAGCAGCTCGCAGGGCTCACACCCCGAAAGCCGGAGACTGTAAAAATTCACGAGGTGGATATTCAAAATGTTTCCCAGGGCCCCTGAACGTGTGATTTTCACCGAAATGTGTTTGAGTTTGGGTTTTTTTTTTTGGTTGTTTAATCACGGGCAGGTTTTAAGACTTAATCGTATCCCAAAAGGCTATTTCCAACCATAGAATTATGAGTGCTTTAAAGTAGCCAGATCCTATATTTTACTTTACCTGTTGTAAGGCCAATACAATCATGTTTCATTCATAGTTTATGAAGTCTGAAAAACCACTTGATGAAATTACAGTCTACTGATACCACACATGGTATATTTATCCACATATATTCCATAATCATTTCAATTTATGACTTGTACTTAAGAGTCATTTTCCTGTACATGTGTTCTTCATAAATACTGGCAGATCGCAGTCTGTGCTTGTACAGGAACCACATATCCACACTCATTTCTGTGAAGATAAATACGCCTTATACATCCAAAGTGAAAAGCCAGAGCTTTCACAGAACTAAGGAGAATATATTTCAGGAGTGCTGGAAAAAAATCGTAGTTCTCCCTTACGCTCTTTTCATCCTGCCCCACGTATCCTACATACAAACTTAAGCCCCTGCTTTACTTCCAATATTGATAATTATTGCCCAATACACTTAGACGTAGTGTCTTGAACCTTATAACAAGGAAAAAAAAACCTGCCTATCACATGGGAAAGGTTTACAACTATCCTTTTTAGAAAGAAAAGTAACGTCAATGTTTTATAAAGCATTTTAAATGAAATCACACATGATCTATCCATTGTTTTTTACAAATCATAACATGGTTAGGGAAAAAAAAAAGTACCAGAATAATAATGTATTTTATCATATGCAATAGACTACTTAAAAGAAATGTTGCATTACTTCACTAACTTGGAAGTCCACCATAAAGAAAAAGGCTTGAGGAGGGAGGGTGTGGAAAAAGACAGTACATTGCAGGACACAATGCAGTAGATTGAGTGAATAGATTTCAGGCACCTTCATTTACTGCCTGGACCACAAAGTCCCACAGAGTACAGGGGTCGGCTGATACAGGCCAGATACCAAAAAGACGTTCCACGTTCCTGCTTACTGGACAACTTATTTAAGTTTTTTGCTTGTTTTAACAAAATAAAGATATGCATCTTAAACATCCTATTGCTTTTTTTGAAGAAAGATATGCCAGAAAAGGCAGTTTATTTTTGGCCTGTGGAATGGAAGCATGCTCTTGCATTTACAAATGAAATTTTATTATTTTTGGTTTTAACATAATGCCTGGCTCACAGTGATCATCAGTGCTTATTCAGACCACAACATGAATGACTCCACCAAGCTGTTCTCTGCAATGGAGAATGCCAAAAGGAACAGAGTTTGGAGCTCTCAACAGCTCTCAGTGTGCGAGACTAAGATATTTAAGAGTAAACAAACTGCTGTGCTTAATTCAAGTTCATTTAGACACAGAAAAAGGGTGCCTACCAGTATAAGCAACAGTGCCAAAAGCTGTAAGTTGAAATGGGGACTGTGAGATGAGTGCAACCCTCATCAGGCGGTACAGTGGTGTACAGTGTGGTTTTTCCTTCCAGGCAGGACCGAACTAGAATGCCTCTCTGAAAAAGCACAGGAGATTCAAAAGGAAGAGAACCAAATCTCCTCGTGCAAAACTTTAATGGGTCTCCAACTTCTTTGTGAAGAAGAAAAACAACTAGGGTGTTTTCAACTGTGTTGCTTAACTGATGTGTACTTCTAAAATTACTCCAATGACTTTATGTAAAAACAAACAAATAAAGAAAGCCTTCCAGGGAAAAAAAATTCATCTAAAGTTTTAGAACTATGCAATGTCACTCCCCTTCTCATCATGATTTTGAAGAAACTGGGAATATTTTGCAAGTAATTATAATTCCTGACCCAGGACCCAGAACCATAGTCATTTGAGCTACTGCAAACAGCAGAAGCAGCTGACATTCATTGACCACAAAATCTTTTACACCCAACAAGAAAGTTCTTGAGCTACCTTCAGTTCTCCACAAGCTTTTCAGAGATCCACAACGAACATTCAAGAGCAGTGCTGCCTTCATTTATAAGATGTGAAAGGAATTCTTCATTCATCTGAAAACAAATTTGGCAACTGGTTCCACTTCCTGGCAGGTAGGTCCACTTTCTCTCAGAAAGCAAGGCTAAACTTGATTTTATAGTAAAAGGTACTACCTTCACTGTTCTTAATGATTCACGTTCCATTTAAGTTTCCCTTTCAACCTTATCAGTGTTGCTGCAGCATCTACAGAGAACCAAAAGTTTGCAAGTCCTTTTAAATAAACACACAGAACCAAACCAAAAACACATACCCAACATTGCCCTCCTCTCAATGAAACAAAAAAATTATTTCTGCTCAATAGAAATGTGTGAGGTTAAAATGTAGTGTGCAGGTTTGTTTGGGTTTGTTTTGGGTTTTTTTGAGGGGGGGTTGTTGTGCAGTTGTTTTACAAGCAGGAAAAGTAAGCAAACTAAAGGAGTGGGCAGGCTGACTAAAAGATTAGAGTACTATTGTATAAATGTGCGAAATAAATTTACTTTGAAAACTTTGGAAGAGTTTATATTGCAAACTTGGTCAAAGTCTGACCATTAAAATAGCTCATAGAAAAACCCTAACAATCAAAAAAACCAAACTTCAGTAGCAAAGATCAGAGAAATACAGAATTCAGGATTCTTAAGAACTACATGAAGACTGCTACCACACAGATTTCTGTAACCAGCCAAGTTCTGGGCTGTTTCACTTACTATTCAGAGTCCAGTTGTCAGAACAAGAGCTATGACAGCTCCTGTGTTACCTATGTTACAGAAACACTACTATGAAAATCTTTGTCAAACCTACTAGTAAAAGGTAAATAAACTCAAACAACTAAAACCATATTCTATTGCTTACAAACTATGTAGAACAGATAGATTAGAACAGGTACAAAGATCTTCAAAGTTCTAGTGCTAAATGAAATTTTCAAATTTCTTTTCTCTCTACAAAAAAAACCCTCATTCAGAATGAAACAGCCATCAAAAGACCAAAAACATGAACGCCTACATTATGTTTTACTTAAGTGAGGCATTATTATAGCCTCCTAAGTACATGAAGAACTATCTTGGTGGCTTAAGTTCATAAAGACTTGCAACACCTGAACCCAACAACACAGTGCACAGCTAAGGAAAAAACAGGAATGAGGCTCTGCTAGAGATCAACTGATTTGGGAGCCACAGGAATTAGTGGCAGATGAAATGCTTATGCTGTATAAGCAAAGATGATTTGGATCTACAGCTGAGAATGTGGTAACTTTAATTAATGATGTTTGTAAAGCAATAAAATCTAGCTCCTTATCCCCCCAGTTTTATGTACTATATAAAACTAGTTATGAAAATAAAAGCACTTGAAAGGAATGATGGACTGCCTGCTGCCCCTAACAAACCTCCACAATTAGCTTTCCTAACCAACTTTTTACAGCACCATCAAAGTTACTTTGTCTGATTGCAAAGCATCATCCAAAAACCTGAAACACTTGAGTGGCATTCTTCCTTTCGTACTCTGCTCAGCACCTGAAATACACATCCCTTTGTGTTTTCTGGTAGCAGTGATCCCCGAATGTAGTCTTGAAGTAAAAGCAATAGAGACGATCACCTCAGAAAAGTACATGTTATGTCCTCAACCAAGACTGCAGCTTTGAAGCAAAGCAAGCAACGAGATGCCTCATCTCAGAAACAGTCACCAGAATCCAGTCGCCCTGGACACTGCACACCAGCATGGCAAGCCTGGACCAGAAGGACTTGTTGAGGGAAAAATTTCTATTGGAGAACCTTTTTACCACCCTAAAATACATGAACACCTAACCTGATAGACTGATCTTCTACCACCTAGTCTTTATAAAAACTGTTAAAGAGGCCATTTTGTCCAGATTTTCCTCTAACCCAGGTCTAACCCAGTGTAATGGATGCCAACAGAAGGACTTGACACCATCCGCATCGATCACATCTCCGTAGCACCCAACACAACAAATCTGCAAATTACTCAAAAACTAAAAGAGAAGAATTAAGTGAAAGACGTTGGGACCAGCTTAATCAAGATAAGTCTGCAAAGCAGTAGCAACAGCAACAGCTGTCAACCAGATTTGTTGTTCAGGATTGTCAGGAGTCCCAGCCTGCTTCTGAGAATCTAGGTAAGCCAGCTGCCACCTTCCCTTTCAGATGCACTCCTCACTACTCAGCCATGCCTCTCGCAGCAAGCTTGGGTTACAGCATAGCCTGTGCTCCAAACATATTCAAAAGCTGTTGCGATCAAACCCCAGAAGTATTTATTTAAAATTAACTCTTTTGGTGTTTTCTTTCCCTATGGCAAAGACTGCATTTGTGTTTGATTTGTGGCTACTTACAAAGTAGCGTTCTAGGGGCAAAGCTTTAGACTTGACAATATTGACAGCCTCCTATGAAAAAAGAGAATATCTATACTTATCCAAAACCGCAAATGACATCTGACTTATTTTTCTGATTATTTAATACCTATACTTTTAGGTGCCTGCAATGATATAAGCAGCAGTGAGGTGTCAGTAACACTAAATGCTAAATGGTATACGTATTCTAGTAACTCTTCCCAACAACTGGATATAAAATGCATTTTCTTCACAAGGGATGTTAGACACTACAAAACCATGAATTTCTACGTTATCTATGATCTTTCTAGTAAACGGTAATCAAAGCATTAGGTAAAAACCAAACACACACCAAGAAAACCCAACAAAACCACTTTTAACATCTGTGTGCTTAAAAGAAAAAATTCCTTTATGCTTTAGGATCTCAAGGTTGCAAGTATCATCATATACAGGAGGGATTATTAATTTTTTTCACATCAAGACGGTCTACTAAGAAGCAGGCTAGATAACTTTTTTCAGTCTATAATAAACATGTAATTGAATTTAGTTGATTTAAACCAGAAGTCAACCCCCCGTTATCAGCCCGGTCCACAAACAGCCCTTGCTGATAATCTCACAATTTGAGATTATAGATATGGCAATAACATAGTACTTCACCTGAGGATGACCAGTTAATCTTTCATGCCTCACACCTGTTCCCTATGTCCTCTTCACAGCGACACAACTGAGCTTCCTCTCATACCTTCTAAAACACAGAATTAAGTAAGAGCATTAAAACTGGAGTGAATTTAGATATAAAGTCCAGAGCAGTACTATAAACCCCTTTTTTTTACAGAGCTGAAGCCACCTAAAACATGTTTAAAGAGAAATTTTTGTTTGAGAGACAAGGATGAAGTATACATCAACAAAGCAGTGATGCAAGGAACATTTACAAGACAGAAATCTATGTGGGGCCTCTATTTCAAGTCTAAGAGGGCAATATAGTCCAATCATTTATACTTCGCTAGAAAAGCAGTGTCTATATGTTCTTTCACGGAAGACACGGAACCGTTTATGATAACTGAAACAAGTGAAATGGGGCTACAGAAAATACACCAAAATCTTTCCACAGTTTTGAGAACTAGATAGAAGATTTCAGTGTTTACCAAAAACTTCACATTTCACTGGAGCCAGGAAACTGTCGAGTCACTTTCCTCTGCTTTTTTGACTTAGGCATCCACAGCTTTGACTGAATTCAAAGTCTGATAACTACCAATTTATCCACTAGAATTATTTCCCATTTCGGCTGCACCATACAGTAGTTAATTAATCTGAGAGCCTTATTGCTAGAGAACCAAATAATCTAACTCCTTAAACTCTCAGTAGACACTCTCTCTACTGTCTGTTGTTCCCAAACTTTAGAAATCACAGTGCTGGATTCCCACTGATACTGATCTTTTATCTTCCCTGGTAATGCTCCAGATGCAGAAAATGGGGATGGAATCATAGAACAACCAGGTTGGAAGAGACCCACCAGATCATCAAGTCCAACCATTTGTATCAAACACTAAACCATGCCCCTCAGCACCTTGTCCACCTGTGCCTTAAACACCTCCAGGTAAGGTGACACAACCACCTCCCTGGGCAGCCTGTTCCCGTGTCCAATGACCCTTTCTGTGAAAATTTTTTTCCTAATGTCCAGCCCAAACCTCCCCTGGTGGAGCTTGAGGCCATTCCCTCTTGTCCTGTTCCCTGTCACGTGGGAGAAGAGGCCAGCACCTTCCTCTCTACAACCTCCTTTCAGGTAGCTGTAGAGAGCAATGAGGTCTCCCCCCAGCCTCCTCTTCTCCAGGCTAAACGACCCCAGCTCTCTCAGCCATAGGGCCTGTTCTCCAGCCCCTTCACCAGCTTTGTTGCTCTTCTCTGCACTCGCTCCAGAGCCTCAACATCCTTCTTGTGGTGAGGGACCCAGAACTGAACACAGGATTCAAGAAGTAGTCTCACCAGTGCTGAGTACAGAGGGAGAATAACCTCCCTGGACCTGCTGGTCACACCGTTTCTGATACAAGCCAGGATGCCATTGGCCTTCTTGGCCACCTGGGCACACTGCTGGCTCATGTTCAGTCGGCTGTCAACCAACACTCGCAGGTCCTTCTCCTCCTGGCAGCTTTCTAGACAGACTCTCCCAGTCTGTAACTCTGCTCAGGGTTGTTGTGCCCCAAGTGTAGGACCCGGAATTTGGCCTTGTTAAACCTCATCCCACTGGTCTCTGCCCAGCAGTCCAGCCTGTTCAGATCCCTTTGCAGAGCCTCCCCACCCTCCAGCAAGTCGACACTTCCACCCAGCTTAGTGTCATCTGCAAACTTACTAAGGGTGCACTCAATGCCTTCATCTGGGTCACTGATAAAGACACTGAACAGGGCTGGACCCAGCACTGAGCCCTGGGGAGCCCCACTTGCCACTGGCCTCCAGCTGGATTTAACTCCATTTACCACCACTCTCTGGGCCTGGCCATCCAACCAGTCTTCCACCCACAAGAGTGTGCACCTGTCCAGGCCAGAGGCTGACAGCTTCCTTAGCAGAAGCTTCTTTCCAAAACATTGACGAGCCTTGTTCCTGACATCTTACCCAATAAGGCTATAAACTGGAGAGGGAAGATTTAGGCTAGATGTAAGGTGGATGTTCTTCACGATGAGAGTGATAAGGCACTGGAGCAGGCTGCCCAGGGAAGTTGTGGATGCCCCACCCCTGGAAGTATTGAAGGTCAGGTTCCATGGTGCTTTGGGCAGCCTGATCTAGGGAGGCATGTCCCTGCCCATGGCATGCAGTTGGAATTCAATGACCTTTGAGGTCCTCTCTAACCCAAATCATTCCATAATTCTATGATCTCTATACCCACTCACTTTCATTATGCAGCTGAAATGGGACACTACTGACAATGTAGTTGCTGCTCACAGCTGAGACACTAACTCATAGAACTGGTACCCATCAATAAAAATAGTCTTGTTTCACCGAGTCCCCTCCTTCTTGGTCATGGTTCCATTCACTCCATGTTTTTCAAGCAGGCAACACATCTCATGGGCACGGAGCTTCTCTTTTCACTCTGCACAGAACAGCATGTGGCAGCTGCACTCACAGTCATGCACTTCCATAGAAACCCCCCCAGAAGTGTATTACATCTCTGATAATGCAATACATCTACCCTCCCAAAAGGCAAACAGTTGCTCCTGTCAGCAACTCTGTATTATTTTATTTTCCTATTATCAATTTCTGCCAACACTGAGCTAATAAATGCATGATTCACAGTCAGAAATCAGTGATTAAGTTACATATACAATATTAACTGGGATCTGGGATTAGAAGGGGACTAACTTGAGAAATATATAGAAACCTTGATTTCAGGAGAATGAACATTAGTGCTTTTAATGTGCTCTGGGATTTCAAGTTGAATGTATGAACCACTTAAAAAAAGAAATCACTTTAGAGTAATTTTCAACCGGTTGCCTAACACCCATCTCCTAAGTGACTATCATCAAAACACAACCATAACACTAGTGATGAATTAATATTAAAACCCTTCAGTGAGATCACAGAAATCCTCAAAAAAAACAGCCCGACTTGTCAGAGCACACTTCTCCCACACGCTGAGTAGTAGTCAGGTTCTGGAAATAAAAGCTTTGTTCAATTACAAAAGTGGGTGCCAGGTATGTTTTTCATTTACACATATAATTTTGAAATCCAAACCAATTTGACAGTGTCTAAACAGATTTTTAAAAGCCAGGAACAAATACTTCCAGAAGGAAAAAGTCACAACAGTCAGAAAAAGGGTAGCTGCTCACTCACTAGGACAACTTGAGTAGCAAGGGACTGCACTCTGACAAATTTATACACTTTGGCAGTAATCATTAATGAAGTTCTGCAGGGCTTCTGAGTACCGGCAAGTCAGAAATGGTTACAATACTTCAGGTTTAAAAAGGGGATTGCGTTGTTCGCTTATTTTGCTTTATGGGGATACTCCTCGGTTGCACGCCTGTATTGCCACCGCCTCTGCTGGTGTTGGTAACTTACCAGTGTCACTCGAGAGAAAAAGCAACAGCCTAGCAATCTGTGGAAGGGATAATCTAAGTGACTGCAGGATGGAAGAAGTGCTTAAGACAAGAGCAGCCCAAAATAGCAGTCTGAAGATGGGCAGCAGGCATCTGCCTGCCAAAAGGGAAGACACCTCGCAGAGTAAAGTTCCCCAGCTCTGCTGCCCAAGAAAGTAGCGGCCACTCCAGGGTTTCCTAATACCTCCCTCTTCTCTCTGCAGCTCCTTACCAATCACATGTTTTTGTCCTCACAAATAAGGCTACAGCTGTTTCTCTCACACAAGTAGCATCGCTGTAACATTTCTGAACCCATCACAGTGAAGCACAGTGATTCTCCCAGGGCAGGGAGGCAGCTGCCATGTTAGGACAGGCCTACAGCATCGCATACACAACACGTCCACCACGAAGAAATGAAAATCTGCGCAAGTCTTTCAAGGTATTAGATGTGTGTGTTTTGCACACCAAGTTTCTAAGAGGAAAGGAAAATAAGCACGTGAGCTATTTTTTCTCTAAACCACAACTCCCTAATTCCCGGGTCAGCACGGTGTCTGGTCCTTCAACATTTCACTCGGCTCAGCAGATGAGGAAACAGTCACACCAGAAGGCCCTGTAACAGATGGAAACCAGAGCAGCTGGAGAGCAGGGAAATGTCTGTGCGGGCGTGGGGGTGGAGAGGGGGCAGAAAGCCCATCCCTACTCCCAAGCTTTAAAGCTGCATGCAGCCATCGAGCCATACTGCAAACTCAGCCCAGGGATCTGCTGGTGAGAAAGCTGAAGGAAATAGTACGTGGCTGGATAATTTAGTGCTTCCCAGACTTCCCAACGGGAGAGCAACACCAAGCTATGCAACACGGGACTGCATGCACTGGGTGCAAGTTCCTCAGGAGAGGAGGAGGTAGTGGAGAACAGCAAGCTGGGCATTTGCATTCATGAAATGCACAGCAGGTGAAGAACTGCCAGCTTAAGAGAGCCTAGAACTAAAATGGTGAGGAAGGAGACAAAGAGTTTACTGGCATACTGGAGAAATGAGAAGGAAACAGTGGATGAATTGAGACAAAGCCTATCAAGGTTACCTCTTTTTTAAGAAGAGGTATTACAGAACCAAAGCAGCGCAGACATACATTTTTTCAAGAAGAAAAACCTAACATGGTAAACGAGGAAGAATAAAAATTGAAGGAAAAGAACCCTGACGTATGGCACAATTATTCCACTACAGTTTAGATTCACAGCTTTACAACACCTTTGCAGTTAATAACCATATTAATTTATACATTATGTCACCAGTATTTCCTTTCTCAACTTAGTTCACTATTAGGGAAATACAACAGGTTTTTCCTAAACTTTTGGAAAGACAAATGACTGTCCATGATTAAGACGCCCATCCCCCTGGCAGTTTGGATGGCAGCCTACCCCCAGTTCCCAGATGAGGGAAACAGCCGCTCAGCAGAGCCAGTTCTTGAGAATAATAGGGTGAGTTTTTTTGATTTATTTGTTTCTTTTAATCTGGGTCGGAACTACCTTCTGCAATCCTTTTGGCTCCTTGAGTCAGGAGACAAGAAACTAAACTGATCAATGGGTAAGACGGAAGTCCTCATATGAGAGCAGCAGATTACCGTGTTAACCCAGATAACGCAAACAAGGTCATTCGGTGTTTGTAAAAGGCACACAGAAATACTTTATTAGATGTATATGCAACTGTTCTTTACCTGGCCTGCCATGTAGAATTAGACTTTGAACATTGATTTGCAGCAGCTATGAGCAAGCACAAAATTGACAGGGCAGTGGAAAGTTTTCATGACAATTTTTCCTCCTTAATTATTCCTGTTCCTAACCACAAACAAGATGCTTTCGTTCCACTGCCTACCACAAACTTCTCAAAAAAAAAAAAATGTTCGGGTGCAGTCTGACACTAGAGATAAACTGATCTAACCATTAGTTGCCATCAGAAGATTGTCAGCACAGGGGCAGTTGAACAGCAATGACAGCGCAAGGAAAGAAGCAGGAGTGGTACAGCCGATTTCAAGCAGCACAACCCATTGGACCAGCTTATTACTATAACCCTCATTCAAACTGCCTTCAGGCCACAGCCAGGTGGTTCCACAACTTAACCTGAAAAGCACAGCATTAAAAACAGCCTCTGCTATACTGAAAGAACATGAGAAACCATTGTCTCCTGGTAAGATTTCCGGGGGGCATGGGGGAGTAAGTCTAATTTGATCAAATATGTGAAAAAATGTTTTGCATTTAATGCACAATAAAATCAACACTGAACATTATGTAAAGCATGGAAAATATCTTGCTGGTACCACAAGTCACTCCTACTGGCTGGAAGGTATGATTGCTGACTTGGGAGTTATTTCATATCAGTGTAGAACTCCAGTGAAGGATGTGCAAATATTCTGGAATCTATCTGTTTTAGACAAGAAATACTATATCTCAGCATGATTTAGGAAAATAAAGGCCAATTGTGAAGACTAAGGATATTTGTCAAGAGAGTCAAAGAACACGTTTCAGTTAAGACATTCCAAAAGCAATTAATCCATGATGCTCGCAGGACTGCCTCCAGCAGCTCAAGCCAAGCACACACAGAGTCCCTCCATAAACAGCTGTGATGGATAAACACACTACTTAAAGGGAGAATATTTCATCTAAATCCATTCAACACCTAGGAAGCCTTCTGGACGCAGAGAGGTAAAACTTTCAGATTTCTTGTATCATTTTCCCTGCTCACATTGCCCTTGTCTGCAGTCTTCCCTAAATCCCCACACTAAAAGTCGATTTGCATAAGACTGAGGTTTACATATTATTTTTTTTAAAGCATATTCCCCACAAGAATTTTAAAATATATCCCACTATTTGAAACACTTTTGTTCCAAGAGCTGACCATTACAGACTATTTTCTAGATATGGCAGGACAAATTCCTTCCTGTCTGAGAGTTTCCATGGTAATAAAAGTCCCCTTTAAACACATTCACGGTGGTTTGGGCAGGCCAAACAGGCAGCCTTTGTACTGAAAAGCTCCCTCTTTGTACTCCTCTGTGCTGATCCTGCACAAACTACCGTAAAAGTGTATTTTAGTAGAGGCAGAGTAAAATGAAGGCTCACATCAGTTTCACACTACAACTGTTTATTCCACAGCACAGATACAATCCTCTAGAAGATTCCCTTCCCAAAGAATTTCAAGTGGTTGAAGAAAGCAAGCTACAGGACAGCCTAGGGCACATTTCAGGCAGACCTAGCCCCAGCAACTTTGCCACTTACACTATTAAAAAAGACGAAGTGAAATGACCATCCTCCCTTTCCCTTCCCCCTCTCCCCACTATGCAGCCTCTCTGCTCTTTGGAGGTGGCATATTTACACCAGTGCATGGGTCTCTAGTTAAACAGCAGTAGTCTGAATTGATACCTCCATATCCATACGTAGACTTCTCATGGAAAAAGAGCAGCAGAACGCAATCTAATATGTAGCTTAGCTTCCCTTTTGAAGAAATAAACAGAAGCAAAAATGTTTTTAGGATGTTCAAAGTACCTCCTTTTAAATTCCTTACTATTCACATTTGTACTCTGATGCTTTTAAAAACTAGCAAAAATTTTTGCACATTTAGGTCTTGTTGCAAGTGGAGCATTTTTGCACTATAAGTTTACATTTCAGTATATCTCTCAATGTTTCACATTTAGAATATTTTTTTTCACTGTCTCTACAGCAGACCTACAACAGAAGCTGGACCAAGTCCACAGGCAACGGATTCTCTTTAAGAACTAAGCTGTTAGCCAAAAACATTAACTTCAATTCACTAAGAAAAATGTTCCAGTCATCCTTCAGATTTTTCTTTTGTTAGCTTTTGAAAATTTGTGTGCCGATTTCATTTTAGATAAAACGTCTCTACTTCCTGATCAAGTTTCTTCACTAGTTTTCACACTCTACAGCTTCAGATATCTCTGTTAAGTCTCTAAGTGCAGTTCTTTTTCCAAGCCAGTATTTCTTGGCTTACAGTAAGAGGAGAGAGAGAAAATGCAAGCGTGTAACTTCCACAGTGAGCTTTTCCCCAGTGCTACCATTAAGTTCTTTGCTTTTTTCCCACCTCACCTAGTGGAAATCTTAGCACAACACAGACTCTCTAATCCAGATATTGAGAAAAATGCATGAAGAATGAAGCAAGAACAGCAGGAATAGCTCTGAGAAATCAACTTAATGCTTCATATCTCTCATCTCAACAGTTTTATAACACCCCTCAAACACACACACCCCCTTTCTCAACTCTCTTTACCCATGTAACTCATCTCCCATTAGGTGCCCTTGCTCCCGAGAGCTCCAATCTTGACTGCAGACTTCCTTTGGTTCCCAACAATTGAAGGAGTTTGAACGGAAAGAATTATCCAGATAAGAGAAAAAAAAGAATCAGTCTTGTAATCCCTTTCACTAGCATAAGAATGAAAATACCTGATCTTTGTCAGATCTGATTTAGAGATATTTTAAGTTTCCTTTTGGCAATACAGGGAACAGCTTTAAAATTACAGCAGGTTTAAAATTGTGGGAGGCAGTCTATGAACACTTAAGACAAGCAGACTGAAGAAGAAAGTTTGAGAAGGGTATGTTATGCAGAACTACTTGGATCCATGAAACCAAGCTATAGCTGCAACCTTCTAGAGAAGCTTTTCTGTAGGCTGATTTTAAGAATACCAGAGTATACACAGAAAAAAACCCCGAAGATAGCAAACTATTCATGAAATGCCTCTCAAAATAACAGGTCTAGTAGCTCACTCACTACTTTTAACTGAGAAATCATTGGTTTAGCTGAAGCAAAAGCTAACAGCATTCATTTTTTTCCCGTAGAAAATTTCAGCTAAGGAAAAGAAACTGAACAGAATTTGTTTTGGTTGCCAGCAAAACCTGGTCTATCGCTTTCCTTGAAACTAGTCCAATTTAAACAAACATCAATGTAACATCCCACATTTCTCATGCTAGCAAATCTTATTAAGAATACTTTCCACAAACACATGGTATTGCTCAGTTATTAACAACAAAAAAATTCTTATGCTGTCCTTAAGGATCATTTGTAGCAAATCCATCTCCTCCTTTAGCAATCTAGCCATCTTAGAAATTGTCTCCACAAACAGATGCAACATGTTAATGATTTTCACCATAGGTTGTAATATTTCCGAGTATGTTTAAATTGCCCTTAAATTACGCTTTGTCAAGCTACCATGCTGATTGAGAGATAACTGAATATAAACAGAAAACAAACCGTTGCCTCTATTTCTTATGCACCCACTTCTTAAAATCACAGTCATCACATGACAAAGATTCCATTACCACCCTGTTCTGACAGAAACCAATATTAATTATTATTTGAATTAACCTTTGAGCTATAGTTTTCATCAGTACTCAGAAAAGACATGGACAATTTCTAATTACATTCTACTCTCATTATAAGTCACTAGGCTGTAAAGCTGTACCTGACAAGACTGCTATACTTGGCCTTGAAATACTTTGGACTTTACTATAAATCTTTCAGAAACATCTAAGAACTCACTGAATACAAGAGCTATCAGACGGGATGCTTCTCCAACAATTTCAAGTGTTTTTAAAGAGGTATTAACTGTGATATCATGGAATTGCAATACTATTGCTGAAGGAAAATAAATTACCGTGGCCTTATCTTTCAGCATCATTATACAGATGATTTTTCACCTGAAGTTGCATACAGTGGATCCACTCAGTCTATCAAGTGTGATCATAAAGTGATCAACTGAATCCTAATCATGCTCAACAAATAGTGTAAGAAGAAAATCAAAATTCATAGATTGACAAAAATCCGATTCTAAAGCTTATAGCAATCATCTACATCACGGGCTGTATTTATTAGAGATTGGAGAGAAAGATTTTAACCACTAAAGATTTATTAGCTCTCCAGTAGGAAATGTGGGATTTCCAGGTCATAAGTGAAGAATAACCTGTAATCCATATACAAAAATTAGTGCAAGAGGACAATTTTTCTTGAGTAATTTTTCTGCTTTACCTCATATAATCACTTTGCTCTAGTCAGTAAGCTAGCCAACAAAAAATGAAATACATATGTCAATATATGGTAAGTGAATGCCATTCTGGATAACAGGTTTCTACCCTTAACTATGCCCAATCTCTCCAATGAACAAATAAAACTTCTTAAAGAGCGAAATCTGGCAGTACAACCTAAGCCTCATTTTCATGACTTCACAAAGCTTACATCTGTGACCAACTCCGAATGTTCAATCTCTGAGCACAAGACAGTTTTATTTGTACGAATACCAGAGGCTAGAATCTATCAAGTTTCAAAACTAGAGTTTGACTCAGCTGCTGACTCAAGACATATTTCAAGATAACAAGAACATATTTCAAGATATCATTTTTAACCTTCCACTGCTGAAAAGACCTGTATCTTAAAACAGAAGCCTCAGTATGAAATCAGTTTAATTCCTGTGAGTGACATTTTGTGTTACAAAAACCCTGATGTGGACAACAGATATGACTTCAGATTTCATTCATCTCTGAAAGAAAAAACCAGTGATCTTTCCTTCACAGATCACTTTTATGGATGCTGTCAATTACACAGAATATCCAAGTTACTAATTTCACAAAGATTTTTAAAAGAAATTAAAAGACATAAGGAAACCAAATATAAACCTTGGGAGTTGTTAGCATAGAAAATGCCAGTTGTGCATGTATATAAACATACTATGGATTCCATCAGTTAATACACAACAGCTCTGTAATCACATGGGGTAAATGACAGTTCATGAGCAGAATATCTAGGTACATCAGAATTATCACAAGACACAATGTGCTAACAGAATTCACGTCTCTTGATTTTGGGGAAAGACCAGAGATGATGGATGAGAATTCAGTCTCTAAAAATGCAGTGTTTGTAACATTAGCGTCACCAGAGCTACCAATTCTAAATATACATCCACTTAAAGCACAAAGTTGTGTTTCTCCTTCTAAGCCAGGTGACTCAGACTGGTGTCTTAAACTGCATCCCCATTTTTGAAACTATCCAGATCCCTTCACCTTAAGGCCCCAACTTGCTTTCAAAACCCCAACAATTGCTTTTTTTCCCCCTTTGCAGCTGCATGCTTTTCAGAAGTTACACCAAATTTACATCTTCGTGTTACTTTTTGCACCTCGTTTTTATAAATGATATATTAAATGGCTGGATTATACCTCCACTCCTCCAGCTAAAAACACATAATGGGTAGTCTGACTATTGTGGACATAAAATGGTAAAAGAGGAAAAAGAGAGGAAAGAAAGCATCATTCTTAACTGCAAAAACTGTGCTTAAGAAACAAATAATTTATTCCCCCACACTTATCCTCATCTATGTCATAACTAAGAAAATGAGGCTGAGCGATGGCAAACACAGATCAGCTCATGCTCCAATCACATACGTCTGCCTGATTCATAACAGTAATATGGGGCAAAAAAGGAGGCATCAGGACAGTAGGACAGTCTGGCATTATGAATATTTTCATATACTTTACACATAAAAGTTCCAAGATCCTGCTGTTGTAGTTAACTCAGGATAAGCCCTACCACCGTTAAGCTTCAGGGTAGACCAGAAGGAACAAATATATATCCAGAGGCTTTGGAAAACCAAGGAAAACTGTCAACTTACTGTCAAGGAGTCAGTTATGATTTTATGCTACAAAACCTACACTGCTGATGTATAACGCCTCCACAAATCCTATAAAAGAGGGATGTGGAACACAAAGCACATGATTTCTTTTCACACCACTCATCAATACATACACCTATTCAATTAAAAATAACATAATACTAACAAGATCATTAAATCATCAACACTGAGCTTATCTAAAAGACTTATCTGGCCTGCAGCAAGGCTGTCCTGCCTTTTACTTTGATACTGTTTGGGTAGTTCACGCTTAAAACACTGAGCTTCTAACAGAGTTTAAAAAAAACAAGTTCTAATATAAAGTTGGCTCTGTTTTCAGCAATTCAAAGTTACAATTTAATTAATTGTTTGTGGTGCTGTAGCCAGCTATTTAAGAGGTCTTTAAGAAGGTACTTGATGGAGCACAGCCTTTTAAAAGCCTGATGTCAGCTCCAGAAGATACTGCCTTATTACTGGGGGATGGGGGGGGACCACAGCAACAGGAGCAGACACCTAGAATCCATAGCTTAGGTCATGCTACTAGACTAAAACTTACTTCCCCCTCCTAATGCCACTTTCAGATTCCCATGTGCAGGGGAGGTGGAGAACAAGGAGGTTAAGGGAGGAAGTGACAGCATTGCAGCATCTCATTTTGTTTATCAGCTATTCATAGACCACGACAAAATTCCCCTCCAACTGTCTTCGTACCACTTTTTCATATCAAATGCACTAGTGACACTTTTAAACAAGCCTATAAACAATGTATTCTAATAAATCAGCCTATAAAAGCCCCCATTCCATTTAAACCTGGGCACTGAATGACTGATGCTTTCTGATACTAATGCACAACAACTATGCAGCTTTTAAACAAACACCAGATTTCCTCTCTATTCTTCATGGAATTGTAGAATCATAGAATTATAGAATCACCAGGTTGGGAAAGACCCACTGGATCGAGCCCAACCATTCATATCAAACACTAAACCATGCCCCTCAGCACCTTGTCCACCCGTGCCTTAAACACCTCCAGGCAAGGTGACTCAACCACCTCCCAGGGCAGCCTGTTCCAGTGTCCAGTGACCCTTTCCGTGAAAAATTTTTTCCTAATGTCCAGCCTAAACCTCCCCTGGTGGAGCTTGAGGCCATTCCCTCTTGCCCTGTCCTCTGGAATCTACTTAGAAGTTCAGAATGCATTAGTTCAGGCAGAAATACAAAAAATGGCAAGAGCACCCCTTGTTAAATGCCACCTAAGAGAATCTACCATCTCACAACACACTGCTTTTGGTTGTGTGTAGGCTGGACTAGTTTCAACCCGTGTTACTTCAAATTCTGTTACCAATCTGTACCTTCCAGACAGAAACACACCCTTCTGCTTTCTGCCAGGTGCTTTGCTAGTATTATCTGAACTAAGAAATGACTCCATCCTAAAATTCCTTTAAGTTCTTTCTTAAGCCAAGAAAAAAATATAGTTTCTTCACCTGTTGCACTCAACAAATTTACCTGTAAGCACATTCATGGCAATTTAATGTATTTTAAGAAAAAAACAAAGTAACTGACGACTTATCTTGTACACATGGTGTGCTATCTAGAAGCTGAAGTAGGTTGCACGAGAAAGTTTAAAAATTAACTTATCAAAGCACAACCGTGAGTCCTCAACTCCTGGAACAGTCACAAGCCTTTCATGACATCTGCATTCCTGGCAGGGAAACATTAAAATAATTTTGTAAGATCCCTCTTAAAATTCTGTTCATTTCCGAGTGCAATGAACTCGTATTCGGCACCTTTCAGAGCATCCATCTTGAAAATGCAATTGCTCCTTCTTTATAAAATCAGTTTGCCTGCCGTCATGACTATGGGGTCTCAAATATTTCACTATCTTTATCCTGCAAACATTTTTTTCTATTACGCAGGTGCAAAACTCCCCCAAATTCAGTTACTTATGCTGAAATACTGCATGAGTGAATATTACAGATGACTTTGAAAGCCTAAGTAACTTCCAGGATAGCCTCTTCTCTAAAAAAATTACCAAATGGAACACAGATCGAGTAGTCGACGCCTATGACATTAAGTTTACAGACTTACTGCTTTGCAAGTACTTTGGCAACATAATTCTCAAAAAAAAAAAAAGTCCCAGTACGAAGTGGTTATTATTTGTGCAAATGTTTTTCTAAATATGGTACTTGCTACACTATACACAAAGACATGAATAAACTCTTACTGTTCCACCACTGCTTTTTACACAGAGGTTCTTACACAGAGTGGTACTGTAGCGTGTCACATACTATGATAAAACAGAAAGACCTCAGTACTAAACAATTAAATAATATACTACAGTACGTTTTTTCACATAAGAAGCCAAGAAAAAGAAAAGTCAAAGTTACAGTTCCCATGATAACCACAGCTTGATTGTAATACTGTTTTATACTGTATATTTGAACAAATGCACCAATTTACAATTGATGGTGAATTATAACTGAAGGACACAGTCACATACTTTGTCCCACTCTTAAATAAATCAGTGGCATTCAAAATAAATTTCCATGCCGCCTGTACAGCTTGGTAAGGTGACTGATTTGCCAGCAGGAAGGAAACAGGCTATAAAAGCATATAAACCATATTTATCAAACAACTTCTCCAAAGTTACAGAAAAGCACACAGGGCAACACTGCTGCATTTTAACTAGATTATGGACTATTTCAACATCCAACAAGTTATACTGCATTCAGATTTGTCCATGTCATATCTGACTTGACTGCATCATGACTCATGGCTATTGTTAATGAAATCCATTAAATAAATTTAGGCTTAGTATTCCTGAAAAAGCACACCAACAAAACCACATTATTGGAGTGCTTCGTTTTAAAGAGAAAATTCATAGAAATTAAGAAGCTTGGTAATAGAACAAAATGAGACAACTGGACAAAACACTAGCAAACAATGGACAAAAGATACTATATTGCCAATGCAGAAACCCAAGGAAAAAACAATTCATCACAGTTATACCACAAGCTGAGGAGGCCATCAGTAAGAACATTTTTCACTAAAATCAGAAAAAAAGAACGAGCAGGTAAAAGTGCAAACAAAATGTATGTTCATAAAGGGGCAAAGCAATAAAAGGTCCTTTCACAAACACCAGGTACACAAAGTCTGTTAGAGAATCCACTGGGCTAACATATAACCAAGATATGAAAGAAACGCCTCATGAAAATAAATAAAAAATTACATTTTTTTGCATCTACTGTCACTGGAAAAGCTAGTGGAGGCTTTAATTCTTTCTGGCTGCATAAAGCCTCAGAGGTAGCTTTGGTCAAACCAAAGCAAACAGCAGCAAGTTACCAAAGCAAGCTCTCATTCACCCAAGAGGTCCAAAAAAGCTGAAGGATAAAATAGCCAATCTATCTACTACACCGCATAATATCTTGGTGTCAAATGCTGCTTTCATGTCAACAGTGCACCAGTTTTGAAAAGTGGTCACATCTTTAGACTGTCAAGAACTACAGACCACCAAGGCCAATGTCTCAACACAGCAAATAAGTAGAAGATGCAAGAAACAACATTCATGGGCACATAAATGCAGACTACAGCCGTGACGTTAATGCATTCCCATTGAAAAGTCCTGTCTTACGCATGAGAATCCTTTGAAGCAATTGATAAGTGGTCAAAGTCTGAACTAACCTGGATGAGCAAAACACATGCCATTTGCTGAACAAAGGTTCTACAAGAAACAAAGCTACAACAACAAAAGAGGGAAAGACTTTACATGGGTAAATAAGCAGTTCAAAACAGGAAAAAAAAAATATCTTATGAAACATCACCTGACCTGTGTTGCTTGGCATTCACATAAAAAAAATAATCTAGAAACAGGTGGTGAGCCTCGAAGTGAGTTTGCTGATAATATTAACAAATTCATTTTGCTAAAAATGAAAACCAGGAAGCAGCAGACCTTCATTGTACCCAGGCAAGGTGTAATAAAATACAGATGAGATTCAGCGTAGGTAAATAGAATGCAATGCACCTGAGAATATACAATCCAATTGTTTTACATACGTTTTTCTGAGCTCTGACCCCATTACCTCATTCTCAAGAAAGAGATTTGGGAGTTAGAATAAACAGATGTAGGAAGACAAGAAAAAAAGCCATGAACATAAAATTGTGAGAGAAATGAGATGCATAAGTCTATGAGATACCCACACCTTGCTGCAGCACCAGTGTTTGCTCTGCCCACTTCCACTTCCAAGAGTCAAATTACTGACAGTCCAGAGAGGGTTGGACAGGCGTCTGAATGCCCTTCTGAATCTCCAGCCTCAAGAAGAAACAACCAGGGACAGAATAAGAGAATTCTATGGAATAGGGAGTGGTACAGAGCAGGTAAGTACTGGACCATTGTTCCCTTTTTCTTTTAACAAGGAAACTAGAGAACATCAAACAAAACTAGCAGGTGGTAGGTTCAAAATGAAACAAATAAAAGGAAGCAGTTCTTCATACAATGTGTACTTAAGCTTCAGAACTCACTGCCATGGTCCCAATGGAAGCCAAGAGTTTACACAGATCAAGAAAAGACTAGATTAATTCATGCAAGAAAAATCCATTAAGTGTTACCTATCACCCTTTCCAAGGTAATTCCGAGTGGCAAACTTGTGGAGACTAAAGGGGCTTGCTCTATTTCTGGATGGCCTCCAGCAAGGTCACTGTGAAGCAGGATTTTGGATGAAACAGACCTTTGGTCTCAACTGGCAGAGCTGTTCTCTGGTATTGAAAAACCAAGATCATATTTGCAACATAGTTTTAGTTGCTCTTGACAAATTTGCTATCTTGGTAATATACAATTTCCAGCATATCAGCATGCCAAGAATGCAAGCAAGATTACATCTGAGAGGACCATAGCATGACTTAGACAAGGACACCCAAAATAACGAGTATCAGACTCTGCTGAAGCTCTAATCGTTCCTTTTCCAACTACAAAAATTCAAAGAGACTTTATGATCTGGCTGTAACCCCTTGAGTGGGAAGAAAAAAAAAGTTGGGTAAAGGCAGTAACAGAAACACTGACAACATGAAATCTGCAGTACAAGCACTACTTCTCTCTATGCTATTCAGTACCTATAGTGGTTCTTAAGTTCAGTTTCGGAATAACTCAAAGTTCTATAACATGAGTTGTATTACTCGTACATTGACATTTTAGGAATACTGAACTTGTATTAAATTTTTTTTTCACCTCTGAATGAGACAGAATTAAGAACAACATTAAGTGGAGAAAAATTAAAATATTCATATTTTTCTGAATAAACGGTAGTTGTATGAGATAATACCAACTCAAAGCAATGGCCTGAAGTTTTACTACTGCTATAAAAAGGTACTTAAAATAACTACAACATATTTAGGTTAAGCACTTAAAGGATTTACTGGAAGACTGAATTCAATCCTGAGCTCCAATCCACAAGTTGTACTTTAGTGCAGGCAAGTTAAATTCTTGACTTGAGATAGAAGAAAAACCTCACAGAAGAAGTGGGTCAAAATGGTTAATAACATAGCATAGGGAGTACACTGTCTGAACTCCTTCCACTCCAAAACCTAAGCTCAACCTATAATAATCACAGACTATCACAGAGCTTATTCAGGAAACTGCGTAGGATGAGGGAGAAGTCTCTAAACTCAATACACAAAACCTAACATAGTTGTTCAGAATTTACTCCTGAGAAAAATACAAGAAAACAAATTGGGGGGGAGGGGGGAAAGGCAAGCAGGTGATTCAGGCACAGACTCTTAACATTTAAAACAGATTTTTTTTTTAAGCACTAAATATTAGATCAACTCTGCTTTTAGGGGTAGTATTTATCTGCTTCACAGGAGTGATAGCAAGGCCAAATTAACACTTGGTAAAGAACCAAGATCATCTAATGAGGACTGCTAGGTAAACAGCAACTATTACAAATCTCAGTATGGCAGACCTCAAAATACATCATTAGGAACCTGGTATACCAGTTCGGAGTAGCACTCAGATTCCTGGATTCCAACCATCTGCTCAGCCCACTAGCCTGGAAAAGAAGGAAAAAACATCCAAATGCTTGGAGATGCATGCACTAAACATATTTAGCCTTCTATCACTTCCATGCGTCACTGAGACAAAGAACATCAAATTCACTCACTGGAAGTGAATGTAATTTTTTTTAAGAGTACAGCACAACAATGTGCCTAAAACTCCTCCTGACCTTTCATCAAGCCTTGTGCTACTACACAAACCAGACACCATCAACAGTCACCATCAGCAAGTGGGAAAATACGCCTGCTGCTCCTATTCCCCCTCCCTTCTCCTTTTTTTGAGGCAACACCATTTTTCAGTTCCTCTCAAGCCCTTCCTGCAGGATGTGCACCACTCCAGACACCTCCAAATTTAATCCACTGGAATAAGCAGCCTTTAAATTAAGGTGTTATAAGGTCATGTAGCAAGCAAGATGATCAGATTAAAGAGGAAGTAGAGTTAATACTGAGTCACTATTTTAAGTTCTGTGTTCAAGACAACAGCATGATAGCCTTTCAAGTGTAAACCAGTCTTCAAGTGTAACGGCAAAGAACTTTTCTATTTAAGAAAAGAAAGTTTTATTTCTATTTTAAAACTGAACATGAAATGCAGGACAAAAATTCATCAGATAGACAAGATCTGGTCCCAGAGACAGATGTTTTACAGCTGTGCTTTGGGCTTCCTAAAGCCCATTAGAGCTAGCACATACAATTCCTAATGTAAACAAGCTGCTTTTAGTAACTACAATATTCACTCTGAACACACACAATGCTAGTCAGAGCCACCTCTCCTCACAGTCTTCACCAAGAGCAGTTTGCAATATCCTCAGTGCCTTGAGACAGAATTGAGATCCCCTCCTGCTCCTCCTACCATCCCCTGTAGCTCCTGGAAGGGAATATTTTAGATGCAAAACCTACTGAAAGGAATCTAGATGGTGCAGCACGCTAGAGAGCGGGGAGAAAGGGTTTATAACTATGGCAAGTCTTTACCTAAGGCACCTACAATTGCCCAAACCCTGAGAAGAACAGGAGTGGAAACACAAGATTCCACTCTTCCACCTGCAAGGAAGCCCCTTTCTGTCCCATAGCAGGCAGTTTACACAAGTAACTTCACAAAATATCAAGGATTCTCCTGCATTCCTGCTATGCTGAAAGAGTCACCTTGAGCTGCCAGGCGGCTGGAGCAGCAGCTACAGTCAGAACCCCTGATTTTTTGTAAGGTGTTCATTCCTCTGCTGAGCCACACAGCATAAACTGCCCATCCCTCTATCTAGAGAGCACCAAGAGTGTCCTGCCACAAAAGTTAACTAAGCAGAATGATATTTTACTCACAATGTAATTTTTCAGCTATTTTAACAGATTCAAGTGCGCTCATGTCACTGTGAGAAAGCTCTACACTACGGTAGAAGTAATAGGTTCAGCCACCTATTATGACCAAGAGTTCTCCCACGATCTCAAACTAACAGGAATAATGTAGAAAATTAGGATAAAACTCTGAATATCAGGAACACAAATTCAATAAAATTTGAGGCATACAAATTAACACAGAGGTTGATGAACCTAATGGAGAACTTCAAGCTTGTCAAGAAAAAAAGAATCAGCTCCCCCCAAAGCAATGAACTTTTTGTGGAAAAAATAGTTTTAAAGATTAAATGCTTTACATTTGAAATCTCAGATAAGCCATTTATACACTAGTAAGTCTTTAAGGCTTGTATTCTCCTATTTCAAGAAAACTGATTTCTGGACAGCAGATTATTAATTCTAGCAAACTGTTTATAGCAGACAATCTATACCATCAACAGAACAAACAAATTTTAATATCAATTTGAACTCAGGCCAGCACATTCTTCTTTTGGTGTCCTTTCCTTCACAGATGATTACTCTATTTCTATTTCTTCCATGAATGTTCCCAGGCAACTGATCCAATCCACTTGCTCACTGCCACCAAAATGAAAAGATGAAAAGGGCTTGCTGCTCTCCAAGCCACTGGCCCCCCTCATCCTTAGTACCAGCTCTGGTCTTCATCAGATCCTTTTATGAGCCAGTTTGATTCATTACAACAGCAAAATGCTCTCCATTTTACTGAGTTATTTTTCTGCCATTTTAGTGAACTAAAGTGGTTCACAGAAGGACCTGACAAGCACTGCTGCTATAACAAAGTAGCAGAGCCATGTGGTTGGGAGGAAGGGTGCAGAGTGACAAAGACAGAGAGGAAACTTCTTTCAGAACAATGTCCGGTTAAATCAGCTCACTGCGTTCCTCAAACCATAATCTGACTTATAAATGATTAGATGGAACACAAGAAGACATGCAACAGCTTTCAGCTATCTTCAGAGTTACAAGAGTAAGTATTGCACAAAACCTGTAATGATCAAAGTGTGATACTCCAGCAGCAGAAAACAAAAAAGTTCTTATAACAGCAAGATAAGGATAACTTAATTAGAAGAGGAAGGTAAAAAAGGCTTTGCAGATTTCATCCTACTTTAAAAAAAAAACCCTGGGAAAGCGATCACTGATCTCGCTAAGTGTTATGACGGAGAAAAGCTACAGGGATTTCTGATAAGGAGAAAACTGCAAGAACTGTGCCTTTTCTCCTGACACTGTCACCAGTACCCAAGTAAACCAATTACAGGAAGGCTGATGTGCCCGTTTTCATGAACTCCCAACAGAAAAAAATATGGAGGGAGGCGGTCAAGCCAGCCCGTTGCAAGGTGCTGTACCACCGGCAAGTGACAATATGCTCTGGAAGTCTAGTCCCCAGGTTTTCTGCATGGTGATTTCTCTCCACAGATCAATCTGCCTTGTTCTGTGATGGACTGCCTACTGTGGATGTGCCATTTCACTTGAGAAGCAAGAAGTGAACACGTATTAAATATATCACTCCCACAGACAAACTGAATCGATGACAGCAGCAAACGGGACGGCTCAGCTGCTGGAGTCCTTATCTCACTATTCAAAGTTCATTGCCTACCTGGAGGTACCTCAAAACAGAAACAACCCATGTCAGTATGCATGGAAGAGGAAAAGCTCTCTGCCCCAAAACACCACCATCGTTTCACCTTATCAAATTAGACAAGGCTTTTTCAGCCTTCCTGACTCTACCAGCTGCCTACCAAAATTCTTAACATTGAGTAGCCACAGAGCACAGCGTGAATCTCCAAGTGCCGTACAGACAGAGCCACAAAGGAAGACAGCAGCAGATCCCAGGAGCCCCACTGGGGAATAAGATCCGGCATGCAGCCTGCATCCCAGCTGGCTCTGTAATATCCACCTCCAACAGCCTCTCCTACTCCAGTTCCTCCCACAGCAAAAATTCGCATTGCCCAACCATCCACACACTGCACAGTCCAGTTGTGCCACTCGTCATGCGACAAACTCAGCAGGGGAATCACACGTGAACCGCTGACAAGTCAAAGGTTGGCCATCCTTCATCTAGAAGCAGGCAGAAAGGCAGACATTCTGGTTTCCTTTCTTTTGCGAGAGGGGGCAGGGAAAAGGGATTGCTGGTGGAAGGAGAGGAATAGACCAGGGAGATTCAGCTTTTAAATAACCATGTTAGGGAAAATTCTTACAAGAACGGCAATGGAAGCAATTCCTTTCACCTGCCATCCTTTCTGCAGCCAAGGTTTTCTTTTTTATAACCCCCCCAAAAATTAAGTAATCATCCATTTGGGCATGGGGAAGAAGAGGTGCGATGCATTAGTACCTTTCCTTGAGAGTTAGCCATTCAAGAACTCAGTCGCCTTAACCATGGCATTTCTCTAAATCTAACCATGTAAGTGAAAAGCCACACAAAACCACACCTCCTCCCCTTCCATTTATTCCATTTCTCTTTTTTTGTTTCAGTGCAATATCTAACACTCTCAACTTCCAAGACTACCTACTACAACAATTATCGACCCAAGTTGGAAAGTATCCTTCTGGTCTAGCACTGCCTTTGACGGGCTGATTTTTCCAACAGACATGTCATTTCCAGGAAACAATCCCTTCCTTCTGCATGTCTGCCACAAAGTTCAAATCCTGTTTAAAATACAAAAGTACGCTCACTAAGAGCTACTTCTGTGAGGGAAGGCAGCATGGGCTGGGGATTATTGCACAACTGCATGTAGTAAAGGAGAAACGCAGGTGGAACCGATGCAATTTCTTCAGCAACCTCTGTTAAGGTTACAGTGGAATTAAAGAAGCAGGTTAACCGCCTTCACTTCCTTCTGTACAAAAAACCCACCTCAAAATGACAATATACCTTTCCAGAGAAGAAGAAAGAAATAGAGGTGAACTGAACCTGAAGCCAGCTTATTCACTTCCCCATCGATGAAAGAAAGCTGATTCAACTATGAATAAGGCTGCACCCCATTCACAGAGCCAAGCAATTGCAAAGCATAGCAGGCACCTCAGAACAGTACTGATAAATAAAGTGAATTACTTAGCAGGTTTCTTCCAGACTTACCTCCTGAGGCAGTCAAGAGACCCCTATTTAACTCACTTTCTGAATGATTCCTTCCTAAATCAAGAGAGATATTAAATTCCTAACTATAAACTCTCAGTTTAATTCTTCACGGCTAAAACAACTTGAGGCAAGAATTTTACTCTTAGCAAGAGTCCCCTCATCAGAGTTTAAAGGAGTACTCACATAAGCAATGGCTACAATGACAGAGGACCTTCGTTTAAGCCACCCTGACATGACTGCACCACTTTCAAGTCCACACGACCTTCTCAGGAACTAGCAATAACATCCAAGTACCTCTCAAATGAACAACTGATAAGGATAACTTGCCTGTTTGCCTTGCAATAAACCACCAAATTGCCTCTCCGGTCCAACAGCAGCACAAACCAGAGCACATTCTCAAAAAGCTAGATATAGGCCAGGCAGTTGAGACCAAAAAAAAAAAAAAAAAATTTAGATCCTATTTCAAGGTAATAACCCCAGTTATGGTTGTTAAGGTATTTCTGATCCTGCATGAACAAGCAGTGCACATTCAAACACAGAACTAGAAGCAGCAAGTTATCTGGGATGCCAGATTTCTAGACTTCAGATACGCTCTCCTACCCAGGAACAGGTAAGATTTTGAACACATTTGTTTTGCCCTAAATGACTAATTAAGATGCATCTTTGAAACTTACCAGTCTCTCACCTACATGCAATTTTATCTCAGCCTTATCAGAGTGATTTCTGAACATCTGTTAGCCTCACTATTCCCTTCTTTCTTTAGTCCTTCTCCTGTCAAGCATTTAAAACACAGTCACATCTCCCTTCTGGTTGTCTTATTTTCAACTCGAAGAAATGCTGAACTGCCATTCTGTACAGCCCAGACCAACACAAACTTTCCTACAAAGCATTTCACCATTTGGATTTCAAGCTCAACAACCATATTGATGAATCCTCTCTGAAGCAAGGATTATTTTCTTATAATAAGTTATCATCAACTCAGACTTCACACTTATAGCTCACACAAGTTGTTAACACCTAAGACTTTAACAGAATTTTTTCATTTCTCTCATTTCAGGGCTTGTTTCACATTTCTCCCATAACAGCACTACCCCAACACTTTCTATGACATGAGACTTTTTCCTCCTTGTATTGTCCCACTGCGGATTGCTGACTCCCAAAATTCCAGCTTTTCAGTTTAGTTTTAGTTAGTTTTCCCCTGAACTCTCTCTCATAGAATGACTGGTATTCCTTTGCACCTAAAAACTACCCATTTAACAAATCCTGTTTACCCTGTTAACAAATCCACAGGTTATCTATTTTAATACCCAGGACAAAAGTGTCTTTATTGAAGTCTTCCTTGGACTGCTCCAGGTTCTGATCTGCTTTATTTCTGGTCTTGGTTCTTGGGAGTTCTTGGTCTCCCAATCCTTCCTCCTCCTTTCAAAAACGTCAAGATCTCCCACGGGAGCTCACTCCCACACCCCAAATTCCTGTTTGCCGTAACAGCTACCCCCATTTCACACCAACTGGGGTGGGATTAGCCTCTCCCCACATGCAACTACTCCGCGCACGGAGCGAAAGAAACTATTACAGCTGAATTAATTATTAACTTTTCATGAAAACAAAACCTGAAATGACAAGATGACATTCAAAGGGTCGTGAAGAACCTCCAGGAAGCTGCCTGCTGCAGCACCCAAGGTCACTCTTTCTGGTTTCCCAGTGCTGACCATCCCCTTTGCCAGGCAGCGCCCAGGGTCCAACATGAGATTTCATCAGGCTCTGGTGCAGCAAATAAACTTCTCCCACACTGACAGGAGCATCCTCCATGCTTTGGGTAGAAAGCTGCATTTTTAGGAGTTAAAATGCATGTTTGTTTTGCAACATATCCTAATTACCCGAGACTGACAAGAAAACGTAACTCCGCTAAGCAAACAAAGAGAAATATAAATTGGAAAGATTAAAAAAAAACTAATAGGAAAGGCACAGTCTGAAGAGGAAGAAAAATACACAGGAAAGGTGGGGGGAAGGAGGCAGGAAAGAGAAATAGAAGAAAATAAAAGGTTTAGATTTCAGGGCAGAACTCGTTTTGCTGCGTAAGAGGAATCATACTTTGTAAATATCATGTACACGTTCATAAAATGCTGTAAGAAGTAACACTTTGTAGCTAGAAATCAACTGGGTAGGCCAGTTTCTTTCAAGAAGAATATCACCAAGAAGATATTTTAAAGCCATCTACCTGTTGAAGTTCTAGCAGTAAACAGAAAGCTCAAATGAACAGCTCAAAAAGCAGCTTGAGGACAGGAAAATTAAAGCACTTCCAAAACTACTCAGCATTGGATTCTCCACATGCCTGGTACTCCCAAGGTAAGCAAGTTGCTGCGCTGCCTGCTGGGATCACCAGCCCACATTTAAATGAAGCCTGAACAGAATAACCTCTAGAATCAGGACCGTATACATGAAATTTAATTTTCCTCTCAGAACCATTAGGAAGAAGGCAGACATTTTGGCTGCAATGACTTTTTCCAGACAATTGATTCTCAAAGTTATTTATTCCCCACTATTCCCCTCAAGGCCCTCTCGTCACAGCAATTGTCTATGTCAGAGGAAGGTTGGATTCAGCTCCCATGAAAGCCAGGCAAAAACTACACCCGAAATAGCTATATAGGTCACTAGAAAGCAAAGCGAGCCCTACACCATGCCAGCAAGGGCTTCTGATTAGTTCCTATATGCCAATGAGCTTTCAAAGTCATGTGTTAGGACGCTCCACCAATACAGTAACTTATTTGATAATTAGCGCTCTTTTACTGAATTTCAACTTCTAAACGAAAATGCTTAAATTAAGTAGCATCTTTTCCTTTTCTCTTTTGTTTTTTTTTGTTTGTTTTGTTGGGGTATTTTTTTGTTTTGCTTTAAAATGAGAATGCATGTAGCATAGCAGCAGCAAAACAATCAGGATGCTCTGAAACCATGACTGAGCAACATTCATGAAACGAGAGAGAACCCATCTGCACGAAGATCCTTGGGTTTGACTTGGCTTCTTCTAGGTGCGTGTTTACATCTCTGAAAAGTCACAATGTTGGAAGCTAAGAGCTAATCAGCTTTTGTATACTTAAGAATATCCTTAAGAGCTTTGTTGTCATATTCAGGCGCTTGGAATGTGTCCTTTAGGTCACAGCCCCCTTTTTATTTTTCTGTATCATGCTTTCCAACCTCATTTTCCAAGTAAGAATTTTAGCGTGCAGCTATGAAGTGGTGTTATTTCCATGACCACTGATCTCAGCTATAACACCAACCACTACAAGTTACAGTTGGATTCTGCAGACAGAAATTAATGCTTCTATCAAGTTTCAGTATCTTGTCAGAATCCTAATAACAACATGGGATGTTTCTTCATATTGTACCTCACCCCTTCCTCTGAAACAGTTTGAAAAAATAAATTATAGTCGGAGTTTCATTTCGCCTTTTTAATTGCTGCCACAATACAGATGATATTTGAGACCTTCTTCCATAAAAATCCAGCAGCTTGTATTTATGCAAACAAGCTATTCACAGAAATATAAATGGTGAGAGGCAATGGAGTTACTGTCTGTCCTAATGATGAAGCTAAATAGATGCAGTAAATTAATACAATAACTTCTCTGTTGGAAAAGTGGAGTCTAAAGCCTCACCTATACACAAAAGACTCCTTTATAAAAAAGACAGTTTAATTATTTACTAAAATTTGCAGTTTTCTCATGTATACAGGGAACATAAAAGTTAACATAAAAGTATCACCCGTGTTACTTATGGGCATCAGTTAACCAGCTCATAAATCTGAGTAGTTAGCAATCCGCTCGTAGCAGACAAATACAAAAGCGTTTCAAAGTCAGGATTTAAGGGAACTGAGAGGAGTTGTTGAGCCAGGTAAGACTTGTCACACAGTTGCCTGTATCCTTGCTAGCCACGCAAATCTATATGAATAACACTAGATTCACAAAGCAAATGCCAACCAGCGGATTCTGAAAGCTTTCCCTCTGAAGATTAATGCAAAAGTAAGGTGAGTAAGAAAAAAGGGAGAGAGTTATGGCACAGGATTCAAGGAAACACATGTGTTTATTTCCACCCTTCTTCCTTCTGGTTACTTTCTTACTCCTCCTCCCACCTTAACAACCCTGAAGTACCATACAATACACTAAAAACAAAAAAAAAATGAAGCACCAGCTGCTATAGGATGTCATGGATATGGCAAACCAGAGTCTCACTGCAAGACTGCAAGTTCCTATTACTCAGACCTCCCACCTTTACAGAAAACCATGTCTGGGTTGGGTTGTTCGTTAAGGATTTAAAGCGGTGATGTGTTCTTACACTGCAGATTCTCCTCCAACAAAGGGCCTAGGCCACGTCCATCTGCTGCAGGGCACCGGACAGGCCTCCGGACATCAAGAGGACACCCATGCCAAGCCCGGGATGAGCAGCGCCTCTCCTCCATCCATACAGCTTTTTCAGCTTTGCTATCTGCTTATTTCGCCTCTACTTGCGAATAACTCGTTTTATGTTTTATGAAGTCCTAACATTATTTGAGTATCAGGGACAACTGCAGCAAAACAGCAAATAACTCATGTGAGAAAAGCTACACTCTGGTTAACTGACCTCTCTGCACGGCCTGGGAAGTCTTGACCAGGCTCCTCTGACCTAATTCTTCAGGTTTCCACATTAAATGAATACAAAAGAAAATGGTTACAACTTAAATCTCCCATCCCTGTACAGAACTTTGACTGTAACATGCGGTATTCCACTACACCTCGCTGCGACTGGTATTTTTAAAACACTGCATCCAAAGAAATTGTTATTTTCCTAAAAGGACTGCATGATCTTTACCGGTGATCAAAACTTTCCTTAATTACTGAAGGGGCAATAAAATCCGCTTGGGTTTGAAGCCTGAGCAAGTATTTTTCCACTGTTTAAATAACCTAACAAGTAATAACAGAAATATCATTACGCTGCTAAATATTTAGTAAGATATTTGGTCAAATATGATTATCCAATTAGTATCAGTGAATCACTGATTCGGTTAAACTTGCAATCACAAGCATTTAATGCTCTTCTCAGAGGGTTTTCTACAGCGTTCATAATGATCACTATGCGTTTCTTGCTATGAAAAAGCTCAAAAAAGACTGAAAATAGGTAGTCTAGGTTAACAGAAAGGCAGGAGATTTGTGAATCTGTGGCATTTTCCAGCGCTAGAGTAGATGAAATTTTGTTTTCTAAAACTGTTTCAAACTTCAAATGATGTCTCACACAAAAAAAAAATAATTACTTTTTCCAAGCAGTTGTGGTTTTATCCTCAAGGAAAATAGCACGCTATCAAAAGGATCTCTACAAAACCCTGAGCACATTTACAACACCAAACAAGAGGAAACAAGCAACGTTCTCACTTTTAGTAGCTAGAGATCAGAAAATGTGCAGAGTGTAATTGTTCTAATCACCTGTTACAAACCTCGGGAACAAACGGTTAATTTTCTCCTGGACGGCATCATATTTTAAAAGGCATTACTAGAATTTTTCCGCTGCTGTTAAAAGTGGGAGACCTCTCGGAAAAGCCCTCTCTATCTCCTCACCATGAAGTTTGTCAGCAACCCTGCCATCTGTAGCGTGTTTGATACAGAAAAACTCCTTTCTTTTCCTTTTTTTTTCCTTCCTTCAAAAGAAGAAAAGCGCGTTGGAAACTTTCAGGATGGAAACCAGAGAGCTTCGAAGTTCCCCGCTTAGCAGCGCATAGCGATGGGAAAGGAGAGGGAGTTCTGCAAACGTGCCCCAAGCATCCAGCTACATTTAGCTTTCAGCCTTTTTATTATCATTGTCAATGAATGGGCCCCAGTCAAATTAAAGCTGCCATTTTAGGTTAAAGACTAGAGAGCCTCTGTTGTGCAACAGCGAGACAAAAACACTCCAAGCGACAGATGCAGCACCCTCAGTGGAAAGCGACGGGTTTCAACTTTTATTAAAAAAAAAAAAAAAGTAATAACTACCGATCGTGCTTTTTAATACGGATCGTGTGTATCAATACTCGCACATTACTAACTAACGGGATTTATAATTGGGGTAAACCAGCTACCCGCGCTGCTGTAAGGTCACAGTCATTAAGATTTTTTTAATCGTCGTTAGAAGGGATGATCTGCGAGGAAACGAACAGAAACATTTTTTTGTTCGACTCGGTCGTTAGCAGCTCCGCTGGTCCCACAGACCGCGAGAAACGGGGAGGGGGGGGAGGGAAAAAAAAAAACAAAAAAAGGAAAGGCGGAGGGCGCCCGGCCAAAAGCAACACCCCCCCACAA